>CAJQUW010007378.1:0-71955 GCA_907163375.1 Prostheceraeus crozeri | reverse complement strand
GGGGTGGGGGGGGGGGGGGGGGGGGGGGGGGGGGGGGGGGGGTGGGGGGGGGGGGGGGGGGGGGGGGGGGGGGGGGGGGGGGGGGGGGGGGGGGGGGGGGGGGGGGGGTGGGGGGGGGGGGGGGGGGGGGGGGGGGGGGTGGGGGGGGGGGGGGGGGGGGGGGGGGGGGGGGGGGGGGGGGGGGGGGGGGGGGGGGGGGTGGGGGGGGGGGGGGGGGGGGGGGGGGGGGGGGGGGGGGGGGGGGGGGGGGGGGGGGGGTGGGGGGGGGGGGGGGGGTGGGGGGGGGGGGGTGGGGGGGGGTGGGGGGGGGGGGGGGGGGGGGGGGGGGGGTGGGGGGGGGGGGGGGGGGGGGGGGGGGGTGGGGGGGGGGGGGGGGGGGGGGGGGGGGGGGGGGGGGGGGGGGGGGGGGGGGGGGGGGGGGGGGGGGGGGGGGGGGTGGGGGGGGGGGGGGGTGGGGGGGGGGTGGGGGGGGGGGGGGGGGGGGGGGGGGGGGGGGGGGGGGGGGGGGGGGGGGGGGGGGGGGGGGGGGGGGGGGGGGGGGGGGGGGGGGGTGGGGGGGGGGGGGGGGGGGGGGGGGGGGGGGGGGGGGGGGGGGGGGGGGGGGGGGGGGGGGGGGGGGGGGGGGGGGGGGGGGGGGGGGGGGGGGGGGGGGGGGGGGGGGGGGGGGGGGGGGGGGGGGGGGGGGGGGGGGGGGGGGGGGGGGGGGGGGGGGGGGGGGGGGGGGGGGGGTGGGGGGGGGGGGGGGGGGGGGGGGGGGGGGGGGGGGGGGGGGGGGGGGGGGGGGGGGTGGGGGGGGGGGGGGGGGGGGGGGGGGGGGGGGGGGGGGGGGGGTGGGGGGGGGGGGGGGGGGGGGGGGGGGGGGGGGGGGGGGGGGGGGGGGGGGGGGGGGGGGGGGGGGGGGGGGGGGGGGGGGGGGGGGGGGGGGGGGGGGGGGGGGGGGGGGGGGGGGGGGGGGGGGGGGGGGGGGGGGGGGGGGGGGGTGGGGGGGGGGGGGGGGGGGGGGGGGGGGGGGGGTGGGGGGGGGGGGGGGGGGGGGGGGGGGGGGGGGGGGGGGGGGGGGGGGGGGGGGGGGGGGGGGGGGGGGGGGGGGGGGGGGGGGGGGGGGGGGGGGGGGGGGGGGGGGGGGTGGGGGGGGGGGGGGGGGGGGGGGGGGGGGGGGGGGGGGGGGGGGGGGGGGGGGGGGGGGGGGGGGGGGGGGGGGGGGGGGGGGGGGGGGGGGGGGGGGGGGGGGGGGGGGGGGTGGGGGGGGGGGGGGGGGGGGGGGGGGGGGGGG
Source organism: Prostheceraeus crozeri (assembly GCA_907163375.1). Classification (NCBI taxonomy): domain Eukaryota; kingdom Metazoa; phylum Platyhelminthes; order Polycladida; family Euryleptidae; genus Prostheceraeus; species Prostheceraeus crozeri. The sequence continues at coordinate 70,682 of CAJQUW010007378.1, read as the reverse complement.
GGGGGGGGGGGGGGGGGGGGGGGGGGGGGGGGGGGGGGGGGGGGGGGGGGGGGGGGGGGGGGGGGGGGGGGGGGGGGGGGGGGGGGGGGGGGGGGGGGGGGGGGGGGGGGGGGGGGGGGGGGTGGGGGGGGGGGGGGGGGGGGGGGGGGGGGTGGGGGGGGGGGGGGGGGGGGGGGGGGGGGGGGGGGGGGGGGGGGGGGGGGGGGGGGGGGGGGGGGGGGGGGGGGGGGGGGGGGGGGGGGGGGGGGGGGGGGGGGGGGGGGGGGGGGGGGGGGGGGGGGGGGGGGGTGGGGGGGGGGGGGGGGGGGGGGGGGGGGGGGGGGGGGGGGGGGGGGGGGGGGGGGGGGGGGGGGGGGGGGGGGGGGGGGGGGGGGGGGGGGGGGGGGGGGGGGGGGGGGGGGGTGGGGGGGGGGGGGGGGGGGGGGGGGGGGGGGGGGGGGGGGGGGGGGGGGGGGGGGGGGGGGGGGGGGGGGGGGGGGGGGGGGGGGGGGGGGGGGGGGGGGGGGGGGGGGTGGGGGGGGGGGGGGGGGGGTGGGGGGGGGGGTGGGGGGGGGGGGGGGGGGGGGGGGGGGGGGGGGGGGGGGGGGGGGGGGGGGGGGGGGGGGGGGGGGGGGGGGGGGTGGGGGGGGGGGTGGGTGGTGGGGGGGTGGGGGGGTGTGGGTGGGGGTGGGGGGTGGGTGGGGGGGGGGGTGGGGTGGGGGGGGGGGTGGGTGGGGGGGGGGGGGGGGGGGGGGGTGGGGGGTGGGGGGGTGGGGGGGTTGGGGGGTGGGGGGGGGGTGGGGGGGGGTGGGGGGGGTTGGGTGGGTGGGGTGGGGGGGGGGGGGGGGGGGGGGGGGTGGGGCGAGGGGGTGGTGGGTGTGGGGGGTGGGGAGGGGGGGGGTTTTGTGGGTTGGTGTTTTCTTGTTGTTTTATTATTGATATTGTTTTTGTTTTAATTTTTTATAGAGTAACTTTTTATTTTTTTTGTTTCTTTTATTTATTTTGCTTTTTTTATTTTTTGTTTTTTTTTGTTTTTTTTAATTTTTTTTTTCTTTTTTTTTTTGTTTTTGTTATTTTTTTTATTTTTTATTTTTTTGTGTTTGTGGGGTGGGGGGGGGTTTTGGTGTGCAGGGGGTTTTGTGGGGGGGGGGAGGTTAGGTGTTGGTAGGTTTTTTTGTTTTTGGGGTGGGTTGTGATGGGTGTGTGTGAGTGGTTGGGGGGGGGTCGGTTGGGTGTGGATGTGTGGGTTGGGGGGGTGGGGAGCTCAAGAGGATTAGACGGGGGGTCAAGATCGGTGTGTCGTGGGGGTGTGGTGGGGGGGGGGGGGGTGGGGGGTGGGGGGGGGTGGGGGGGGGGGGGGGGGGGGGGGGGGGGGGGGGGGGGGGGGGGGGGGGGGGGGGGGGGGGGGGGGGGGGGGGGGGGGGGGGGGGGGGGGGGGGGGGGGTGGGGGGGGGGGGTGGTTGTGCGGGGGGTGGGTGTGGGGGGTGGGGGGGAGGGGGGAGGGGGGGGGGAAGGAGAAGGGGTAGGGGGGTGTTGTTGTTGTGGGGGCGGCGGGCCGGGGGGGGGGGGGAGGGTTGTGGTGGGGGTGAGTGCGGTATGGGTGGGTAGGGGGGGGGGGGGGAGGGGGGGGGGGGGTGGGGGGGGGGGGGGGGGGGGTGGGGGGGGGGGGGGGGGGTGGGGGGGGGGGGGTGGGGGGTGTGGGGGGGGTGGGGGGGGGGCGGGAGGTGGGGGGCGGGGGGGGGGGGGGGTACAATCCCAAACGTGGAGTGGGGGTGGAGGTTGTTGGGTGTGGACGAGTTGTGGGTGGTGAGTGGTAGGGTTTTGGGATTGGCGGGGGGGGGAATGGGTGGTGGGGGGGGGGGGGGTCGTTGGGGGGTGGGGGGGTGGTGGGGGGGGGGGGTAGGTGGTGGCGGGGTCGGGGAGGGGTGGGGGGGGTAGAGGAGGTGGATGTGATGGTAGTGGGGGTATGTGGGGGGGGTCTGGGGACGTGGGGTGGGGTGGGGGATGTGTGTGATTGGTTGGGGGGGGGGGGGGGTTGGTGGGGGGGGTGGGGTGGGTATGGGGGTGATGTCGAGGGAGGTGTTTGGGGTTGGGAGGGGGGGGGGGTAGGGGGGTGATTGGGTGGGAGGTGGGGGTTAGGGGGGGGGGAGGCTGGGGGGGTGAGGGTGGCGGGGGGGGGGGGAGAGAGGTGGGGGGGGTGGGGGGGGGGGGACTTGGTGTGTTGGTATAGGGTGGTTAGGGTTGGTAGGTGTGGTGGGCGGTTTTTTGTTTTTGTTTTGTTATGTGGTGTTTATTGTTTTTTTTGTTTTTTTTTTTTTTTTTTTTTTTTTTTTTTTTTTTTTTTTTTTTTTTTTGTTTTTTTTTTTTTGTTTTTTTTTTTTTTTTTTTTTTTTTTTTTTTTTTTTTTTTTTTTTTTTGTTTATTTTATTTTTTTTTTTTTTTTTTTTTTTTATTTTTTTTATTTTTTTTTTTTTTAGTTATTTTATTTTCTTTATCATATAATGTTTTTTCATATTAAGTTTCATCATATAATGTTTTATCAAAAGATAATTTAAATTTATTTTCACTAACTATTGATTCTTCATCATCATAAATTGATTCTTCATCATCATCATAAATTACACTTTTTGGGATTGGATGCCATTCTCTTATTGGTATATCTAATTCTAAATTACATTTTTTATCTGTTAATAATATAATAGAGAAAAATATTGGTCTTTGATCTCTTTTGGAAAATTTAATAACACCACCATAATCTGAATCACTTTTAGTTTTTATTAAAGATGATAAAATTTTAAATTGATTAGATGTAAATCCTAATTTAAATTTTGTAGACCCGACAAATAGTTGTCTAACAGTATCTTAAACTATACCGTCATTATTATTTTCAATTGTAAGAAAATGAAATTTAGATAAATTTTGATTTTATGTAGTATTAATATCATGTTGAGATATATTTTTTCTTCACTTAAATTTTTATAATTACTAATATTTTTATGATCTTTTTTACCATTTACACCTTTTTCAGATGTTTCAGAATCATCATTTATATTATCAGATTCTTCAATATGATTCAGAGGAATTATTATGATTCTGATTCTGGTCATTGTTAATAGAACAGGTGGTAAGACCACATTTAAGGTGTAGTGCAATATAAATTTTCTCTGTTGTGCTAAACCATTTAGATATGATCTTAATAAATTATATTTATGTTGGTAGTATAAATCCTATATAGTATCATTCATCATTCTCTTTGTGGCGGGGGACATTTCTAATGTTTCTCTGTTTATAAATTGTATTCTTCTACCTTCATCCCTTGGCATACTAATTTTCATTATGTTTTTTACTCTTATATGAATGTTATATTGATCTTTGTCATCACTCTCCTCTTAATCTAATTTTTCCTTTGAAAAGATTTTCACTTTTATAACTCTAATTCTCTAATATTGATCTAATTTAATAATTTTCAATTTTTACCTCCCAATCCAGTTTACTAATACCGCGACCAAAACTGCTCTAATAAACACCAAAAATCGCGATCTATGACCTACCCCCTCTATACCATTTTTTCTTATTTAATTCACATTAAGCTACATCATTATATTTACTTACAATTATTTTTTTTTTCCATAAATTTTATACATGGATCACCTGGAAAAATACAATAACTTGGTTTCTATGGAAGGTAAACTTTAGCCTGTTCTTAACTATTTGGCTTGCAATTCAAATAAAATATTTACATCTATACATGGATTATTATTATTATTATTGCTCAAAACATTTATTTTCAAATCCCGTTGATCTCGTCGATTAAGAAGACACAGGATGAATGCGGACGAATAAATTTTTAAAATTTTCCTTTTTTCATTTTTTATTTTTTATTAGAAAAAAAATAAAATTTTTTATTTTTATTAGAAAAAATTTATTTTGTTTCATTATATAAAAAATTTTATTTTTTTTATTGTTTAAAATATCGTTGTTACCAACTGTTGGGGGGAGGTGCATATATCCCGAATAATGTGAATTAGAAATAGAAAAATTATATCATGCAAACTGAAGACGTTTTATCTGGTCCATCGCTCTTTCTATTCTTTCCGAAACAAAATACAGAGTTGAACAAATAAAACATAGTCATGTTGATACACAAATCAATATGACTTAAAAGAAAAATATATACGTTGTTTTGGTTCCACTGATGAAATGGAATTGATAGTCTGCATACGACTTAATGACCCATCATTATAAACGAAAAATTACATTTTTACACACCTTGATAATAAGGATTCGAGAACGCTAGAAGCAGATATCACAAAACAACGTTTTTAAAAACGATCTCCTATCCAGAACAACTCAAAATATTTTAATATTATTCTTTCTATAAATTTACAAATCTGCCGTCATTAAAACATAAAACCCTCAGATAAAATTATTAGAAAGAACAATTAGAAGTATGAAACATCTGAAAAAGACTACCTGAAAGAATTTAAAAAAATTTAAATCAAGGCAGTAGTTTACAAAACTACATTCCAAAAAAGTCTGTTGATAGAATTAATGTTTCTAAAATTACTCAACAAATGAAAAATAAAGATGAAATAGAATACATAAATGAAAATGATACTCTCACTTAATCAAAAAGTGATAAAATGAAAACTCTTAAAATCAAACACTTTCAGAAAATGAAAATTAAAGAGAAATTTAACAAGAATACTCTAAAGAAAATAAAGAACAGTTAGATGCTGTTAAAAAATCATGTATATGTTCTTAACAATTAAGTTAAATGCTTCCTTAACAACGCGTTATGAAGATGAATCCAGCTCGTCAAATGCAAAGTTCAAAGGAACCAAGACAAATTACAAACGTACATCACCACGCTACCTTAGACGCAATAGATAAATGTGTTGCAACGGAAAATACAATCAAGTTATCACACAGTTGTCAGTGACATTCACACACGGTAAATCTTAACCGTTAATATTTTTTCCTAAACAGTACAAATTTACAATCTCTAAAAGAATGCCTATAATTTAATAATTCACAATCTTAAAACATTTTGCTTCAAAAATCAAAAGAATTGCTCATGAACCACGTTATGCAAACCTGTTTAAACATTATGATCAATAGTGACAGAAACCAGTTCACCAACGGCCAGGCACTTGGCATCTGTTTCTGAATCGTGGTATTGGAAGTATCGTTTAACTTGTCTTTAAAAATAATGAAAGGATTGTGATTACATCTGCTGCAAAAGGAGCAGAGCTGCTATCAGGTAGTACAGCTAGTGCACGATATCAATGATAGTTCTGCTTAAGGTTCTCAAAAACGAATTAAAACAACTAGCAGAAAAGGCCTATTTTATATTTTTTTTTCCCGTTAAAACTTAGGAAATAGATTCTGAAGAACTAAAACCCAATAGTTACTAAAGTAAAATACTCTTCAGAGGAGAACTAAAAATAAAAAAACAAAAATATGCTAAACATAGCTGTAGGGGGAATCGGGAAAACCGTATGAGAGTGGAGCATCCTGTCCTGATAGTTACCAAAACATAAGAAGAATACCTCAACGCGTAGCCATAAATCAATAAAACGTTCAATTGAAGAAACATAAGAGGGTAATGGCGTGGCGCAGGCCAACCTTCGGTCTAACCCAGCAAAAGCTGTAAGCGTGAGCTGGTCTAAGGCAAAAAATTCTAAAATATATTTTTTGTTAGTAATATTTTTGTTAGTAAACATTTGTTTTAGCTCAGAAAATTTTACTTTTAGCGTAAAATTATATTAGATAAAATTTTTTTTCAGTAACAATTTTATATTTAGTATAAAATTTTTTTACTCGTGTGAGTGACGAAAAAAAACCAAAAAGTTCAAATTATTTATTTATAAAAATGTCCTTTCGCTAATTGAAAATTAATTTATGAATTAGATAAACCTACCTCAGGTGTTAGCTTATAAATACAAAAAAAGAATGACTATGATAATAGGACACTTGCTATGAATCCCGGATCTTCTAAGTAGAGACAATATAACTGTGGAGGTAGATATTAATCTTTGAAGTTTGATAAATCAACGAAGTATAATTTATATTTAATCTGATCGATTCACTCTTTTAACACTCGTGATATTCTTGTTATATAGTGATCGCCATCTTTTTACAAAACATCAACCATTACAACCCAGATACCGATATAATATATGCACTAGAGAATGATTTTTTTTCCAAGGATTATTTACCACCAAATGCGTTTAGACTGTTGCAGTCATCCTCAAAACATAGAAAAGCAAATAAGGTGAAATCTCACAGGTGAGTAATTGATACAAATGCTTAGATTGTGTAACAATTGGTGAAAATAATAAATAAGTATGAAATCGAAGGTGGTTTCCTGATACAATAATGACTGGAAAATTGGTTGATAGATTTAACACACAGCTGGAACCAGAATGCAGCCTAGACCTCTAAGGAGCGAAAGATGTAGAATAATATTGCAAAACATTTAAATAAAAACAACAAATAATGAGCAATATAAAGACAAGATCTGTGAAATATAACAAAACAAGTAACCAGACAGTTAATTGGTCATTGTCTCCATTTTTCGGATAGTTTAGATTTATGATAAAATATCATATCAATTAAATTTAAGTTAATAATTCATCGCGTACAGCAAATGAATGAATTATTTCTTTTTTGCAAGACTGAAAAAAAGCAGATTTAAAAAATTGATAGACTATGGAAAACATGGTGGAGTTAAGATATTACTCCTAGTTTAGAGATCGAAACAGCTATTGACAAAAAGATATAAATACTAATCACAACCAACTACCATACATTTCTACAGCGAACTGCTAGATTGCAGTTAACTTTTTTCAGAGTCATACGATGTAAACTGGCATTTATGTACTCTAAACTTCAAATACACCACGATAATTTATTTACCTAACATTTTCAAAGAAATAATCTCACCAAAGTTTTTTTGATAACGTAACAACAATCTTTTATTCATTTTAATACCATTCGGAAGCTTGTAACAAGTTTTCATTAAATACAAACCGGATATCCCAATTAGATCCATTAAGACTTCGATGACTACCAAATAATCAATTTATGTCAAGAGATAAGATATTTATCGAAATCTCTTTGTAATAGAAGGTTAGAGTTGAACCCACAATCTTTACTCTTGACGAAAAATTATGGAGACATTTTAAATCCTGTTTTCCCCTAGTTTTTGATTATAAGTGCACAATCTGAAAGATAAAATCAAGACTCGGGTTTGATGATTGTAATCAATTAATATTAGTAAAAAAGATTCCCACAACTTCATATGATGAGCTGATGGTTTATTGCTAAGAGATAGATGTAACCTATTCATTTCAATTCCAATGGCATAGATGGGCATATGAATAAGTAACATTAAATACCACTAGATAAAATTTTTTATTTAGTAATTAGTAATCGAAATTTTTTTAATTAAAAATGCGTCGCAACAAGCGAATAAGTAATAATAAATAAACACTAATTGAATTAACAAATACTTTTTACAACATATATGTTTCCGAGACAACATACCACCAAAAACTATTACGTATTAACAAAAAAATAGTATTACTAAAAGTAAAAAACAAATGATAAGAATATTCAATATAAGAAGACAGACTTGTGGCGGACTTCTCCCCATTAAATATTGTCCATTCCACAAATAATAGGTGGCAATCGGCAGCTGCCAGGAAGTGTTGGCAGGTTGAGGTACAGATGGTATTGTCCAGTCAGTAAATAAAAATCAAATCGGTACAAGAAGTCAAGTCATTAGAAGAAGCAAAACCAAAGCCATACTAAGCGAAGAGTATTAGAAGAACAGTTTGCAGAGGCAGGTGGACATGAATAGTAGAAATTTTATTATAAATAAAATTTTTAGTTGATTAACAAAGGACAACGATTCTTAAAATATTCGCCACAATGTTTGATGATTTAATTGAATTACGCGACAACAAAAGATGTGTTCTGGAATATCCTAAGTCCATTAGTCATGATAAGTGTAATAAACCTGAACACCTTTGGTCCCGATCGGCTAAAGCCCTCTGTAACAAGAGAGTTCAATACGGTACAACAAATTATCTTATCTTTAAAAATGAATTCTCTACAAAATTCGAAAATGATTAATTAAATTAAAAAATTGCTATATTTCGTTATTAAATTAATCTATTAAACAAAAATAAAAACTCAATTGTAAAATTTATAAGTAACACATAACCAAACAACATAAGAAAACACATTCTAGATATATATGAGTAAAATATACAAACAGAAAACATATCTCCTTGTCATTCATATAACCGTCCAAGAGAATCTCGCAATAGATATAAGCATCCTAGATGAGAATAATAATGCCCGAAACACTAGTGAAGAAACCAAATAAATAGAGTAGACACAGACGCCGATGCCTGCTTATAGACAAACTTGATTTTAGCTTATCGAAAATCATGATCTAAGTTCTCAGTCATGCAGAGAGCTGATAAGAACGATATACAAAGGTGAATTTAGATCGTATCTCAAAATCCCTACATTTAGAGAAACCTGAAAGAATGATTTGTTTAATAAAGCCTAATTACACCTCTAATAAATCACATTATTCGGTCAGCAGGTTTAAATGAAACGACACACAGCAACAGCTGTCTGAGAATCAACGCACGAAACCTCCGCATCTGAAATCCAACAACGAATTACAGAAGCTAAATATTGATTGAAACACTATCCAAAAGTATTTTTCATAACAAAGATGTTATTTGAGTGCTACCTTCGATCTTATTCATCATGCCGAATGAAAAAGATTAGTAAACTACGCATTGGAACCGTTATAAGATTTTATATACAACGATACAGCTTAGTGGTTAAAACCCTTTAACAACAAATAAAAGTATGGTCACATCAGTTAAATATCCTGGCGTTTGACGAAAATCTTTAATAAGAAAGTAAGACGACAAGCCAAAAAAAAAAAAAATTTGTTTGTTATATAAGGGTTCACCCCAGAATTTTATAAACCGCAAACGTTCACAGAACCAATTCCACTATTTAACCAGAGTAATCAACTGAAACACAACGCAGGAAAAGGCTGTAGTAATAGAAAGATACAATACGGGTGACGTTTAAAAATAAATTATACAAAAATTTTACCTGGAGCAACGAAAGAAATCCAGAAACTGGTTAAGATATATTAACCAGACGAAATTCGTAGAGAACAATACAATACAAAAAGTTCATTCGGGTATCTCGGGGTATTGTCAAGAAAACCACCACAAGAATGCTCTTACTGACGAACTCCTGCGTAAATCCGAACGAAAATCTTCGAGAATAATTATTCGAATGAGAGTAATCCGAATTTGCAGAAACTTAGCCGGTAAATTTAAGAATATGGAGATAGAGTATAGAATATTATAAGTATAAAGAATAAAGTTGAAAAAAGGCTTTGTGGTTATGACAGGACTAAAGAGAATTTGAAGAAGTTGTAAAATAATATCAAAACAAACTTAATTCAAAACGATTCAACTTACGAAATCAAAAGATTTAGGATGATGAACAACTATCAAGCAAGGCAGTGTAGCACGCTTTTAAATTAATCAAAATCAAAATTACAAACGAAAGGCAGAGCGATTTTTAAATTTATTCGGAGACTAACGATCGCAGTTACGGTGAACATGTAGAGAAATTCCCACCTATGATAGGAGGGCGTAGCTCATAGAACCCAAGAATCTAAAACCGGTTCGTTTCCAATTCTAAATAACAATAATATACCTAGAAATAATGGGTAGCTAATCTACTAACTGACTCAAACTATCCTTTTGTAATTTAAAAATAAAAACAAAAAGACATAATTGGACACAATAAGTAGCTTTCCATCAGTTTTTTGAGAATTTGAAATAAGAATATAAGGTATCATTTTCACGTAATTTTTTAACCTCTGTCGTTTGATAGTGGAAGTCCGTATGAGTCAAAAAATAGTAAAATATACTACCCTGTTTTATAATTTAGACATCCCTGTCATGACCAACATGTAAACCCTCCTATATTTCATTCAATATACTTGACTGTATAAGATTTGTTAATGAAAATTTAATGTTATACTTGTTGGCATTAATTATTTTAAGGAAAAATTGTAATTCGTCTCTCATCAATATGTGAAAATTCTTTATTCCCAATTGATTTGCGATTTTCTTTAGATCAAAATTCGTTGTTGTTTGTGTTCCATATAATTTAAAGAACTCGATCAGGTCAGTCATTTTATAATACAAAAATTTCTTAAGGGACCCCTAGAAGTTAGAAGGGAGGGGGTAGTAGAACTACGTTCATATGATATTGAAGGATACATCCCCGCGGTTTCTTCCACTTTTAAAGAAATATTATTAGACACATGTTATATTTTAAAAACCTGAAAACGGATTTAAAAGACGTTTTTAAAAATACTAACTTTATGATTTACGGTGTCCTGGAACGGTCATGATTTTCAAGGTAAAAATTGTAATTCTCAAATTTGAGATTCTTAACTTTTATGATTTTCGGTGTCCTGGAACGGTCATGATTTTAAGGGTGAATATTGTAATTCTCAAATTTGAGATTTTGAAAAATTTGAAAAATTGGGTATTTTTAAAAACGCCCAAATTTATGTATTTAGGTCTTCATAACCTGAAAAAGGGTTCAAATTCATGAATTTATGTCGTTTTTAAAAATACCGATTTTTCAAAAAATGGTACTTTTTAAATGGTCTAAATTTATGAAATTAGGTCTTAAAAACCTGAAAAAGGGTTAAAATTCATGAATTTATGTCGTTTTTAAAGATACTATTTTTTTGAATTTTATGGTGTCCTGGGACGGTCTTTTTCCCATTACTCTGACGATCTACGACCCTATGATAAACAATCAAAAATTTGCCACATGCAAAGTGGATTTACAATCTGAATTACTTCATAGACACATGTTCTATTAGTCTCATCACTTTAGGAAGCTAAATATTGATCGTCTATTGTTCCAAGTTTAGGTCATTGCATAGAGTAGTGATATGTAGGTAGTGTCGACTCAAAAAGTATCTGTATACAGTGAAAATTTTCAATTGAAAAGATTTTGCGGTTTTGAAAAGTTTGTGCGGAGATTACATTCCCTGGACCAAGAAATTATTCGAGCAGTTTTGAAAAAGTCAAAATTTTGCGAATTTATATACTATCCACATGGCGCCCTTTTATAAGTAGTATAAAATAAGTTGGATATCAAAAGGAATGAATATTAGTTACCACCATGGCAAAATTCAAGTGGAAAATGTGAAATGCTGAGTCATCAGGCTGACTCAGCCCCCCCTCTGGCAGGAAGGTGAGGGAGTTCGCCAAGGATGTGTTGGGAGGAATGGGTCCGAGAGGAGGAAAACAGTCCCTCCCCCCCTCTGGAAGGAAGGAAGGAGTGTTCGGTAAGGGATGGGAAGGGCTGATGTGGAAGGAATAGAGTGAGGAAAGGGCGGTGTTGGTGGTGTTGGGATGAGAAAAGTTGGATTCGCCAGGAAGGAGGCCTCGGATGAGAAAACGGAGGCCAGAATCGGACTCTACGTGAAATTTTATGGAAGGAAGGTGTTTCCAGCGACATTGGAGAGAAAAAGTTCTTCGCTGACCCCCCCCCCCTGCCAACTTTCCAACTTTGGTTGTGAGAGATGGTAGAAAGTCGTGCAATAGCTCATTTGAAAGCTAAAAGTGAGAAAAATACAGTGGAAAGCTCAGTTTGGACTAATTTTTTTGGGTTTTGGGAGGAAAATGGCAAGAAACCGTCAGAGTTGAAAAAGGCAGGTATTGGTATTTTGGGATGAGAAAAGTCGTTTTTCGGGCAGAAGGAGACCTCGGAAGGGAAAACGGAGTGCAAATTCGGACGTTTTGGTCAAAGTTGGGTCTAGGAACTTCTTCCCAACTCAATCGGAGAGAAAAAGTACTGACGTCCCCCCCCCTCCTGCCAAACTTCCACCTTTGGTTGTAGACATCGTACAAAGTCGTGCAATAGCTCATTTGAAAGCTAAGAGTGAGAAAAATTCAGTGGAAAACATGGCTTGTTCGTATCTGCCTTCGTTTAGAGGTGAGATGTTATTGAAAATTTGGGACCTTGGCGAAAAACGACAGAGTTAGAATGTTTATGAAAATCGCTCTAGCGAGTGAAGCAAGCCTCGGACGGGAAATCAGAGACCAGATTTGGCATCAGCGTGTCATGTTGCACCTGAATGTCATTCATGCTATGTCTCCGAAGTGAAAGGAAGAAAGATGACAGAAGCAGTGAAGTTTACGAATGAATTTTGTTCACTACGTTTTCATCGACAAAGTCTTCGTGGTGTGATTAGGGACTACATCATCTCCTTTCATCATGAAAAGGCAGACTTAGAATTTGCTATCGCTAAAGGTTACTTCGTTTTCCAACAGCTCATGGACAGTTTGATGAATAAAGATGTGAAAGGACGATTAGTTGCAGAGATTGAATTTGAGAAAGTGACTGATGAACATGCAGGTGAACGTGTAGTGTTTCATTTTGCATCCTATTCTGCAGAGACGATACATGATCCCAAAGATTTCTATCAGCGACACATGGCAAAAATTGCATCTCGACTAGATTCATTTCATGAGCATGGATCCAACTTGCTCTTATGTCGCATAAAACACATTCATATTCAACTCAATGTGTTAAACTAGATTCGACTACAAGATTTGGGAAAAGCATTCATGAGTCAGACGTCCGCGTGCCTCCTTTTCCCTGCCGCAACGAAGTCAGGGGAGAAACGGAGGTCTCTGATTGGCTCACATAGTGTCAAATGTGGATTCGCAGGAGATTATAAAAGCAGACGTCTCCCCATTTTCTCTTCATTTCATTCTCTTGACTTGGAAAGCGTGTGTGACTTGCTGAAGCCATTCTCCCCTCTCAACTTTGTCTGATCAATCCTGTTTGCAAATTTACAAGTGAGTGTCATGACTGTCTGGCCTAAACCTTACCAGCATTTTAGAAGAGAGACGCAGGAGAGTGTGTGGCCGATGATTGTACAAGCTTATTTTGTTGAACCATCGCCACCACCGCCTCCACCACCTAGACGCTTTACCTTTAAGTCTTTTAGGGAATTGAAACTCAATTCGGGTCCTAAGCCCAAGACATTTAATTTACTGGACGATGACGAAGACTTAGACTTTGGTGATAAGCTTTAAATCCTGTGAACGCTCCAAAAGGTCCTCTTAAGGGCCACCTCATATGTCACTGCTAAGCTAACAATTTTCTTTTCTCTGATGATCATGAATGTACTTAGTGGTATTCTTTCGTTACAGACTGCCATGGCCATGAATCCTACTCCAACTGCTGCATCACTGAATCCTCAACATCTCGAGCTGTGGAATCCGAAAATTGAAAAGGTAATTCACGGCTATCCTACCTACAAACAACAAGTGCGCTACAACGGTGTTCGACTCTATCTTCAAACGCCGGCGGTATACTTACCAAAAGTGGATACGCAAGTAAATCGTTGCGGTCAAAACCTGAGTATCCCTATTGATAATTGGTTGCGTCAGCAGCTTGACATTTTAGAAGACTTTGTGAGGCAAAAGGCTCTTATTCCTACTGAACTATTACAGTTGTGGCCAGAAAAGAAAACTTCTTATTATAAACCATTGTATCGCGGCACTCGCTGCTATATTTTACAAAGCAAGTATTGTAAAGTCACTTCAGGAGTGACAGTTGAACAGTCAGTTGAAACAGAATTGTCATCGCTAGGTGCAGGCTTTTATTCATTTCATATTGAGGTGCCTGCTGTTTATGTGGGACCTCATCAATCTGACGGTAATTTGATTTCTCTCAATTTGCGCATTGCTCAAATTCATCATCAACCTGAGTTAACAGGACTTGATCACATTGAGAAAGTCATTGATTCTTGTGTCAAAGAGTGTCAAGAACCTGTCACTAAACCTAAACGTCGTCGCACATCAAAGAAAGATGGTGCTACCACCAAAGAGAAATCTTAAGTATTGTAATCAGTTAGTATGTAGTGAATGTGGAAAACGCGGTCTTGCGCGTTATGTTCAAATAAAACATTGTCATCATGTTGTATGTATCTTTTGTTATGTAAAGGACAGACATCCTTGTAAAGTTCCTGCTCAATGTATTATTTTGTAATGAAGTCTTTTTGATATTGTAGGTTGTCATCTTCATAGACAGTGAGGGAACACCCATGCAGGAATTGAGTGCTATTGCAATGAGAGAAAGTGATCAAACTGTTGTTAGTGTATATCATAGATTTGCCTACTGTCCTCCACACAAAGACGAATGGTCACGACGTCATGTGCATGGACTTGATCCTTCTATTTTGATTCATATTGGATTTGTAAATGAAACGTATTTGATAAGTGATTTCAAACGGTGGCTGTCAGGTTTTCATATTGTTAAAATATTAGGAAATGATTCTGAACGAGAAGCAACAACACTTCAGTTGCACATTGATAATTTATATTTACCATGTTGGGTAGATCGTGTAAGACAAGACTATCATATGCATTGTGATCAAAAGAAGTTTAGAGATGAAATGATTTTTGACATGGCTATATGTTTCGGTGAGAGACATCACCTTTACAGACCACCATCCCATTGTAATACTAGAAATAAAGCTACCTACATTGCAAAACTCTCTTCACGCTGGCACTGTAGTCTCTATGACGTTTATGAACTGTATCTATATTATTGTCAACAGCATGGGTCTATGTAAAACATGTTTTTACTCCTTGTGAATGAATGATGATCATTTTATGAAGTGTATTCTGTACTTGTGAATTTTGTCTGGTGTTGAATAAACTTACAGTGGAACATGATTGTTATTTCTGTTTTATTCATAGTGGAAGTCATTGAAGCAATGTGAAATCTATAGTCACAACGTTTATGATGGCGCATCGTACCTTAAGTAACCACATGTGTCATTTGACTCTTGATAAACAAGGATTCGATGGATTTTTACAGGCTTGGAAACTTACATTTAAAGTAGAGATGAATGATATGAAAGTGGCAGCAACTGAAAGTCTTCCTCTCTTCAAAAGATTAATAGAGAGTTTACAACCTGAAGATGTGAAGGGTAGACTCATTGCTTATATTGAGTTGAAAGATTTGCAAAAGCCACTTCGTTTTGAATTCTATTGCTCAGAATGGACTACTCTTAGTGACCTATCTTATGCACGACATGCGGAGAAAATTGTGGAGAGAATAGCATAGACGTTGGAAGGAAATGCATACGTTGTTCAATATATCATGATTCAAATGAGTGTGTTTACATCCACGACTTTGTTTGATCGTCGACACATTGTGTAGATGCAATAAAGTTTTCTTTTCACTGAGTATTTTGTAATGGTGTATAGAGCAACATGAGTCATTGCGCTTTGTGCATTACTATCAGGCTCTTTGTTAGATAAATGAATGCGTCTTTGTTCGAGAAAAGGGGCGTGACACGACATGAGTCATTGCGCTTTGTGCATTACTATCGGGCTCTTTGTTAGATAAATGAATGCGTCTTTGTTCGCTAGAAGGGCGTGTCACTCAAGTCTTTGAAAGAGGGAAGGTTTCCACCCATGCAGTCAAAAGTTCACATCCGATAACTCTTTGTCACATAACAAAGACAGGGAAAACGAGAAAAGGGAAACGTATGTGATTGGAGCTAGGTCTGCTTATAAAACGGACGACTGAGCGCATGGCAATCATTTCCGTCCTTGCGCTAACCATGCAGTTGCTCGAAGCCATCAACGCCTCTGCTCTCGCACTGGGTACACTGAACTCCCTTACTTTAGCATCGGGTAAAAATGCTTTCAATCAAAAGATAACTCATCATGGAGAAGCCGTAACCATAAAAACTCCAAGTCAACGGATAGATTATCTAAAGATTATGTCAACAAAGTATGGACTGGCCGTGTGTGTGCCGTTAGACTATTGGACACGGTTACAATTCAATACTCTTGAAACATTCCTGAAAGAAAATCTCACCATTCCCAAAGAAATTGTTCGACACAATGGGAAGCGGCCACAAGTTCCCATCATGGAAAGACGATACATGTATGTGCATATGGATAGACACTGTCTCATCATCCATGAAAAGGAGGGCAGCGAATTCGACTTACTCAATTGCAAACCGCTCCCCATTTTGGGAAAAGGATTCTACTCCTTCGAAATTAAAATTCAAACCATCTACATGGGTCCGCGCAGGGACGGAAGGTTGTTTACGTTGAATCCCTATCTTGTCTCCATCACCTTTAAAAATGATGTCCATGTTGATGATGATCAACTACAGTAACACTCTCCACACACTGAGAACGCACCATCGGTCTTTATGAGACCACGGCCTAACGGCCACCGTATCAAGAAAGAAAATGTACACTCACCATGCCACACATGAACATGACTCTCTCTCTCCTTCTTTCTTAGGCATACCCTTCTTCACTCAAGTTTTAATCATGTGGAAATTATCAGCATGGCTCCATGTATCATGGAAAAGTCAGTGTGTTACATTTCATGATACGAAACGTCAACTTCAGATAACTCTAGAACGCTTTCATCTACGAAGGTTGCATCGCGCTATCCTATCCAACTCTTGTCGTGTCATTAACGTAGGAGACGGCATTGTATTTATTCGCATTCAAGAGATGATTCTACATAATGATCACTGCTACATTGTGATTCCAAAACCCTCATGGGAAAAGTATAAAAGGGAAGTTCACTCAACCCTCATGTCATTTGTGAGTCATGCTCCCCATCCGCATCATCAACGCCATGCGCGAAATGAATCTCAGAAGAGACATCGATTTAGAACAGTTGCATACCCATCTTCCCGATTCAGTCTATCATCGCGGTCGTCCGCAAATGTTGGTCATTCGCATGAGCAACGGTCGAAATCTTCAAATCTTTCGCTGCGGCAAAATCCAAGTCCTAGGAAACCTTTCTCATTTCGTGATGCAGTCCATGTGTTACGAAGTCGTCAAGAAAATGCGAACACTCATGCCTCATCTCCGCCTGAGTCCCCTGACATTGAAGAATATAGTAGTGTCTGTTCAATTGAAGATGTTAGTGAATCTAGCCAACATTAAAACCAGTAATCATTGTATATTTTATGAAACTGAACTCTTTCCTGCTGCTCTGATTCGGAAGTGGCATCCTGTACATATTGCAGTGTTTCACAACGGACATTGTATCATGACTGGTTTACGTGATATCAGTAAAGTAGCTGACATTGTTAAATCTTTAATGCGTTATCTGTATGAGTCACAGTTAATAGAATCGTGTTAATCACATGATGCGTTTTGAATGAGTCATCGCAATGAACTATCGTCCACACACGTGTCGGTGAAAAGGTCACGCTGTCTGACGTGAGGCGCCATCGCTTTGTCTGATAAATAACGCCCACACACATGTCGGTGAAAAGGTTGAACAAGACTAATTAGATTCTTATGACTGGCGCCTTACTCCTTCATGAGTCAGAGCTATTTATAGACATGAGTCAGCAAAGTGGTTGATGTTTCCTAAGCCGAAGAAATTGCCATGATGTCACATTCGCTGGTGAGGATGTTAACTTACAAACTCTGACATGGTTTTGACTTTATTTCTAACTTTACCTATCTTGCAAATAGTGAAATACTTATGACTTCATTTTATATTTCACCTATCTTACAAACTGTACAAACAGTGAAATGATTTTAACATTAATTCAAACTTTACAATCATCAACTTTATTTCTAACTTTACAAACGTCAACTTTATTTCTAACTTGGGCAAACTTTATTTCTAACTTTACAAACGTCAACTTTATTTCTAACTTTACAAACAGTGAAGTGATTCTAACTTCATTTATATTTCACCTATCTTACAAACAGTGATATGGTTATAACTTATTTTATACTTTACCTATCTTGTAAACAGTGAGATGATTCTAACATTAATTCAAACTTTACATTCATCAACTTTATTTCTAACTTTACAAACGTCTAACAAACAGTGAAGTTCTGACTTAATTTATATTTCACCTATCTTACAAACAGCAACATGGGCATAACTTTATTTCTAACTTTACAAACGTCAACTTTATTTCTAACTTTACAAACAGTGAAGTGATTCTAACTTCATTTCTATTTCACCTATCTTACAAACAGTGATATGGTTACAACTTATTTTATACTTTACCTATCTTGTAAACAGTGAGATGATTCTAACTTTTATTCAAACTTTACATTCATCAACTTTATTTCTAACTTTACAAACGTCAACTTTATTTCTAACCCTACCCATCTTACAAAATGATTAAAATTTTTACTTCTGTCTAATGAGTGAGAATTCCATCTTTATGTCAAAAGGAAAACGACACAGTATGTACATGATATGTTATTCATCATCACAACCGATTTTCATAGCACTGCACATAGTTAATACTGACGGTAGAAGAAAACATCACCGGCGAAAACAAAGTCACTGATATGCAGGGAGAAAACAAAGTCACTCATGTGCAGGGAGAAAACAACGTCAGGAAAAACCAGTTGATATGTAAGTCATGATATGAAGTGATCAGGAGTTGGACGCATGTTACAAGGCACTCACTCACAACACCCCATAGAAAACGCCATGGAGCGAAAAAGCAAAACATCAACCACAACAGAGAGGAAGCATTCATCATCAGAGATCGCCGGACGGAGGAGGAGAAAGTTTCTGTCTCTTGGGTGGAGGTAGATGAGTGTCTGGATGGCCGTACGGTAATGAGTGGTTAGGACTCATCCAGCATCGCTTGTCTTCCCAAGCTGAGAGACCTCGTTTCCTAAACGTCGTTGTTCTGACTTGATGCGACTGAGATTTTAAAATGGTCATTTCTACTTTTTTAATTTTAAGTGAATCTAAGGCATCTTGATAGTCCCTATGTGTCATTTTTCTAACGATTGACTTCGAGATGCCTTTCGCCCGTTTTATAGAAAGCTCTGAGGATTTTAGCTTCATGGAGTACATCTTGGGGCGAAGCAAGATCATCTCCTCTATCTGTTTGCCGGCACACTCATCCTTGAAGCAGCCAAGCTTCGCTTTATTTGAGGTAGAGTAAAGCGGATGGTCAGTGGGATAGTTGGAACTATCAAACTTGGGTGCTAAATATTTTAAAATGTCTTCCTGCTTGACTTGGCTCGTGGTTGTCAAAGCTAGGAAGAAGCTGTCTGTATCACCTCCTACTAATTCCACACGTTGGAGAAGTGGACATGTCTTAAAAGTGTGGTAAAATAACTTGTACATTTCTAACTTGGAGTGATCCAAGACAGCTTGACCGACATAAATGGGCTTACAAAGTTCTACTTTAGATTTTAACATTTTAAAACCAGTAATGTCTTCGGAAATGACATCATGGTGGCAAAACAACGGCGAGCGACATAACTTGATACTCGTTTCCGGATCAGTTACGATGCGATAGTCCATGCGCTTTCTTACATCCTCCATGGTTTTACCAAAGAGGGCATTATTCTTAAATTTAAAGAAGTCCTTTTCGAAAGGATTCTTGGATTCAGCCCGTTTCTTGCTATTAAATTCTATATACGGTTTTAGAAAGGGCTTCTGCCTAAACTGGATAGCGCGATGGACTTTATCAAGTTGCATCCCCATACCTAGATAGAATTTGAGGATGGAATAGTGCACGATGTAATGCTGCTTGTTCAATTGGGTGAGCAACAACTTCCTAGTGGCTTTATACTTTAAGTCATTTTCCGCCTCATATTTCTTATTGTGTTCTTCCATAAAGGGAGAGAACATATCTGGACTGACTATGCCAGATTCGGGTGCGAGAGGAAAATCAACGGTCCTATTCTTAATGCAGTCTGGATAGATGAGGTCGACTTCAAATAAATAACCTATGTCGGCCTCATCTCCCAGTGCCATGATGTGTGCTGGATTGGAGAAGTGTTCAATGTCATGGGGCTCTACCCATTGGAAGTCAGACTGTGGCAAAGGCTTGGAGAGTGCACTCCCATACAAATTATTTTGGTCTATGTACATTAAATGCGTGGTCGATCCTATGTCTTGGGTGCTGTTGACAACATGTTTGTTAACAAATGTCAAGCCACCCCTAATACTACGTTCAAATAACGTATACATTTCTGCATCTTGCAGTAAATGAATGCTCTCTTTCGTCATCTTGAAGGCTGACTGATAAGACAGACCCGGCAGACTAACAAAATGGACGGGGTCTAAGGCGTCCTGTTCTAATGTGACTTTCCTAAAAGTCTCAAACACGTCAGCCAACAGATAGACGTCTAATTTTAAGTAGGCAAGCATGTAGTCACCAAACGTGCGACACCTAAATTCTAACCATGCTTGCTCTGCATGTCTATAATCATCCAGCGAACAGTCCTCACCCGTCAAATCATTTTCAAATTTATCGATGGACGGAAGGGATGTTTCTTTCAATGTATCCATTGAACTAAAATAACTATAAGGAAACACCCCTTTCCGTCGTATCAGACTGTCACTTATGTTGGGATAGTCTTTCTTTAAATGTTGAGTGAGGGGAAGTGTTTCTAAATTATTAGCCAACGCGGCTAAAGAAGAAGACATAAACTGGAAACTGTCTAAAAACTTTATGTCATAGAAGACAGGCTTCCCCTCCTTCGTCTTATCGACTTGGACTTTAGCAGTGATGCACATAAATTTTTCCTTACTTTGTGCAATCACTTTAGATGACCAGGATTTCATTTTACCGAATCCATGGCGAATGATGATGTGAGCATCATAACATTTAAAGTTATGGAAGATGACGGGGAGCGTTCGCCGTTTGAGCCTAAGTCTCATATTGCATTTACTGCATAAGGCAGACCTAAATTTACCACTGAGATGGCAATGGTCCCTCACTTTCTTATGTTGCTGATCATCAAAGGATGAACAGCAGCGGGGACATTCCGTGGTCTTATCAAATTTGATTTTATCGGCTTCTGTGAAGCACATGGGTTTCCTAGTTAGCTCCGTTTCATAGCGTTGATGAAAACGGGCTTTCCTATCTAAAAAGTTGAGGAAGTTTTCAACGCACTCCTCGCCTTGCCACACATGCATCTTATTTTGGTTCCTATAATATGGATGCCAAACTTCATAGCAGGCAATGGCTGCTGGCTCATGACTTAGATCTTCTTGTTCAATATAACATTCAATGTCCGCATAGATGGTACATATGGGACTGAGCTCATTGCCGTTTTCTTCATACCTATAAAATTTATCTTTGGGCATGACTTCCATTTGAAGTTTACCCCGAGAGCACAACTCGTAATGCTGTTCAAAATATGGTTTTGATGTGAAACGCCGTGTGCAGCGATCACAGTAATAAAAATTGTTATCATAACTTTGTTGGTGGCGATACAACTTTGAAATTTTGGGAATGCCACAATAATGCCATTCTGGGTGGTTGTCGCTATACACTAGGAGAAGATTGACAACCCGGTCGAAGTTACTTTGGCGATTATTATACCTAACACCCTTCAGACCTTTTTCCCAGAGATGGACGACGATCTTAATATTGTTGGGTTTTTGAAATTGGGCGATGCCTTTAAAATCTAATGTATTGACATCTAATCCGTCAAACTTAAGCTCATCCTCCCATTCACAATACTTGGTGACTCTTTGACGATGCATACCTATATCATTATAGTGAAGAATGGAGAGGACGGCATACTTGAAACACTGGGACTGACACTCTACATTGACGACAGCCTTTTTGTCAGCCAGTGCTTTGGGGAGGGTGAAACTACCACTCCCTTGTAAATTTTCTAAAAGATTAATTTTAATGTCTACCTTCTCTATCCCATCAAAGACCAGACCGCTGTCTCTTTCATTAAATTTATATTAGTTGCTGACGAGATAGGTCAGATGTCTCTCTACCCACTCGTTTACATCACCTATGAGATCAGCAGCACAGGAGGCTATCCTAATGGTCACAGTGGACTCTACTTCTCCCGTGCTACTGTCTACCTTATTGAAACGAGCAGTGAGATAGAACATGCCCTTAAGTAAAAATCTATCTAAACTCGCCAACATTTGATGAATTAAGCCTATATGATTCATCAAGAAAGGATGAATGTCCTGCACAGCTTCAGAGCTTCAGAGCTTTCTAACTGATAATCGCGAACGAGCCTCTCAAGGAAAAACTTGCTCAGCCTTAGAGTGACGTTGTTGTCAGTGTAAAGCTCAGTGGGATGAGTGTGACAGAGTGTGTGTGAAGAAAGAACAAACTCTGTAGGAAAGGTCTTCTGACACGAAGAACAGGAAAAGCCGACGTGCGATGAAGAATGCTTCCTACCTGTTGTTGTCGGTGGTTGCCTCACACTGCCACAGGAACCGCCTTCGATGTGGACTCGCAAGTTGGTGTTGTTGTATAACGTGCGTCCACAACCTTCACACTTGGGCCGTTGAGGGATCGGTCGGCGTGTCTTCTCCAGTTCTCCCTTCGCTTTTGGGCAGCGAGAATGTCGGTGTCGCCGAAGGCAGAATGGCCTCGCGAAAACCTGCCCGCAGTCCGTACAGCTGAGCTGTCGAGCCGTAGGTATTTTCTCTCTCCCTCACACCTTCCTCCTCCTCCTCGACTTCCATCTCCCTCTCCTCTCCGACGATCTCCAACTCCTCCTGCTCCAACAATCTCTCCACCGACTTGACGGAGAGGAGAGGGAGGTCGGCCGCTGCAGGTGGTGGTGGCGATGCAGGGATGATGATGGGACGGGAAGAAACGTCGCCGTTCAGGAGGTAGGCCGCCAGATCTGTTTGGAAAAATAGAAAAGAGATTAGTAACATGATCAACATTTCAGGTTTGAAGTCTTATCCCCCCTTTTCCCAATCACGATTACTTACCATCTAAAGACTGTAACTGCGGCAGCAAGGATGGGCGCGGAGGCGGCAGGTAAATTTGGATTCGATTTAGACATGAACAACATAAGGGAAGGGCTCTTGATTTTCATGAGGATGTCTACCCTAATGATAGTAGTAATAGAGTCAATCTTGTTACAAATACTTACATTGCTCGATGGTAGCCTTCTCCATCTCAGCAGCAATGCGATAATTTTCAATTTTTGCAAACTCCATGACAGATAGTCGATTGCAGATTACGGCAGCAGATTTCAATCACTGAAAAGGAAAGATGAGAATCGTTTCATTTGCCTAGTCAACGTTTATCATGGGAACAATCATTGAAGTGACATCTAATGAATTACATTTCACTCTACTCCATATCATAAAGACTAACCTTTGTCGAATGGCTAAAGTACTCTGACCTGGCGAGAGAAAGCGTCACGTTGAGTATGAAGTCGAACGCCCAACATGAGCAACGGCTCAGAGGTTTCGGTCTAACAAACGACGAACAACCCGTGCAACGCAATCCCTCTACGGCAGTACCCGCCGTCCCGAAGGAACGCTCGAGCAAAGGAGGTATTACAGCGATGATATGTTTTATGAGCAGAAGATGTGATAGCAAGAGACTATTCAACTTGATAGCAAGTCAAAACAACCTAATAGCAGGAGCTCACCGACACTCACCTTGTGAAAGATAAATGTGAAGAGCAGAGTTGGTGCACTGCGTTTTATAAGATTTTCCTAAGCAGTGAATGGATGAGACCTCTCGTCCAATCACAGACGAGCTAGAGTTCCCGATGTGCACACGCACATTTGTAACGCGTTATTGAAATCGTCCTTGGCAAAATGATGTTAAGCAATAGACTCAACCATGGCACCTGAAGTCAATACATTGAAACATGATGATTGCACGATTCGTTTCCATCAAGAGTGCTTCGGAGGCTTAATACAAGATTACATCCTTGAGTTTCAAAGAGAGGAGACAGAATTGGAGGCATGTTTAGACTACACACGAAAAATATTTACGGAGTTGATATCTTATTTCAAAGACAGTCTCATCAAGGCTCACTTAATTGCACATGTCAATTACACTCATTTTCCAGAAGGTGAAGTAGCGGAAAGTGTTGACTTTCAATTTCGTTCCTATGGACAAGAATATGTTACTGATGCTTCTGAGTTTTATACACGACATCTGCGGAAGATTATTTCTCGTATGGACAACTTTCATGGTTACGGCGATCATTTGCTTCTGAATAAAATAAAGCATATTATCATTGCTATTAGTAAAGTGGGTTTCAATGATGCTAAATCAAAGACCAAATAAAGTATTTTTCATGACACTTGTGTTGTGCTAAACTTTCTAGCGCTGTGGTGAACACTGTTTTCATATATAACATTCTAAACTCTCATTGCAGTAGAAAACTGCTTTTAGTAAACCTGATGAAGCTAATCTAACAGTTATAGAGTTTGAATTTTCTAATAAGGGAACATTTGCCAACTGTCTCCAATAAAACTTTCTAACACTGTGAAAGTAAGTTACAAGACAATCTACACTGTGCAGTAAAACCTTTTCGATAAAACTTTCTAGTGCTGTGATGAGTTCGGTCAGTCATACAACGTCAATGATTAAACTTTATTTTCACAAACGTACGTCGCGGTAAATTATTTGACTACACTAACGCTTGCATTTCATGACATGTATGTTTCATAAAACATCATGATCAAACTTGACTAACTATACATCATCAACCTGTGTTGCAGTAAAACTTTTACAAACCATGATGCACTTTCTGACTAGACTCACGAACAAACGTCATGATTAAACTTTATTTTCACAAACGTGCGTCGTAGTAAAACACTTACAACATGATCTAGTTCTGAAACTCACAATAAACGTCCGTCATGAACTTTATAATTTTCACAAACGGTGACGTCGCGGTAAATTATTTGACTACACTAACTTTGCAAACCATGATACACTTTCTGATTAGACTTACGAATACAACTTCAATGATCAAACTTTCTAACTATACATCAACCTGTGTTGCAGTAAAACCTTTGTACAACATGATAAAGTTTCTGACTAGACTTACGAATAAACGTCATGATCAAACTTTCTAACTATACATCAACCTGTGTTGCAGTAAAACCTTTGTACAACATGATAAAGTTTGACTATACTAAACTTTGCTTTTACAAACCATGATACACTTTCTGACGACACTCACGAATAAACGTCATGATATAACTTTATTTTCTCAAACGGGTGTTGCGGTAAATTATTTGACTACACTAATTTTGCTTACACACCATGATACAGTTTCTGACTAGACTTACGAATAAAACGTTGATGATCAAACTTTCTAACTATACATCAACCTGTGCTGCAGTAAAACTTTTGTACGACACTGACAAGAGCTTGTTCACTAGCAAAGAGAAGTCTGTGATGTGTTGCGTGTGGCGCATGAATGTCCTCCCTTCATTCCATTCATCATTTTTCGTCTCCGTGCATAGAGACAAGAAGAACTGATGGTTCATCCTCACATGCTTGGGCAACTGTCGGGAGACAAGTGTAATGGAGATTTTATGAGGTTACCTGTGGCAGATAGCTAAATGTCGCCCTGGCGGTCAGAGTACCACGTTGAGACGAAAAATTGCAAACATGACGCAGAGAGGTTTCACAAGGATTACCATTGCTCACGTCCCGTGCAGTACTCCGCTACGGACTTCACCGCTGTCTCGAAATCACCACAGGAAGGTCACCCACCGAAAATCTCCGTGACTTGCACCGTCCATGACTTGATCGCCAGACATGAAAACCGGTGGAGTTGGTAAGAGGTTGGCAAACTTTGATCAGCTTAATAGCAAGCCGTAGAGAGCTTGATTCACCAGCGTTTTGCAATGAAGATGTTTAGAGGCCACCCATGACAAGATAGCTAAGACTCAACCGATTGGCGTTCAAAGTGCTACGTTGAGAACTGTGTCAAATGCCCAACATGAGACGAGTTGCCCCAGCGGTTTCGGTCTAAACTATGACACACTCCCTTGCCACACTTATCACTACGGCATCGTCCGCCGTCCCGAAGGAACACCCTGTCAGTGGAATATTACAGCAAAACTCTCCGTGTCTTGCTCGCGTTCAGTGAAAAGCCGCTTATGCCATGAGAAGATCGCCAGATATGAAAACCGGTGGAGTTATTTACAAGAGGAAACATCCCAAGTCGTTGCTTTGATCAGCTTGATAGCAAGCCGTAGAGAGCTTGATTCACCAGCGTTTTGCAATGGAGATGTTTAGTAGCCACCCATGACAAGATAGCTAAGACTCAATCGATTGGCGTTCAAAGTGCTACGTTGAGAACTGTGTCAAATGCCCAGCATGAGTTGCCCCAGAGGTTTCGGTCTAAACTATGACACATTCCCTTGCCACACGTATCACTACGGTATCGTCCGCCGTCCCGAAGGAACACCCTGTCAGTGGAATATTACAGCAAAACTCTCCGTGTCTTGCTCGCTTTCAGTGAAAAGCTGCTTATACCATGAGAAGACTTGGTCACTAAAAATCATCTAGTTGACTTCAGCAGGGTCGAAAACCCCAGAAAACCTCCAAAAATAGTGAATTTAAATTTTCAACTTTTTAGCACTACTTATGAAATTTTATAAGTAGTCTATCACTTAGGGCAGGTCAATAGCGACCGAACCTTTTTTGAATCAAGTCAAACGGACTTGTAGAAGCAAAGTTACAAACCTTTAAAGTTTTGGAGTCTTTTATGGCCTGGAGACGAAGGCCATCTCCTGGCGAACCTCTAAGTCTGACGGCTTAGCTGATATCAGCAATGAAATTTTCTAAGTCGGTTTCTTACAGAAACCCGGAATTTGGAATGTCCGAAGCTATCATCGGAGCTCCAGAGTTCACCTACCCCAACCCAGTCGGGAGGAGAACTGATTTCCACACGCCGACTTTCCACTTATATAGTGTGTGGCGATCTGCTGATGACGTAATACCCATCATTCAAGCACTAAAAACCCGTCTATCTCCGGTTCCAGTGCTCCGATGGAACTGGAAATTCGCAATTTCCATGTAGAATTTGACGGCAAAAATTCTAACTCGTTTTTCGGAAAAATGATGAAAAATTTTTCTCTCCGATGGCTTTCAAATTTAGCATGCCGAAGCAGAATTTGACGCTGATTCCAAATCTGGTCTCTGTTTTTCCGTCCTGGCTTGCTTCACCCGCTAGAGCGATTTTCATAAACATTCTAACTCTGTCGTTTTTCGCCAAGGTCCCAAATTTTCAATAACGTCTCACCTCTAAACGAAGGCAGATACGAACTAGCCATGTTTTCCACTGAATTTGTCTCACTCCCAGCTTTCAAACGAGCTATTGCACGACTTTCTACGATGTCTACAACCAAAGTTAGAAGGTCGCTGCCGAGGGGGGGGGACGTCAGAACTTTTTCTCTCCGATTGAGTTGGGAAGAAGTTCCTAGACCCAACTTTGACCAAAACGTCCGAATTTGCACTCCATTTTCCCATCCGAGACCTCCTTCTGCCCGAAAAACGACTTTTCTCATCCCAAAACCTCCAACACTTGACTTTTTCCAACTCTGACGGTTTCCTGCCATTTTCCTCCCTAAACCCAAGAAAATTAGTCCAAACTGAGCTTTCCACTGCATTTTTCTCACTCTTAGCTTTCAAATGAGCTATTGCACGACTTTCTACCATCTCTGGAACCAAAGTTGGAAGATCGTTGCCGAGGGGGGGGAGGTCAGAACTTTTTCTCTCCAATGTCGCTGGAAACATCCTTCCTAACCCAAAATTGGCCAAAACGTCCGAATTTGCACTCCATTTTCCCATCCGAGACCTCCTTCTGCCCGAAAAACGACTTTTCTCATCCCAAAACCTCCAACACCTGCCTTTTCCAACTCTGACGGTTTCCTGCCATTTTCCTCCCTAAACCCAAGAAAATTAGTCCAAACTGAGCTTTCCACTGCATTTTTCTCACTCTTAGCTTTCAAATGAGCTATTGCTCGACTTTCTACGATCTCTAGAGCCAAAGTTGGAAGTTTGGCAGGAGGGGGGGGGGGACGTCCTCGAAATTTTTTCTCTCCGATTGAGCTGGAAATCACACCACAGATGTAGAATTTCACGTAGAGTCCGAATCTGGCCTCCGTTTTCTCATCCGAGGTCTCCTTCCTGTCGAAACATGGACTTTCTCATCCCAACACCACCAACACCCGCCCTTTCCTCACTCACTCCCTCACACATTCCTATCACCTTCCTTCCCATCCCTTACCCGAACACTCCTTCCTTCCTTCCAGAGGGGGGGGAAGGTTTCTTCCTCTCGGACCCATTCCTCCCAGCACATCCTTGGCCATGTCCCTCACCTTCCTTCCAGAGGGGGGGGCTGAGTCAGCATGATGACTCATCGATGACTCATCACTGCACCGCACTGTCCTTGATTTTGCCATGGGGTTACTACTTTTCCGCATGTCAAAAAGTGAATTTGACTAACTATTAAAACTGATTGAACCGCTTATAACGCACGGACAAAATCATGCTCTTCCGATCAAACCTATAATACGTCTTGCTATTACACTCCGATTCCTCGCAAGTGGCATTTCCTTTACGGCGTTGGCTCACAGCTACAGGGTGCACAAGTCTACGGTAATGGGAATTGTTTATGAAGTTTGTGATGCCCTATGGTTTGTTTCAAAAGAGAAATATTTGGCTTTCCCGAATCAAGAACAGTGGAACCATATCTCCTCCGAGTTTAGCACCAAATGGAATTTCCCTAATTGAATAGGGGCCATTGACGGTAAACATATTGCTTTGAAATGTCCAGCTAATCGTGGCAGTGAATTCTATAATTACAAAAACTTTCACTCAATCGTGCTGCTAGCTTGCGTAGACGCAAACTATTGTTTTACTGTGATTGACATTGGTGCATCGGGAAGAGAGAGTGATGGTGGAATCTTCACACGTTCTTCCTTCGGTAAATGCTTCGAAAATAACTCTTCCTCAATCCCTCTTGACAAGGAAAAAGAGTTGCCAAATTCTACGGAAAAGTTACCACTTGTATTCGTTGCAGATGACGCTTTTCCCTTGCGAAATAATATCATGAAGCCCTATCCTCGCCAAGGTCTCAATGATTACAAGAAAAAGGTCTTCAACTATCGACTAAGTCGTGCGAGACGAATTTCAGAAAATGCGTTTGGCATTCTCGCGCTGAAATGGCGTGTTTTGAGACAGACACTTGAAGTTACTCCGGATCACGGCGTTGTGATAGTAAGAGCAATCGTGGTACTGCACAATTTCATGAGGAAAACTGCAAGAGCCAATACTTCGTTTGACCGCTATTGCAAGCCATCTGATTTTGATCATGAAACTTCGGACGGTTTAATTCCTGGTGAATGGCGCAACGAAAGTATTTCATCTATATCTCCGCTGGAACAGCAGGGGAGCAGTAATTTTGTTGCATCTGCAGCTAATGTTCGTCAAGCATTCTCTACATACTTCTGCGGTGCTGGTGCTGTACCTTGGCAGGATGCAATCGTGAACCGTGGTAGGCTCTTTCCTAATCAACAATAACCTCAACCCATAATTCACATGTTTATAGGCCTTTTCTTATTATAAAGGTGCATTTACATGTAAGCTTTTATGTTCAAGTATGACAAGTATACAGTGCATCGATACATTGTTTTTGTTCTTCATATTTATAATCAAGGGAGTTAAATGAGAGATATTTATGATCAAGGGAGTTTATGATCACAGAAATCAAATGAAGGAAAATAGCTTATATAAGCTTATATTTAGGCCTACTAAGCTTAGAATAGGTAACAAGCTGTAGGACCTATATTGTATAACGAAAATGCATAAGCTGATTCAGTAGGCTACTCTTTAAATCTTTCCATCCTGTATGATTTTAAATGAATCATCCCCCTAACTACGTATCGGTAGGTACTTCTCAAATATTAAATTTTATCTCAAAACGCACACATGTATCTCCTAGCCAGGCTATATGCATACCTCCTAGCTCATGTCAGAAATACACAGACCTATATTCCCTCGACTCTAAGCCCTCCTTCCCTAAAGATTTTTCAATGAATCCCGAATTAGGTCTAACCCATCAAAATCTATCGTCAGAAGAACTTATAGCTTAGGCCTACTTCCCTATTTTGCTCAATAAACAAAACTTTCATCCGTTTTGATAAGTGCTTAAACATCTCATCAAGGCAATTGACACATAGTTAACGAATCCACAATCATTCCACCACCACATTGCTGATTGAGAGCTGCTTCTTCAGCATCGAAGATTGCCTGTAAAGAAAAAACTCAATATTGACCAAAACTTGTATAATTGTATTATAATTTCTGACTTCTTACATATACTACATTACTTAATACTAACCTACTGACGTCTACAATATATAGGACAAATTATCGTATAGTTTTGATCATTGGTTAAGTTTGGGTATAGAATTCATCACACCTATTTACGGTATTCATGGCAGGATTATAGTAGGCTACCAAAACTCATCGCTTTTATACTTTAGCTGAAACATTCATACGCAATATCGAGTTTATATAGACCTGCGTACGTTATATCGAGGTCGAACTATAAGTTTAAATCAAAATACATGTAACGGTAAATCGAGGTCCTACTATAAAATAGTACTAGGGTAAATGCACTCACCTTTTGAATATTCAATTTTGCTTGCGCTTTGATACCGAATGGCAACTTTCGCAGTTGTGCCGAAACGATTTTCCAAAAGTCTCATCTTCGTCGTCGAGTGAAGTATTTCTGCATTTATCCTTCCATATACTGAGAGCATCAAAAAGCTCGCATTCCAAATCACTCTTCTTTCTTTTTCTTGTTGTTGAGAACTCAGCAGTGGTCGTGTCGTTACATACCCTGGAATTCTTATGATCCGTAGATTGTGCTACTTCCTCGTTTGCAGTTTCTACATTTGAGTCTGATTGTCTTGCTTCGGGAATATTTGAAGAGTGAAGCGCTAATCGACTCATAAAAGAATCCTTCAAAAAGCTCAAGCTCTCGAACCAAATCCATTTTCGGGAGTTCCTCCTCCCAGAACCACTTGGGATTTTTTCGATCTTCTTCCTGTACGTATCACGAAGACTTCTCCACCGCGATTTACATGTTTCGGGATCTTTACCCAATGTCTGAGATATTTCATGCCAGATATTATTGGCAGCCTCGATGTCATGATGCCGTTTCGAAGACACAGTCCAAAATGCATGGGTAATTTCGCACAGAATTTATTAGAAGTTCTTCGAAAAGAGTTTCATTGATTTGATCACCTTCAGCTTCCATGATGGTACGACTCCCAGTCAGTACAATGTCAAAATGAGAGAGAAAATGAATAGACGCACAGAATAGTCGAATAGAAGTTCAGTGGTAGTGAACTTCTGATTTCAGCTGTGCGTCAGAATCAACAAAGGCATGATATCTATGAATTTGAATTTTCTGACGCGCAGCTGTACGCATGTCAATCAAATTATGAACGCACAGCTGTGCGTCGAGGATTCGCACAGACTATAAACGCACCTTAAATATGCGGAAATTATGCTGATGATCAAGGAAATCTAATGAGCGGTTTTATAACGGAATTCTTCATGAATAAGTCGAGATTTTATTGTGCTGTCGTGACTGTGAAATCTCATGTTTTCAATTCAATTTTCATCGGCATGAATTTTGTGATTCACTTAATTTATGCTTCACTTCTTTGAATCTGAATGGTGATGTGGACCAGTGGTGTCTTCTCCGTACGTACGCGCATCCTCAAAAATCATTTACCAACATTTATAAAAATGAAAAGTGTCATCATTCATTTAAATTCGATAGCTTCCGTCTCAAAGTCAGACGCTCAACCTCAATAGTGAACAGTTTTGCAGCACGTGCTTGAATCACAGCTGTTTTCTTCGAACAATTAGACACACAAGCTGGTCGTGTGTTCAGACGGAGCACTGATGTTCAGGCAGTGAAAGAGAGTTGTGTGCGTGTGAGGCAGTAAGCGCGCCCGCGCCCGCGCCCGCGCCAATATTGGCTTTTCCGATAGACATGATGCTTTGCCTTCTCCAATTTTTGCAATGAAATTCTACACAATTCTTGATCGAGGCGTGGTGCCTAAATATAGTAAGGGAAGCGCAACCCAATTGTTTCTAGCTTCGCTTAATGTGAGAGAAGCCAATACGTCAACAGTGGCAGATGGATGACGTTCAGACAAGACTGCGATCGGATGATGAGCGTTCTCCAATGAATGCAGAGTAATGCATCTGACTCGAACACCCAGATTCGGTAGAATTCCATAATTTGTTTTTACGTGATTGATGTGACACTATGTTAGCACTGCAGATGAAATCATAACCATGCCTTTCGTCCGAAGCAAATATACTGAAAAGATGACAGTTGTCAAGCAAGGCAGGCCAACACCTGATATAAAGATTGAAAGTACTCACAGAGAAAGAAATAAGAAATACACAAGACATTTTAATGCATCAAAATTTCAAACCTGTGAGCGGCTGACCGGCCATGAGAAACGCAAGAAACTGTTGACCTTGCCTCCTTTTTTTCTCGAGAAAATGTGGTCTGGACAGAGAGGGGATATAGTAATCAGTTCCTTGAGTAAGGCGGGTAAGAGACATGAGCAATCACTTCTCATGTGCACATTCACTTGGCCTTAAAAAATGTTCTGGAAATTGTTGTTAAAAATTCAACTTTTATGAAAATTAATGTTGTAACACAAAAAATGTCTGGTATAGAAATAGTATTCCAATGCCGAGTGAAGGCCTATGATCTGGGCGCACGTGACGCCACTGAATATCACGTACATTGGTATCGTCCGAAATAATAATCGAGGAGTACCGGCCGTCGCCAAGTCCATTGAGGGTCGTCAAAGGAAAGACACGAAAGTTTTCTACGATGAGCAGGGTACTGCACTTGTTTCATTCTGGGACAAAGGTCGAAAACCTGTGTTACTCGTTGATAACTTTCATCGATATACTCCTGAACCCGAAATAAATACGAAACCATGTACTGTTCTCGAGTACAACAGGACGAAATCAGTGTCGACATCGCAGACAAGCGACCTCGCGGATTCAGTTGCAATCGGGAGTGCCGACGTTGGCCGGTCTCGATATTTGCCAACATGATAGATACTGCTGGAAATAATGGCTGCTACTACAGCAGGCATCCCGATGAAACCAGAAAATCTCAGCAGCACCACAAGTTTCTTGTGAATGCAGGATATCAGTTGGTGAACAAGCAGATTCAAAGACGTCTCCATACACCAGCAAATCATCGCGAGCTACAAAACTTGCCATGAAACTCGTCGGATATTGCGGTTTCTTAATCTGAGCGTGTCGAGGGACGTCGTTTGGAAAAGAGTGTTCGATGTGCTTTTTGTCTTTCACGCATTGATCGAAAGATATTCGTTTGTTGTGGCAAGTGTGAAAAGCCTCGTTGCAATAGTCATCAATCAGACCTGTGCAAGGAATGCATGCAACTTTTCTACTATCATCTTTTGAAACTTGTACGAGTGACTACACGTCTTTATAGGAATTATGTATTTTATTTACAAATTTTTTCATGATTCCAAACATGTCATACATGTATGTACATGTATAATACATGCATAAAATATAATTTACATTTATGGACTACCGATACATGGCGGGGTTATTGCATGTTTAACTGGCATAAATATCAGCAATAGTGTTTTAACTACTTTGAATATTGAGCTAGACGGCGATAACCTAACAAGAAGTAGGCGCTACTATTGATCAATAGCCTGCCTGGACCTGTAGGCCTATTTACACATATCTAATATTATTGGGCATCATTACCGATACTCTACATGTAAATCTGTATTTCAAGCAATCTTCAAACATGTTGCCTCACTTACTAATAAAAACGCTCAAAACTGAACGATGAGAAGAGGCAAAATGTATTGAGAAGAACACGGGTTATTTATACCCGTTTCGTCTTTAACTGCTTATTGAAAAGCGCGTAGGACAACCGTTAACAAACAATTTGCCTCTCCAAGGCTGTCATGACACGATGCTAAATAATATGATAATATCATTTCCTTCTACATTATACAATCATTATCACTCAACTCCATTGCAATTTGTTCAAAACTGCACGAATTTGCACATTTCACATTTGGAAACAACTCAAACTGCACCCACTTTGAGTTCATTTAATAAAAGCGAAGCTGTATTTACCATAGAGTAGGGATATATATAGGCATCCCTACCATCCTAGTATATAGGCAAAATTCCTAGTAATACCTACTCTATGGTGTACAACATTGCATCTTTGCACATTGGGATTTAATAGATGCTGTTGCTGCCTCTGCTTAAAATACCAACTCTATGGGTCGTGGAACTCCGACGATTTGCAATATCGCGTCCGCATATTATTCAATGTAAACGTATGATGTGCTGCAAGATGACACAATGCCAGTTTGTATGGTTTGTATGCATATTTATGGTCTTCATTTTTGGACGGGTGTCGACGTGTACTTGTCAGAATGGTCAAAGCGAACAGAATTTGTTCTTCAAGCCAAGAGCTATCTCAGTGGCTAGTTATGCTTGTCGCATTAGATAGCAAACACCAGACGATGTGTGCGGTTCTAGATTTCAAGGAATATTTAAAACATCAAACAGGTTTTATTAAAATATAAAGCATTTCCTCAATGCTTGACACTTGCTTTGCACATGCCTTATAGCTATATGGTTGGGTTATCAACTTGAAACAAAAACTTTATTGTTTAAATATGCCAAACTCACTCAAATTAGACGCTGTAACCTTGCAAACCATCAACAATATGGTGAAAAATATTTTCGTGTGACCTGACCTTGTGATTTTTAGCAACATGTAATCGCTTGACATCTACATTTCTTGCAAAATGACTGTAAAACGAAAGGGTATGTCTATCGAATCAATTTTCTATGTGATCGTAATTCTTTTTGGGATGAAATTTTCCTTCATTCTAGGGATTTTTAATTACAAAAAGTTTCCAGGGGCTAGTCCCTAATTATTTATGGTGATGTTGTGACATAGCATTATGCAAGTGTATATTGGACAAATTAAAAAAATAATCCGTTTGTGACGATTGCTAGGAGGATTTGAATCCTATTTTATCCTTAAAGTCTACATTTTGGTAGTAAGTGAACACCCTTTGCTTATTGTCCATAAAATCAAAAAAACAACTGCATCAGCATCTTTTCAATTTCTAGATATTTTGGATAGTAATGTTTAATAAACACAGGCAATTTTGCACCCAAAAGAGGCTAGCTTTTATCTGATTTTGATGTGTTCAAGGAAAGTTACATGTAACATGTAGACTCACATAGAGTTCAGTGGAAAATGAAGGATAACTCCGAAAATATTTGATTGCGTCGGCACTTTTGGATCTCATATCATATGCGTACATAAACTGTAATGAAATGTGATGTGTGAACAGCAGCGGTGCAGTCAGGAGCTTCATAGTGGATGGCCTGGTTCTCTATTTGATGAAGTGATATGGAAACCATAAAAAGTTATAGAAAAATTGTTGTTTTCAATAGAGAAGCATGATCATGACATCTCAATAAGCCATACATGAACACTATCATAATATAATAATGATGAAAATAGAAGATTTTTATGTCACTCCATGAGGCGGAACTAGACAATGATACAAATTATAGGAAAGCCTCAGAATGCCATTGTTACGGCAGTTGCACAAAGAAGTTCCGTATGTGTATAGTACAACGCATGGCAAATAATTAAGTGAAGATGTAAAGATTGCAAATTGCTAACTCAAATTATAGCCATCATTTTGACTTTGATATAGGCCTGTATTGAAATGCTTTAGGACGAATAGATATTAAAAGTTTATAATCTTGTTTCCTGTATTATGTTAATACAGATCGTTTCATAAATATTTGCACAAAGGAAACTGTGCTTTTTCTTTCGTCATTCTTATCAAATAAATGTAATTGCAAAATCGACAAACAGTTGCAACTTTAATGCATGTAAATTCTGTTGGTCTACTTTTCTGATTGCTCAGTGTAGGATCTGACCAATGTGGCACTTACAATTAATCAATAAATGTTGTTTGCAACACCAAGAATTTTCTCTTGAGATGTTCGCATCAAATAAGTTGTCACCTGTTTAATAGTAACAGGTCCTCCTATCAGTCATAGCACTTGTCGGATATTCGTTGACTCCCCAGACCAAGTCACACCAATAGATAGAATCTCATCGCGAAGCCGGTTGGAGACATCGTGCGGTGTGACGCGTGTATGCGTGCTTGATACACATTTAAATGTCTCGCTGAACTCAAGACATTGGCAAAGTAGTCATTGCTGATTCTTAAGCTTATAAGAGAGCGGATGGACTGAATTTTATAAAGCTCATATGTTGTTGGAGTTGATAACATCATCCTTCATTTAAACCGATGTACGAAAATTCTAGCTTAGTAGAAGAAAGGATAAAAAGTTGCTGTTTTGAAACGGCTGCATTGTTTCATATAACTTGAAGAATTTGAAATGACACGTTATAACGAATGAAAATGCTCTAAATTTTGTCAAAATTCAGAAAAATGTCATCTAAAAACATTGAAATCCTGATTCAATGGTGATAGTCGAAAATTTGCATTTTTTGCAGTTCAATAAATAAAATGACCAAAATTACGTAATTACTAGGTCTACTGACTACATCGGACCGGACATAACATAAACAGACT
Organism: Prostheceraeus crozeri; assembly: GCA_907163375.1. Taxonomy (NCBI): domain Eukaryota; kingdom Metazoa; phylum Platyhelminthes; order Polycladida; family Euryleptidae; genus Prostheceraeus; species Prostheceraeus crozeri. Next base: position 34,103 of record CAJQUW010007378.1, on the reverse strand, counting down.
GCCAAACTATTGAATTAAGTACAACCAACCTTTCGCATGGCATAAAGTTTATTGATATTGACATTCTCCTTCAATGAAGAGGATGCATTTAATGTTTTGAGCGACAATTTTACGAATTATCTTATCCGTGACGCATCTTTTTGTACATTCACACTCTTGACCTTCTTTCATCATTAGATAACTGTTGGATAGATCAGTTGACAGATTGGATAGTTGCCAGTAAATTTTCATTGAAAAATTCAGTTGTCTATGTCGAAATCTTCGGTCAAAGAGAACCTTCAGTTTTCGTTAGCAGAGCATGCTGACTGCACCTAACCACCTTTGAAATTGAAATATAGATCTATAACAAAAAAATTCTATGGAACATGTGGTCTCATATGCTATTAAGTTTAAAATAGAGCCACATCTTCCATACGAAAATTACGTTTGAAATTGGGTTCACATTTTTGTGCAACTATTTATAAAACGGTCTGCATTCATTATAATGAATGTACCACGGATTGCAGCACAATTAATATCCTGTATCTTAATGGCAATCCATGTAATATGTCTAAACTGCATTAATGATTCCAGAAGTTTTTTAACGTTGCGATGGATAAAGAATTGAAACTTGCCGATACTTCACTTCGCATTTGAAATTATTGTATAATACGGTACGTCGGCAAAGCAATCTTAAAATAACGTAGCATGGACATAGTTACAATCATTGATATCATTGGTATACGTATACAGTCAAATACGAGTACAAGGAGCGCCGGAATCGTTCGGCGCGTCTCTCGGAATCGTATCAGACTGGTGCGGGGCGGAGGTGAGCGGAAGGTAAACGGGAAAGTGGCTTGCGCGCCACAGCTGTTCAGTCAACGCTCTGGGGCTGCTCAGCCGTCGCATTTTGTGTGAAGATTTCAATCAGTCAAAGGTTTACACGAATAGAGTTCAAATATATCTCGTTTGAACGAACTCTATAAAAAGAGAAGACTGCAGTTCCAAGGTGGCCTATATCATGTAAAAGTGTAGTATTAATAACGTAATCATAACATATATATAGGCCTATGCCCTACCTATGAGGTAGTTGGTGCATGTTGATTTTCGTGATGTACCATGTCGATGGTTGCATTTGTGAATTTCTACCGTGAACTCCTTTTTTTATCGGCCATGACCGATGTCGATCGGTGATGGTTTAATTTAACTCAAACGATGGCGGTCAATGAGTCTCTTCCACTCTGTACCATTTTCTGCGATCCTCATTCTCCGACGCACATTTCTGCCTCCAGTTTTATTCTCCTCCTCAACCAGACACCTCGTTCGTCGTCTTTCACCACCTTCCTTCATGTAGGTGTTTTTCAGGATGCAACAAAGTGTTCATTTGCCGACGTTTGGCCCGAACGTGTAGCATGTGGCCAAGGAAAGCGGATACCCTTCTCAAGATGGATCTTAGTAGCGTGGGTGCTTTAATGCCGATCTTCTACATCACTTCGTTGTTGCCAACATTGCTGTGCAAATTACTTTTAGGATTCGTCTGTAGCAACAAAACAAATTTTGTAGACATTTTGAAAGATCTTGTCAGTTGATTGATGAGCTTATGCAAATCACCTGAGACTGTGGCTGAAATTTTTTTTTAACATGTCAACGCGCTCTTGCTATGCATCAGACGTCATCTTCGAGAAGTGTGATTGGCATCACCATCACGGACATACGACTTATCATCAATGTACCACAAGATAAACTACATGCAACCTTAGCTCAATAAGTCACTCAATTGAACTTAATAAAAAATCTGCACATCCCCGGAACGCAAATAAAATAGAATCCCCACGAATACAGTTTAAAACTATCATTTATAATTAACAGCACATCACTCACAATTCTCAAGTACAAGCCGATCCTGCTCATCAACATTCTTTTGATAATACATTTCAACATTCTTTTTTAATATTTTTTATTAAACATCTTTTTAATTCGACTTCCCCCCTCCGCCCCAATGACGAAGCACACGGCCACCCATCCCTGAATACATCACTTTGCAATCAAAGCAGCTCCTTAACAAAGGATGACGAAGCCACTCCCTTCATCATAAACACTTCTCAATTGGACTAATAGTATTTTTCTGTGGTTTTCGATCATTAGCGAGCAAGATTGATTTGCTAAGCATCACTGCTGAGTCAAAACAAAATAAATATAAATATAGTGCATCGATGCTATAGCATCAGTTAAGTTGATTTAGCACATTAGTTAAGTTGATTTGGTTCGTACCCACAGCTGACGTCATCACGAGCATTAGACAAGCCGATTTCTCGTATGGCAAATCGTTGCAGAGTGCGGGTACGGATAGAAATGATAGCTGATGCATAATCTTGCTTTTATGTAATGCAATGAAATCAAAACGAATTTTGTCCGGAGTACGCCTTTAAATAGTCCTAGTCTGCTGACTTTTTTTTTAATCCAGCTGTCTCATGTGTACGAAAAATCAATAGCGTCATGCAATCATCATATTGAAATATTCCATTATTGAATTTCATTCTCTAGGCGTTGTTTTCAGACTTTCAAAAAGCAGCTGCCTATGTTCATGAGATTTTAATGAAATTGAGTGAAGATCCAGAATGTGCGGAGTTACGTGACGCTCTCAATTTGGCCATGCTTCATATGCAGAAATACTATCGCTGCTTGCAATCCCGAATTCACACCAACGAATACATAGAATGGGTGGCAGCGGCACGTTTTCGGTAGCTTCAGTTCGTGGTCTATCCCCAATGACTCCTTTTCGTGACGCACCTGACAAATTTCAATGTCCGATGGATGAACCTTGAACAAGCTAATTTACAGTCTTTGTCAAGAAGTCTTCCTCATGGAAAGGAAAATGGAGTGGTGTATTCAATTCCGCTGATGCACCAAGCTTGCAAGAACTGTGACCTTGATGCTTTAGAAGCACTGTTTGAAAATAGTAATCTATTAAACTTATTTCACCAAGGGATTATGAATTGCATTGACACCACTTTATATGATGCTATCATAGTGTAAGCCTATGATCACGAAAATATTGAGTGCTCCGGTACTAGCACTCAAATCTTTATAAAATAAAGGTATTTATGCTTCGCTCACCTTTTTTCTAATAAGCGGCCTTTACCTGTCGCTCACCTTAAAGGAGCGACTAAGTTTTTATTTAAAAAACACTTTATTCTTACATGTGAATGTAAAACCTCACAGAATGTCTTAGAAGCTCAGCATTCTGAAGGTGCGATTCTTCTCGCTCGAATTTTGATTCGATAATTTAAATTTTTTCCTCGAGCTGTTGATCAATGATCTTGTCTCTGGAGGTAGCGATCATTTGATCTCAATTAAAGCTATCAATCGTAAATAAATTTTGGCTATGAAATACCGCATTTTCCTGCATATCAGCCGCATGGAAGATTTGTCGCACCTTCGATAATTTCACAAATTGAGCGTTCAATATTGGCGTGTAAACCGTAAGTGGTATCCCGTCTTGTCTCCAATTGCTATCCCAGCATATTTTTGCCGATCCTGAAATTGTGGCAAGCCTAATATAATTTGCCTGCAGGTCTATCATAGGCCTGATGATCATTTCATAGAATCAACACAATAGACTGAATGAATTTTTGACATGGTCATCATGAACACTAAGAAAATGAATTCTTAACTTTTCTAAATGAATCCTGAAAATTGGCAGTCAGACTCGTATGCATATTACTAGATCTTATACAGTTATCTTTAGCATTACAATTTTTACTGCATGAGTTTGCATACACGCACATCGCCTATGCATGTCTTTGCATGACATTGTTTCCTATATTGCATCTCAACGTCGATGAATATCAAGACAAAACAACTTAAAGATCCTACTTTACCCTATTCATTGCTCATCGTTTTTTTTTCGTTTCTGGAGATTAATCATATTTTGTACAGAAATGAGTGTAGAAAGAAGTGTCTACGTTTTATCGTTTATATTTCAAAATTGTTAAGAATTTACCTTCATTTCAGAATCCAGCATGATCAATGAACCAGACTCTCTAGGGAGAACCCCACTGATGTATGGTATTCATTATGAACACAACGATACCGTCCGATGGTTGCTTGATCATGGTTGCGACGTTAACGCCACTTCCCACGGTAAGTGAAACGTATTTGAACTTGCGTCAATCTTTGCTAAATGATTTTCAATCACAAAATTTCAAACAAGTGCGCACGAAACTGAACAAGTGCATATTTAGAAGGACATGGAAAAAGATGGCAAATTACCTGATATATTAGTCTATACTTATTATTTTTTGCCACACCAGTCATGAGCAAGGATTCATAAATGCATTGTCACATTGCAATAACAAATCATTAAGATCTATCAAATTTGATACACGAGTATTGTTGCTCGCGATTGGGTATTTTGCAAAAAAAAATCTTAACAACGGCGTTGCTGTGTTGTGCATATGAAATCATGAGCAAAATTATCATTGAAAAAATTTGTTCTGCATTCCTGAGTTTGATTTTTATGTATGAATACTATCTCGATAGACCTGCACTCTGGGTCAATGTGTGACGCATGAGTTCGATCAGATGATTCCAAACAAAATCTTGAAAATCATGTTTTCGTTGATTCAAGCATCAAAACTGCAGTACATATAAGTTTACTGCTTTTACAATTTGTATAATGCATTATGTCACAGCCAAATATACTATTTCCAAGTGAGGTGTTCAAATATCAAGGCTTCCTTCCGGGGAAACACCACTTGTTATCATTAAAGAGTTATCGCGAGCTTTCGACCGCGCTGTCTGCATTCGTCCAAAGTAGATTTCGCGGTTACAAACAGAGCATGCATTCAAGACTGACTACATTTCAGCATATGACATCAAACTACAGGTTTGCTCCGTAACAGTAAAGGGGTGGTTAGATGCGCTTTATGCTAGATTCAACGGAATTGACTTTTGCAGGAATAGCTGGAGTATGGGAGAGTTCATGGACATGTTGAGAAACTGCTTATTATTGTTTTTATATCTCTTTGGTGTTCCACATTTCCGGTACTTAATTTTGTGGAACACTCTCCGATGTCATCATAATCCGGGTACTTAGAGCAGCCGATTTTATTTATAATCCCTTTGTTCTCATCATCCTTTGTTTTTTCTTTTGTAAGAAGATTTCAGAACTGCAACCAGACTTGTAAGCAGTTCTGAAATCATGTTCGCGAGCACGACTCGACTTTTCACTTACACCTTTGTAATGAGGCAAGCATACTTTTTCCATTGAAAAAGATTCATTTTGGCGAGTTGACGCATGTGATGCTTTCATTGCAGTTTCTTGGATAGCCGCTGCATATGGCTATATTACTTGTGATAAGTTGCAGAATGTGGATACTACTTCTTGACTCTACTTACTCATTTACATTCACAAGTAGTAGCTACTCATTTACATTCACAAGTAGTAGCTACTCATTTATATTCACAAGTAGTATCTCAGCAACATTTAGATTTAACTACCCCCTCACTGTTAAGGTGCAAACCTGTATCTTTAAGCCATGTGATGAAACGTAGTTAGTCATGAATTCATGTTCTGTTTGTACCCGCGAAATCCACTTCGCACCTGTCCAGACAGCGGTCGAAAGCTCGCGATAATCCAACTCTTTTATGATAGCAAGTAGTGTTTTCTTGAAAAAAAATGCTTGCCTTGAACAATGCATTGTGTCATTATTGAAAAAATCGGGTCTTCAAAACCGTGTGGAACACTAGTTGAGTGTGATGAATGAAAAAGAGTGAGACATATTTCAGATGCATTAATGCATGCAGTATTAAAATAATATTATGTTTTCCTGTCTGATAAATCATCGTAATTACAGTTAAGAAACAATCTAGAAACCAGTATTTCTATACCAACTCATGCCCTTGTCTATGTCTGACGTTGAAAAGGGAGAAGATAATGTATTTAGGGCGTCAGTGGCCGAAAATCTTTTGTACGATGCAGAGTGAAGCGGTGAACGTCAAGGTATTAATTATAGTTATTAATGCATTGGTGAACCTCTCTCTGTGATCAGCTTTCTCTGATATATTGTTTATGAATATTCTATGGTATTTGAACCCAGTTGAGCTTCTAATTGGTTTTTGAAATTTCCCTTAAGTGCAGGTTGTGTTGACTGGCTGCTACTGCCATTTCAATATTATAGATGATCTTATTATTGGATTGATTGAAAGGTAGTCTTATGTAATTAACGAATATGAAGCATGTTGCTGCATTCATTCAGCATCATAAAGTTACTGTTCAGGCATTGTTGGTTTGGGAAATACCAACAATGAGAAAAAGCCAGTCTTGGCTTTGAAATAATTTCTATAATTTTAAAAACACTGATGGTTTCTTGTATATCTGTCATCACAGTAAGGATTTTAACTGCGAAGGTAGTTTCCCTGCACAGTACTAAATGAGGTTTTCTCCTCAGATATTTTTATACAACTGCGGTTTCTAGTCAAGGATTCAAACTTGAATATAGAGCCAGAAGTAATCACACTGAAAGAAGAATGAAACAGTGAAATACAGTAACAAGAAAGATAAGATAATCACATTAAAGGCTTTTATAAAAATTTTTCTGGTAAGCAACACAATAACTGAGTCATTTTGCATTCCTTTCAAAATGTGGAGCGTTTATATTGAGATCCAACTATAAGTATTAGTAGTTCTTTTGACTGTAATTGTACATTTTAAGGAAAATACCGCAACATGGAAGCATGGTAGCAAGTGCGAGTATATTGTGTGTAGCGTATTTTGGTGCAGTAATTGTACAGTAGTCTGAAATCACTTCATTCCAGTCCTGTACAAATTGTATACTTTGATAGCGTAACGGTTAAATAAAACAATAAGAGCTCACAAACGACTTCACTACCGACTTCCTCAACCACACAAATGTTTATACGACGGTGAAGGCACAAGCACAGATTAGGTCCGCATGAACCCCGTTAAAACATAGATTAACAGTTCGCGATACCTGCGTATTTAACGATTGGAAACATTGGAGTGCTCGCTGTGCAACAGATCAGGCTTCTGACATTGGTCGGCTGAAAGCTAAAATGTTGAGTTCTCCTACTAATATTCTCAACAGTCATCGTTGTCGATGGATAAGCTCAATCATTGACTTCAATAGACGCGCATTTATTTGGTTGGACGCAATCTATAAGGGATCCTTCAGCAATTTTGTATCAACCATTCAACCCCCTCCCTGTAATCAAAATCGCCTCACGATGCTCTCACGATTGCGTAATCACTCGATCCCTTTTATACAGTGCGCTCCAAAAAGACAAGCAAATTTTGAAACATCTACTCGTACTTATATGAATGTATAAAATTTTAACCCAACAAATTGTGAGTTTTGAAAAGTCTTAATGAGGGTTTTGTGTCTCATAAGTTATATTCGGAAAAAGCATAAACAATATGGTTTAATTTAACCACTGAAATTCGACACCATAATTTTTGCTCGAAATGATCACCATTTGAATCACATACCAGCTACAGTATGTAAACAATGTGGGAGACCTACCTTAAGCTCTATTGGCACGATTGCGTTGCAGATGTGACATATCTTATCCCGCACCTGGTGATGGATGATGCGCGGTTTACTGGTGTGATAAATTTTGGTCTCAACCAGCCGCAAAGTCAGTAATCCACTGCATTGAGGTCTGGTGACCGCGGCGGCCATGAATATGAGCAGCCTCGACTTATCACTCTATCTTAAGAAAATGTCTCGCAGGTGGAAAATGGGATTATCGACGACAATTTCAGCTTTTGAGACGACTGAGGGCAAATATGTGTCAGACTGATTTGCAGATGTTAGTCGGAGTTGATAGATAATTCGAAGAAAAATCTCGGATTTCAACCCAATCTGAATGCACAGTTTTGGAGAGTGGAGGGTGCTGGTTTTGATGTCACCCAAATGCAGCAATGATGCGAATTCAAACAGTCATCAAGACTGGCATTGTCTTCGTCTAATCAGAGAATGTTTGGAATTACAGAAGGACTGCACCAAGAAGAATAATGACATTTGGCAGTTTCAAAGCATTCCTGGTGATCCTTTGCACACTTTGTATTAATGAACAAAGCTGAAAGCGCACATACTCGTATAGTTCCGAATATGTAGGACGGAAGATAGAGACACTTTCTTCCTAAATTCGCTCACAAAGGGCTTAATAGCATGGATTTGTAGATCTTGAAACGCTGAATACAAAAATCAAATTCTTGAGTGGCACAGCCAGACGCTTTCGGTTATAGGTAAGGTTAAAGGATTCCCACTGGAATCCAATGGTAAAAATCAAGAAATACCTGTGGATTGTGAAACCCTTGACAATTTTCGTACATTTTCCATTGCAGAAAAGAAACTATTTATCAGAATGCCATGAAATTTGAAACATGATTGAGTTCAGAACATCAACTTCGATATTAAAGTGAAGTGGGTCACATGATTCAGTATTTGATGTCTGAGAGCCTCTACGAAATGAGCAAAATCGTCAAAATTTAGTCAAAACATCAAATTTACTCATTTTGTAATGGTTCTCAGACATCAAATACTGAATCATGTGACCCACTTCACTTTAATATCGAAGTTGATGTTCTGAACTCAATCATGTTTCAAATTTCATGGCATTCTGATAATTAGTTTCTTTTCTGCAATGGAAAATGTACGAAAATTGTCAAGGGTTTCACAATCCACAGGTATTTCTTGATTTTTACCATTGGATTCCAGTGGGAATCCTTTAACCTTACCTATAACCGAAAGCGACTGGCTGTGACATTCAAGAATTCGATTTTTGTATTCAGCGTTTCAAGATCTACAAATCCATGCTATTAAGCCCTTTGTGAGCGAATTTAGGAAGAAAGTGTCTCTAGCTTCCGGACTAATGCATCGCTATTTATGACATCAGTGTCATCAACTGCGTGACCATAGGAGAAGCAAACAAAAATCTGACGCCCACATCCTGTACATACCCTAAGTCACAACAGCCCTCGCGTGCGCGTGAGCACATGCTCATGAATAGCACACGGCTACCGGTCTTGTCGGAAGAACTTGAGGCTGATGTCTTCCAAATTGTTCACACTTTATCTAATGATTCAATTTCGAGCTCAAATTATTGTGTTGATGTGTTCATTTCTGTGGCAAAATAAAGTGATGTGTCGAATGTTTTCTTGATAAATATCTTATGTTCACAAGACCTCCGTTAAAAGACTACAAAAACGCTTAACCTGTTATAATTGGGTTATAATGTTATTTGCATGCAGCTATGTACATGTATACATACATTAGTAGACGTTTCAAAACTTGCGCTATTTTAGAAACATGCTGTATTTCTCTTGATCACTTTTCGAGTCTTTTTGATATGGATTGTTATCCCTCTCGACTTCCTCGTGTTGAAGAGAGTGCTTTTTGCATAAAGCAGCAAGAAAATGTAAAGAACGATGGTTAGATACTAAGTCAAAATTAATTAATACCAAATTGATGCTAGGGCAAAATATATTCGATCAAATCTATCTGATTGTGGGATGCTACATGAGACACAAGTAGACGAAGGACTTTAATGAAACTCTTTTTCAATAGAATTCAATGAAAACCTGAACGATCGTAGTGACAAATTCTTTCATTGATGTGACAGATGAAATTTGAATGATACCATCAAGAATTCATCGAGGGAATTTCAGCGGTTGCACATTTTGAAATATCAGAAGAGTCAGAATTTATAGTAGTCAGAAGGATGTAGAATTTACAATTTCTAGTGAAGAATTAGTTGGCACTGGTAAACCCCAACGTAATCACCCGCAATCCCTTCCCCAACGCCGACAACATGATTGCTGAACGACTCCTAACGCTCATCGTGTTCAGCAGCTGCTTGGATCGATGGTTATGGAGACAGACATGTACGCTAACCGGGGCACTGAAAGAACTTTGAGTAATCATCTTGTGGGTATATGTTGGTTAATACTCCCAAAAAGTGGTGAAATGTTGAATAAGGAATCTGATCACTTTTGGGCGTGATTATAATTTTTCAGTTATGGATTTCAAACTCGTGCGACTAATTCATCGGAGCTATCATGTTAATCGACTGTTGACTGTAATGAAGCATTATTTCATTTACTTCTTATCACTATTAGTATACATGTATTTCACAATAATTTTCAGCTCCAAGTAATCCATTTTCTATGAATAGCTTCTTTTTGTACGGTCGAAGAAGTTGTGCGCGAGTAAGGAACTCATAGCCGATTACAGCTCATAGCACTGTTGACAGGATTTCGGCTGATGGACTCCTACATCCTTACTCATTTTGATTTTAAGAACATTTCCATTTCACATGGATGATTAGCTGTTTAGGAGGTTAAGTTGTTCGTGCAAATTCAATTTTTATGAAATTGACAATTTTAATGTTGATATACTGTCGTCGGCTTAGAGCAGGTAAATACTTGAATTTTTCATCTTCAGACGATGCGACAGCATTGCATTGGGCTTGCCACGACGGAAATTGGCAAGCCGTCGACCTTCTTCTCAGGTTTCAGGCTGATCACCGAAAATCGGATATTTATGGTCGATCACCCATTCACTGGGCCGTAACAACCCCAACAACCCAATGCCTCAAGGTAATTGAATGAATTGGCATCTGATTAGTTGTATCTCTCAATATCAAATATTTTTTGAAGATCGCTTAATAGTGGACAATGCATTGCCACTGACATCCAAATAATTCGGAGAAACCACGTATGCACACATCTCCTTGATTTCATAAAATAATGATGCGCTTAAACGTCACCAATTTAGTTCAACTATGAAGTTAGAATTTCAATGCGTTATCAAACATCATTGCATTAAGAAAAATAATTGTAAGATGGCTGCCTGCTTTGAATGCAACGTTCAATTACGTTGTTATTTCTTTTTCCGAGACCAGCTGAGACAGCCTTTATCTTGACATCAGAATTTTTCATGAGCATCATGAGTTTTTTCCATAAAATATCTACTACTCTTGAAATTAGGGTTCAACTGGTCTTGATTTTCGGCTGTGCCCTGCCTATGAACGAGTGCTATTGCGTATAGATCTAGTGCATGGTCCATTGTTCCCGTGTCTGTCCTTGGGTACCGAACTAAGCATAAAATTTATTTTCCTTTGCATATGAAATTGTGATTTTCAAGTTTTTTTCATAACAGGGAGGAAACTAATCTCGATCCGTACTTTTTGCCTACTTGTAACTCTGATGAAGATATACATTTTAAAGTCGTATTTCGCATTCTTCTGGTTTGTAACAGGCAACAATTACGCATTTTATGAAGTGCACTCGACAGTTTAAAAGACTTGAAGATATCAGATTTCTAGTTTAAAGAATGTCCTTAAGTAATAATTATTTTCAATGCCGTTGGGTTATTTATCCTATTTATGAAACTCAGTGAGTTGTTGTATGAAACCTATTTCCTGTGACTAAAAATGCTGCAGAAAAATGTCGGAACTACATCATACTTGCATTTAGCCTTTTAAAATCAACGTCTTTGATTGTCGTTTTGGACAGTTTCAGTTTCCAAAATAAAAACCAGTGAGTGATCTCCTTCAACAGCCATCATCCATCATATTGACGCACAAAATTTGCTTGATTTCAAGTATATGTAGCTGTTTGACCAGTTTCACTCAATCCCTGAGTGGATAGTGTATTCGCTCAGCTAGCAATTCAAATATTACTGAGGAAAAATGACTTAATAATCGCTAAGGCAACAATACTGTCTCTAGGTTACGCTAACTTCTTTCTGTGGTTGTCATGCTACTCTGCTGTTTGAAAAGGACACCTCTTCGTTTCAGAATACTTTTAAACATCCTTAATGCCATCATGTGGCAATGAACATGTTTGTTTCTTTACTTACGAATTTCCATTATTGACACTTTATCATCGACGTTAAGGCCACTTACAAACAGAGAATGCTGAGAGAACATTGATAAATATTAAAGTAAACGGTAGATGGATGTTAATTTTAGTAGGCAACAAAAGCGCGAAATGGTCAGCATTTGGATGTATGGTAGAAGAAATATTGTGAGAGTAATAGAAGGTAAAGTTCAGGTCGTAGTTATCTCTCGGACCGTAAGTAAAAGTTAGTGCACTTTAGTGCGGATGGAAGTGAACAATTTTCAGCTTAAATAGCACATTTTGAAAAGGTTGATGAAAATTCAGCATTATGTTCATTCAATATCGTAAATTTAGATAAATGAAACTGACCTTTAAAATGAAATCAAAAGTCCCTCGGACCATTGTGCATCGTTAATCATTTTTGCTAGTGACGTCTGCACGTACACGATCAAGACATCGAAGTACGATTTCAAGCGCATAGACTGAATTCATTTCCATTATAAGTCATCTATTTTTTGTAATTCAACTTCAATTAATTGATTGCTCAGAGCTCCAATTTGAACTAATTGATTGAAAGAAGCAAAATCCATCGACTATCCATCGAAGCGAAACACGCCTGGGAATTTACTTAGCAAATTATAAATCCTCTTAAACACAGGGGAACGACTATTTTATCAAATTTTGTAACGAAGCACCTAACCACAAAACAGCGAAAAACATTATATTAAAGTACACTAGAGATGTTCATCGGATCGGATTTGGGGGTTGAATCTGATCCGACGGCTTGATAAACAAATTCGAATCCGATCTGAATCCGAAGAGAAGAAGATGAATTCGACAACATATTTACAAAATCCGAATCCGATCCGACATCCGTATAATCCGACAGAATTTTTTATGATGCATGCTCGCTACATCATGCATGCTCCTTCTGCATCATACTTCTGATTAATTGCATATATTTTGTATGTTTATAGCAGAATGATCAGGGATCTGATCTTAATACGCACTTTCGGCAAATACATGTTTAAGTCACGACATGGTTAACGCAATCTATGAGATCAAACTTCCATATTGAATTGTTCAGCACTTCGTCATTGTTTTTTCAACAGAGGAAGATAATCAAGTGCTTCTCAGGGCTCTTAAACTCGAATCATAGCTCATTTATCGGAATTTCTTCCCGGAGAACCATTGCATTTATTCATTTGACGCTAATGCTTCAAAAATGTGTTCTCATTTGAATTATTATTTAATTGTTTATTTTTATTAAGTATGAAGTCAAATGGGAGCACGCATTTGAAGTACTAACTTCAAAGGATGAACTCATTTGCACCCAATTTTTTTATTCGCATATGCAGAGAAATGCTTTAACTAAATTTCACTGTGCAGCGACTACAGTGAGTTGGACTCACTATCAAAGCGGATGATGGAGAAATTGGTTGTTATAGGATTCAGGAATGTATGTAGCAGTACGATGCGATTAGGTGTCTAGCAGATCAATGGTCAAGAAAATTGGATGTGTTTTACTTTTTCTATACCCATTTTAGCTGATATCCATGAATGACATTTGTATCCAATTATTTTTGATAATTCTTGTCACTTGTCCAACCTTCTCTCTTTAAAAATATCGCAATATTTGATGCAATGTGAAAAGTGAAAACATATAAGATCAAGCGTGACAACCCTCAAGATCCAGTACAGCTACTACAGGCTGACCTGGACGAGATTCCAGTGTGGTTCAGGAAATGCAATAACCCACGAATCCTACAAAATCACACGTCTTCTCTTTTGGTTATCGTAAATCATCTAGTGTTTGCGTTCTCAATAACTGGCCCCTGGAGACTATGGATTCCTGGAAGGATCTTTGAGCGGTAATTTCGAGCGACCTCAAATGCCACCAACACGTCCTCATGTGTACCCAGAAAGCGCACATGATACTTTCTGCTATTCTGCGAAATTTTGTGTCCTCGAGCTTGATGCTCATCTCCGCCTGTACAAAACCTAGGTTCGTCACCACTTAGAGTACGCTGCGTGTGTGTGTGGAATCCCCTTGCTGCACAGGACATTGCCTTGGTCGAAAGGGTCCAACGGCGGTTTACTCGTTGTGTGATTTATCTATTGGGACATTCCCACGAAGACGGCCTCCGAATCCTAGGAATACCTATCCTACAATTTAGTCGACACGCTTTTGATCTTATAATTGTATACAAAAATTTTCATTCCCCTACTCCTTGTGATCCCGGAACTTTTTTTAATCCTGTCACTTGAAGGACTCGCGGCTTTAGAGATCCTTTGAGGGTTCAAGTTCGGGAATATTTTTTCTCTAAACTCTGTAATCGACGCTTGGAATTCGCTCCCACCACTTAATTGTTGAATCTCTTCGGAATTTCTAGAGGAGTCTGTACAATTTTCTCCGTTGAGAAAAGTGTTTTGTGACTCTTTCTTTACCTGTATAAATGTATGTGATCCCTTGCCTGTATGGGTTGAGTCTGTTATACTCACAGAAAATTTGATTTGACTTGGTGTTATATGCACTTATGGGAGTAATAAAAGTATGAAGTGAGATGAAGAAGAATTTAATTGATACATTAATTCAACAAGATAAAATACTTTCGTATTGATTTGAATTTGTGAATATCGACCAATTGCCAAATAGCTTGAAAATGCTCACCACTCGGCTGAATATTTCGTGCATCCCTTATAGAAATTGGAATATACGAGTATAGACAATAAATTTACACGTGAGTTATTGTTTTCAGCTGCTAATACATTACAATGCTAATGTGAATGTTCGTGACAAAGATGGTCTTTCTCCGAGTATGTGGGCTTGTCGACTGGACAACATTGAACATTTTTCAATCATCAGCCAAGTAAGTTACTGCTGTCCTACTGTGCCTGTGTTTCGTGATTGTCCGATCTAGATTTCATGCGCGAACGTGGATTTCATTCACCCCTGAAAAAAATTTTTCATCGTGGAACTCTATTGTTCATAAATATTTTGTGTAGCTCAAAATATTCGATAACGAAATTCATAGAGTGAGGAAAAGACATGCTGATCTGCCGTGCTTTTTAGACGTTTGTTTTTACAAATTAAAGTCGATTCGAAAATCAACGGAAACTTTGACTGACCAATGATGAAATTTCTGGCTTCGTTGCATGAATATGATTACAGATTTCGGTTGGACAGGGGTAACCACACAATAAGATTACATATGCTTATCGGTTTGCTAGAAGTGCAATCGAATAAAAGACACATGAATGAATTTAGTGGGTGTGCATGCAGAAAATTTGAAGCATTTATTGATTGGTATTGCTATTATTTTAAATTTTGTGATTGGCATGGGTATTGATCGTTGTCTTTCATTGCTAATTCTGCGGGGTAACTTTTATGTCTTCACAAAATGCGAATGGCTAAATGATGTTATGCAGCGCCAATGTATTGCATTTCTTACCAAGGATCACAAAATATGAGAGATTGGATTTTGGCCATTCGCTGAATTCGGTTCTTTAGTAGGAGACAAAATTAGGACTGTCGGTATTCTTTGAACATGACTGTGAGCAGCTGCCCATTAATTTTGATTCGACATTTCAACATAGGATGAACATTCCGGATGAAAGGAATATATCGCCATATCGTTTTTGTATTGTAGTTATTATTCTCAGAGTAAGAGTTCTCAACGCAAGATTTTTTGATTTGATTTTTCGTCCACCTTGTAACCGCATACGCAACCGCATGATGTCAAATTTTTTATATGCACATGCATTATGTTGTAAATAATTGGCAAATATTGTTTGTTCATTACATCGTGCATCTAAGGAACCTCCAGATTATTTATGTATCTGTTGAAATTCTGAATGAAAGCAATTCTATGGACAAAGATAGCACAAGCGGAATACGACTGGATGTAATCTTGAATTTTTTTGAAATAAATTCATCCTAATATGCATGCATAATTGGAGTTAATCTATCACAATCTTAGAAATTTACTGTGATATAATTTGTTTGAGAAAACATCATTTAGCAGGTCTATGGTTAGCAAAATTACTTAGGCTAACTAAGTTAGAAGTAATAACTTAGGTCAAATTTGGCAACTCATTCAAATACTAATACTGTTGACTGCTCATAAAATATATTAGTTGAAGAAGTTATTATACTCAAGTCTACTGAAGAACGGAAATAGAATAATGGAAAATCTCGTTGTCAAAGACACATATAGTTTTCACAGGCAATCTCTAATTTGTGTCCTTATAAAATGCAAAAGAAGTTTGATGGATAGAAAGTGAAGAAGTTCTCTAGTTAGAAGTTCTAGATATCCAGTTAGATCAAGCACAAGCTTAGGAGAAGAATTAAATGACCAGATTCTTGACAAAAAGTAGCTCTACATGATGTCTTAATGTCTTCCCCCACTTCTAAAACAGATGTCAAAAGAATTAGCTCAGCAACCAAAGTAAGTACCGTATTTTTATGCTAACTTCTTTTTTGAAATATACCTCATCCAGCCGAAATTGGAACCGACCTACCGAGTATGCTTAATGCTTATACGTAATTTCAAATCATAGCAGATGTGCACGAACAGTGGCGTATCAGATGATTGGCAGATATGACGTCATCTCGTCTCCTAAAGTTGATGATTGTGGTTACCGACGGCATCAGAAGTGTGTCAAAGTTGGCAAGATGGACTACTCATGCAGTGAAGAAGTCATTGAGACAAGGTTGAAAGTTTCTAAGTTTCATTGTGGATAAATGTAAAAAATTGAAACACATCATTATAAAAAATTCTATATTCGGATAGTCGAGATCTCGGCATTCTAATCTCGAGATCTCGAACGCTTGCAAATGGTCCATACCTCAAGATTGGATTCACTAGGTCAAATCAGATTCGAAAATTGTGCAGACGATCTTGTCTGCCTGCACCATAGAAACAGATAACAATAAACAATCTATTTTCTATGGCCTGCACATGTTGACAAGCAACAGCATTCTCAAACTGCTATCAACTAGTCAAGTCAGTAATTGCTACTATGAATTTTCCGATTGAAAATATTTAGCAATTCATCCATCAAAGATGACAAGACGGTGACACAATGACTAAATCAGTGATAAACGATGAAGTAGCAAATAACCTTGAAATCACTAATTGCATAGAACATCTAAAGAGAATGCCAGCTATAAAGTCAATTAGAAGGCACCAACATCCCTGATTCCCCGACCACACTCGCCTGACCCATTAATCGAACCGAAGTCCGCGGTGGAAACGAGCTCGTACCTTTTTCCCTAGGCCACGCCGACTGTGCAAAGGGAATGCTGGTGAAGGCAGTAGTCATTTCCAAGTGATATCGACAGCTTATTGTCCCAGTATTGTTGACAGTATGTTATTAGCATTCATTCTCTAGCGAGATACTTGGTCAGTTCATTCGACTACGTCACACTGTATATCGACAACAAATGTGTGTTGTCGGCAACAGACATGGAATGTACATCTATTGAAAATCTACGCTATGATATCTACTGTGTGACGGAGTCGACTGACATGCTGATATGCTTTCCCGCTACAAAATGAATGCTAGTAAATAGTGTTAACAAAAAATAATAGGACAATAAGCTGTCGATATCACTTGGAGATGACAACTGCCTTCACTTGCATTTCTTTTGCACCGTCGGCGTGGCCTAGAGAAGAACGTGAGAGCTCGTCTTCATCGCGAACTTCGGGTCGATTCCTGGAATTTCAAGGGTGTTGATATCTTTCATTGATTTAATAGCTGTCATTCTCTTTAATTATTCTAAATGCTGCGGCAGACTTTTGTTGTCAATCAATAATTACATCAATTAATTTGGCAAACCACAGCTGTTCTTATACCAATAAACTTAAAAGGAGTATCCATTTATTAATGAGTCCACGATTGAAGTTGATGAGAAGTAAGAAAATATAAAAGTAACAGTTACGCGTATTTCAGAAACTGACTGTATATTCTTGGTTTCATTAACCCATGTATTTATTATGCAGATTCAAGATGACGCGATTTATAAAGCAAAATTAAGAAATGTTCATGAAATTCTATCAAAACGATTCCAATGTCTTGATGAATCCGACTTTCGGTTATGTATTCATTTAAGTAATCGATGATACAAAGCAATAATGGGATTCCTATTGCTTCATTTAATGTTATAACAACAACAGTGGTCATTAGAATAGTCTCATTCACTTCATGCGATCATCATCTTTGAATACAAGCATTGAAGCCTTCTGTGCAAGGTTAAACTCCTGACACTAATTTTTAATTATTTCGCACAATTGGATCTTCTAGCCGATGATATCATCAGCCAGTTTCTTTGATGAAAGCCATTTGAAAATTGTGACCGACATTCCACCAGCAAGCAATTCATTTCATACACAGCAGTTAGCTGTTCACAAACATCATAGTTCAACTCTGCCTGATTTGCCTTGCCGTACCAAAACGGAAATTCACATAGATTAATGGCGACATATGAGAGCTTCATGGAAAAGCAGTAGGAGACATTATATTGATATGAGTTAATATATGTATACAGCACGATTTTCCCATCAGATCCAAAAGATAGAATAGAGCTAAATGATGCATCGAGGATAAATGCAATGTGAATTGGTTTGGCAGTTTTCAATCATTCTTCAAATTGACGATGATGATAAGTACAGATCAGTATTGTTTAAGATGAATATAGTACCTACCCATATAGTTTATCAGCAATTGTAAGTCTAATAGCTATATTCTGTTATTACTTAGTTACTCACATTATGTGGTGTAGCAACTGGTGATTGATCTTAAGTAGCAGTATAAAGGGATTTGACAATTTGTCAAAATAAAGGTAGTAAAAAGATTATTGTTATTTAGCACTGTTTTCTCCATAGAAATTGATAACAGTAAAGCCTCTAGAATGGAAGTAAAGCTTCATGCAATTCATAATAGTGGCACCTAGATCGCACGCATTTTCGCATAGATGCACTTGTCAACGACAGCACCATTGGGTGAGAATCAGTCACATATGTAATTCTAAGGTTTTCATTGGTGAGTCATGCCCACAACTCTAGTTCCCACCAGGCAGGTGCCGCGACCATTGAGTCAATTTACCATTCTAGTTCAACAGTCCGAGCTATAAACACTGTATTTATTTCCATGGTTTGGCTCATTTTACGTTTGTACAGCACTTCAATTTTGTCAGTGTGTCTTTATCAACAGAGCTGGAACCGGACCGTCTTCTTCGCCCGGACCCGCCCGAATTGAGAAAGCTGTTCCTGCACTTTACCATCGTTAATGAAAACATCAATTCGCCAGTAGTTTAGTGTAGTAATGCCATAAGTATCATTCTAAAACACACCACTTATCGTTGTATTACATCGCATCGCATGCTGTCGGGCCTGTATGTACTTCGATCTGTTGAGAGAATTGATTACTGTTTGACGCAGTAAGGTAAATTTTTTAAATGTGATCCATAGTGTATAATTTTCACTGTTGATGGGGTGGATATTTTTTTGGTGTGGTTTGTTGTGGGGTGGGTGTGTTGGGGTATGGTTTGGTGTTTTTTTTGTGGTTCCCTGTACCTCCCTATTGTTTGTTGGGCGCGGGGGGGGTGGGGTTGGGGGTGGGAGGAGGGCGGGTTGTGGGGGTGGTTGTGGTTTTTTGGTGGTTTGAAGATTTTTAGTGTGTTATTATGTGTTGTTGGGGGGGGGTGGGGTGGGAGTTGGGGGGGTTGGGGTGGGGGGTGGTTGAGTGTATTATTGTTTATGGTTGGGCGTTTGGTTTGGTTTTTTCTTTGGTGGGGTGGTGGGTTGTGTCAGTGTGTTGTTGTGGGGTTCGGTTGTTGTGTCTTTGTTTTTGTGGTGTTTGCGATTTCTTTTGTTTTGTTGTTTGTGTATGGGGGGTTGTGGTGTTGTGGTTTGGTTTTTGGTTTGTGTATTATTCTTGGTATGTTTGCTTTTGTTGGGGGTTAATGTGGGTTTTTTTTTGCGAGTGTTTATGTTGGTTTTTTTATATGTGTTTTGGTTTTGGGTTTTGGTTGTGTATGTTGTGTTGGGTGTGGTGTTTTTTTTTGTTTTTACGTGATTTTTTTCTTTTTGTGCTGTTTGAGTTTTGTCTTTATTGTGTGTTTTTGGGTTGTTTTGTGTTGTGGTGGAGGGGTGGGTAAGCGTGGTGTTTGTTTGTGTCTGGTGTGTTTTACATGCGTTGCAGGCCATGTATAAACGCGTAGATTGTGCATCCCTAAACCAAGACCAATTGGATCTTATATGATTTCTATAGCGTGATAGCAGTTATTGCGTGTACGAGTTGTATTTAAGGTTCTATTAAAGCGGGTGGCAAAAACGCAAGCACTGAGCGACACCTCTATAGCCTTATTTGGCAAAAGTGAAATCCTTAAGTCAAACAATAACTTGGAAGCCCACGCACTAGACTTTGCGTCCCTCGACAATTGTAACATCGAACAAATACCTTACAATCATCTGCGTCATCTTCTGCAACAACTAACAAAGCAGAAAATGCAAAATGCATGTAACCTTCACTCATGTGATTGTCCCCCAGAACGAACCTACATCACGCTCAAACCACTGTTTGTCTGAAATATGATTCTGCAACCTGCTTCAACATATAGTCATACTTCCTGCATGGTCAAACTTACACGTTGGCCATGGGTCATACGAAATATCATATTTCACTCAATTATTACCTCAATTTAACAACACAGTTAGACTATTAATTGTCTGTATTGTGCGCAGTTCCAGAAATTACAGTGGACACTTTCAATCATGACATTCCAATCAGCCCTTTAGATCAAACGTATCCATTAATGTCTAGACTAGCATTGTTTGATTCTGCAAAAATGAAAACAGCCTTTACATTTCATATGAATTTTACTGATTCTCCACTCACATCTCTGAAAATAGAAAGCAGAGGTGTATCCGAATGTATTTGTTCATAAAAAGTGATCCCAAACATCAGTGAGTAAATGCCCAAGTATGCATTGCTTGCATCTCTTGGTATTTCGACAACTTTTCCACTATTGATGAATATGGGAGCTAATATGAAGATGCAATTGAAAAATTCACTATAAGTCAAAACTCGATATTCACTGAAAAATCTGATTTTCTTTCTTTCCGCGCTTGTCATCAACTATTGGATTTATTTCACTTCCTCCTTATGTTGTCAAATCTGGAAACATTCAAAGAAGGCTAGACTTCAATGAAAGCCTTACACAATTTTCCATAGCTGGGAAAACGAACTTCCATAAGACATTTCCTCTACCTGCATAAAAAGTCGATATTACACTTACATCATTTCATTGGTAGTTTCGTTATTTTTTAAATCAGGCCTCCTGTCGTGCTAGAAGTTGATTGAAAAGTTCTTCAGTCTGTAGGCAGATGGTAATGGACTGCTCTTAATGCTGTATTCATTGATTAAGCTATACCCGCCAATCACATTGCTGGTGTGCGTTCATTCCCTCGACCACAATGCGTAGACGCATACCCATATATTTCCATTGGGGTCAAATCTTGCGCAAAAGCCTCATTGGTCTTATGCCTTATCAGATAGGATCGCGAGGTCGATCGTGTGCATGTGCTAGAAGCTCTGTCTTAATGCTTAATCTGTGTGCTACGCAACCTGTGTGCGTGTTGATAGCAGGTTGCCACAATCTAGGTTACTGAAAGAAGCGAGGCAAAGCATCAATTTGTGAATTTGTTGAAAATGTGATACACATTCATAACATTTTACCCTGCACAACCATCCTACTTCTAATTTAACTAGCATCGTTGTAACTGAGGATAGTGGGCGTAAATTCTGCCTGATTGTAGGTTGTCTACTTTCATTTCACGCACTGCGGTACGATCAGTGGGGCCGACGTCATCAGTCATTAATAAATAATAACAAATATTTTAAGCAATATTTACAGCTTACATGTATTATAGTTCTTTACCAGCATTTGAATGCCCTTAGTTTTCAATCCGATTTCGGCGGTCGGAATTACTCAGTTCATATTACTTTGCTTATTGTGTGATAGGAGTGCAGTACTCTTCTTTGTTTTTATTTTTATAACAGCTCTGACTAGTTTTTTTCACATTTCATTGGAATATAACTTACTGACATGCTTTGATGTGCACTTCAGGCTCTTACAGTGACATTCGAATTTCACTTCATCGCTGTACAACGTCAAATAATGACATTAAGCAGTGATCATCGGACGATAATGGAATCATCCGTTTCAAGCCTATGCCAAATGTAAACATAATCCTCACCTGTTGCTGACGCTGTCACCTGCGTGTGCTCATCATATTTCAGTGATCAAATCAAGTTAGTCTATCAAAATCATTAAGGCTGAGATTATGAGTCATTTAAATTTCATTACATAGTTACAGAAATGAAAGATAGGAGGCTTTTACAATAAAAATTTAGGAAATCACCTGGACACATGTTGTACGATATGGTATTCTTGTTGAATTTTTGCTTTGAACTAGAATTTTTGCTCGATCTAAATGCATATTGAAAAAGCACAAATGTTGTGCGAACGTAATGTACAACTCATCACTCCGGATAAGTCGGTGACCGGATAAATAAACGGAATTCCGCATAAATGGGAGAAAACTCAAGAAAGATGTCCAACAACATATAAACTCTGTCGGTCTTTAATAAATTAAAGTGTTTACGGTAGAGTCATCTTCCTCAGAAGCTAGGCGAAGTTTCTGTATTTTTAATAATTTCAGGGCGTATTTTGTGGGATTAACCAGTGGGTGATTTCTATTCTGGGTAATTGAGGGTTAAACAGTTGTTTACTGAACGAAATTAACATGGTTAAACACAATGTTTCCCGTTTCGTTCTTACATGGTAGATAGAGCAATTCACATCCAAAAATAAATTTTAGAAATTTCACTCTTATTTTAGTTCAATTATTAATATTTGTACTGCTATATTTGAAGCTTATCAGTCAAACATTAGGTGCAACCACATTATAACGTGGCGGACCTCTACAAGGTGCGAGCCGAAGATTCAATGCAGTGTCAAAGAAGCTTAAACACGCATCTATGAATGTGAATTATGTATTGGCATGGAAACAATCGTTTGTTGATAAACGGTCATGTAGTAATTATCCCGTGTTTGGAGACCTCGCGGGTAAATACTCCTCTCAAACCTTACTTAGTGTTACGGGAAGCGTGTCTACTCTGTCTTATCACTCCTAATGATTTGTATAAACTCTCTATCGATAAAGTAGTACACGATGCCATGTTTTATCCTACACAAATTGCCTGCTGAATTGCACGTTTTCGTTATAAAACCGATTGAGTTTGTCAGTCAGACAGTACAGTGCTAGTTGGGTCTTGAAACCTGTTGATACGTGATTTTTCTGATGTTTTCCCATACGACTGAAACAGTTACTTTCAAAACATTCACCACGCTTAGCGTGACTAGTTGTGGGTTGTGAAAGATCTTTTCAAGGACGAGTATGTCTCTGATGAGAGAGTGTGTAGCTTGTCTTTCTTTCGATTGAAACAAGAAACTCCTGACCGGCTTTGATAAAAAGTTGGCCCTGAAAAATGGAGACATTCAGTCTCGTTATCGAATCGACATTTTTGCCCGTGTCCGAAAGGACAGAATAGAATTAAAGGAAAAAAGCGAATGTTGAATTGGAATACTTTGATATATACTTGAATTAGAAGACACTGGTGCCACAGTTGTGAGTTACGTATATGCTCCGTAGATTTTAAACAGCTAATGATAAAAGGGCGTAACAATGTTACATACTAGGTTGACCCTGTCGCTTGCTTGTTGATTCTAAGTTTCATAGGTGATACGGTGTTTACTGGGAATGAGAGTACGAAATTTGTCTTGATGGTAACATTCCCTTTTAGAAAGACAATAATCGCCGTCTCCGGAGCTATACCTATATTGTAACTTCGTAGCAGTAAGTGATTTTCGTTATGTTTCACAACCGAGTAACAGACCCCATATTTGTTGTTCTTGCCACATGTTGTTCTTGTTAGCGCTGCGGCAAGTGCAGCGAAACAATGTCATCTCCTCCCTTCTCCCGGCAATTGGGTCGCCTACGGATGATGATAAGGCAAGCGACTTACTAGGGTCAGGGAGCTAGCGTGAAGTTGATGCAGGGAACGAAAGTAAGATACACCTAAAAACTTTCACAGATAGCATAGTACACCTCTATCTATGTCAAACCTTCGCGTCTGCCGGATCAGATTCATGTTGTCTTTCAGACACTAGATATGATAACAAATATCCTATGTATTTCCAATGGTATCTTAACATTGTGGACATCTGAGGTGGTTGACTCTTTTGTTCGAAATTTTTGCTCTATAACAAATGTACAAGTTGGTTAGCCCCCTTTCACACAATTCTAACCGTACTTTTTCCTTCCTAATCTTACTTTTGTTCGGCAATCGGTGTCTTCTTAGACCCATCTACAGAATCATGATCTTTCACATGAGCTATTCATTCGCAGTGTACAGCGGATCGAAGTAAAGTGTGCAAGCAGACCTTTTCGTTGGTTGTACAATGCAAATTTTAACATAAAAATTTCAGGGAAAAATTGTTGGATATCCTTTACGAAAAAGTGTCTGTTTGTACACTTTTACTTCATCCAGCTCTGTCACTGAATGATAATGTCATTTGAAAGAATCATGATCTCGTAGATGATTTCTGTAATAACACAATTCAAACAAAATACCCAATTTGTGTAACTTTTCTGATGCCATAAATTCGAAAAAATGCGATCGTCAACACCTTAATAGTGTACAATTTTTACCACTGGATAATACAGAGGATTGGGTTATCTTCTCTATTTCTCGAAAAGCAAATGATCTGACGCCGGCAGACGCGAAGGTTTGCTTTTTGCAGCTAAGACGTTAGAGGAGTACTATGCTATGCTGAAAGTTTCGCACTGTACTACCTCGTTCCTGCCACAACTTCACGCTAGCTCCTGACTATTAATAATTTAAATCTTCGTCTTTTCTATTTGGTTCATAAAAGGTAGGCTACTGCATTCTAACTTCTTTGTACAAGCTATTTATGCAATCAATTCACTATTATTATTATGTGTCGCATCGATTTATGCAGACTTCCTAGAATTTCATTTACTTACCACCAGTTCACTAGCGCTGTGTGAGACGCGGCTAAAGTCATCAGGGCGTTCGTAAATGCCCAATCCTCTAAAGATAAAAAAGCAGTTGACATTAGCTTTCTTCCGCTCTTTAGCTAGGAAGCTTGATTTCCTTTCACTGGCGACCAATAAGCGTTCCAATATTGTAGTCCGTGTTTATTAGCAATTGTTTGCCAAATCCTTCTAATAATTGGACCGCTTTCATGTGTCAGGAATAAACCAACAATACGACAGATGCCGCTTTCTATGCGCTGATACACTCTAAACGGAGATGGTACTTGTGGCACTAAAAGCCTTGTCCGACGCGTTTGCTTTCAATAAAAGAAAATTAGCTCAGCTTCGTTATTTTATTCAGGTTTGAATGAACTCAAACATTGTTTTTCGCTTAGGCAGGGAAATTGGATTAAATATGTGAGATGAAATATATCTCACCCTTCCTAGCTTTATTTGGAGTGCACTTTCAACTGCTACATGAAAGAACAACTGGCGGCTTATTCAGAAGGAGCATATCTAGTAGCCTGCAAGTCAAGCGATTGAACGACAAAGCTTGACTTGTGACGAATTGCAATTAATTGAATATATGGGGGTGGATCCAATCAATTAATGAATGTTGATGAATCTCGGCAATCAATAAAATTGCATTAATTTCACAATCATATTAATTGTTGTTTTCAACCCTTGCTCTGATACGACCAAATATCTTCGTTGTACTAGCCAGTTGGTGCTTCGTGTCATGGGTTTTAAAAAGCTTTTTTGAATGTTATTTAGAAAATCTGTAAGATATGAGTTTATAGCAGTTTATAAAACTTAAATAAAGTTCGCAAAAGGTGGTTTAAAAACATTCTTGAAACATGTTTTCTAAACATGTACGGTGTTTGTAAAGCCGTTTAACGTGTTGAAAAACATTGTTTCAAAAAGCACTTTTTAGTGCATTGTTTTGAATAAGCCTGTGCGTTTGTATTGGTTATTTTTTGGCCCCTGCTTGACAATTGTTGCATTCAAGTGATAGAAGCTTATCTTATTTTATTTCAATACAACTTGCTGCAATCGTTGCACGCAAATTTTTATTTACGTATTTTTTGTTTCTTTGGACAAGTGGGTGAAACTCTCCGTGGCAATAGGATCGTACGCACCGGACCATGTCAATAAATCAGTATTTCATAAATAATCTTATATCGAATTTCATTATTAAAAATTGCTAAAAAAGCAGAGAAAAAAATGCTTTTTTATCCCTACACAGCTTTAAAATCATGTTTCCATACATTGTTTTAGAGATGGTTTAAAGTCTACACTTGTGAACATGGTTTTGCACTGTGTTATAAAAATTTGTAAAATATTGTTTGAAGTTTCATATACAGGGTGACATATTTTGCGCCAAAAACTTCAAGGACGTGTAGCTTGGGACGAAATGATTATTCGGACTTGTGTTTTTCTGCCATGATGTCTAGCAAGTCTGGGGGGGGTGGCTTTGTTGCGTGAAATATCTTGTTTTCTATTGCAATTGTTTGGTAGTATTCTTACGATTTCAAAATTACTTGAATTTGTCTAAATTTTGTATTTAAATGCTTGGAATCAAGTCAAAAACAGATTTTCCAAAGGACCAGCTATTAGTTAAGCATATCACTGATGAGTGATGATATCATAAAAATTTTAAGTGAGTGTTTCAGACAATGTCATCCAGTTCGACAAACACATCGCCCCCCCCTGCTCTGAAGAGTAAATGGTTAATGGCGGAGAGGGAGATCATTTGGTTCAAATTCGCACTTCAAGATTTTCTCCTTCAACTCACTATGTTTCTGGGGAACTAACTTGATGATACAACCGTGGCTTCAAAAGTTCCCACAGGTAGTAACCTGAATGGGAGAAATCGGATATGAGACTGCGGTTAAATGTGCTTTCATCAGACTAAGAATGTTTGGCAGAAGTATCCTCATTCTCCACTATCACTTTGCGAAAAATTCAGACGTCTGAGGCTTATCTTGGTCACTTATCGCCTGTGTTTGGGATATCAGCATGGCTTACATCCCATTTGGATGAAGATCTGCATGACACTGCGTTTGAGGGGAAAGCGGTTTTACGTGCGAGCTTGTCGAGGAACTAGCTATGACAAGTGGATTTGCAGCTTTCAGATTGAAAGATGACTTTCGATAGCAGAAGGAATGTCCATTGGTATGTACGATACCAGGAGAATGGATGTCATAGATGAGTATTTGTTATCGCGACTTGTATCAGTCGACTGATTGTTGAAGGTGGAATGATCTTTGTGTAAGGATATCATTCTTTGTATGCACGGTAGGTAGCAGTTGGAGTTCGTATTTGATAGGTGCACTTTCTAAGAGTCAATCTTGTTTTAAATCCATCGTTAGCGGCCAAAAACACAATTTAATTTTTGGGGTTGAATCTTCTCATATCTAAGTATGCATCATGCATGTTCTGTATCGTAGGACAAATTCAAAATCTTCAAGAACAGCTTAGATTTACTTGTTTTATGTACAGATTGTAGGTCGAACAAAATCAAATCGATAGTTGAATCGACTTTGTTATAATAGTCGAATCACTGAACAGATCCAGACTGTCAAATCATGGCAAATACTGTGGTAAAATTTCATGAGCTGAGGATAAACCATGACAAGATTTCCAAATTTCGCAAATTTTAGCTGATTGAAATTCTTGGAAGATTGAAAGATGTTGCATGAAACAAAACCCCAAGTCTTCACGAACTATGATTAAATGGCATTATAATCACTGTCGAGTACTCATTAAAGTAAATCATAGGAATCATCAAAGTTTTTGCGCACATTATGACTCACCCTGTACATAGTTTTTTATATAACTATAATTGAGAACCTGGTAATTGTATGAGTATGATTAATGACATGTTGATATTCTACACCTTGATGTTTTATTCAGAGTGCATTGAGCAGAATTAATTAGACCTAACCATATCCTTTCTGTCTATCCATGGCTTACTATAGATATGAAAAATCCAAATTGTGAACTGCGTTTTACCACAATTAATAAATGACACTGTGACCCTGTTTCAAGTTTTTGCCGAAGACAACTCCAATTTACGAACGCAATGTGATATTTAAATTGCTCAAGTTTTTTGTGGGCAGTCATATATGATTGATTGTTTAAAGGTAATAACACCTCGGTAGAAATATCAAAACATAAAAACCACAGTGTTTTAGAAGAAAAGTTATCCTGAGCTCTCACTCGTCAGGATTAGCATAAATTTATGGGATAAACTTTTCTTCTTAAAAAACATAGTGGTTTTTAATTCGAAGTCGTATATGTTCTGTTTATATCACTCATATCAAAACTATATGAGAAGGAATGAGTAGTAATTATGTAATCGGTGACAATTGTGTATTAGAGGATACCAAGGAATTAGTTATTCTCTTTTAAAATGTTGTTAATTGACCACAACTGATCTCATTAAACATTAGTGACATCATTATCAAAATACTTCTTTTCTTCATTTCAGGGTCACCAACCAACAAATAGATGAATCCTGATGGTAATGGAGGAGAGACCTCAATGGTCGAAACTTGGCTTGCATTGGGCGGTTCGGTCGAAGTGAACCATTGGAATGTCTTAAAGGTAGGGCTTACAAATAAATGTGATTAGTAATTGATATGAATATCTAATGTGATGCACAAATTAGTGTGACAGTATGGTAAATGATGCCTGGTTCTCGAAATGCTTTTACAATTTGAGGTTCAAGGTTTAAAAAATCACGCTTTGTCCTTTAGATTTTTTCAAACTAATTTCATATGCATGGAGTATTACGCCATATAATAAACAAAAAAAAAAAAAAAAAAAAAAAAAAAAAAAAAAAAAAAAAAAAAAAAAAAAAAAAAAAAAAAAAAAAAAAAAAAAAAAAAAAAAAAAAAAAAAAAATCCTATGTTGTTGATAAATTTTTTTCACAAATTGTCCTGCTTTCCAAGCTCTCTATATATCTGAAAATTGATGGTTTCAACGGTCATCACTCCCTCTTGGGGGCTTCTTTGACGGTGCCGACCTTAGTCAGACTTTTATCTGGAGCGTTGTGCAATCTTTTAGTCCAGATAACCCTTCTTGACGACTTCCATTGACACTTTCTGGGCTCGACAGCAGTTAACCACTGAACCACGGAGACCCATGCAGCTATCTGTATATATTATTTTAGAGAATAATGTTTCCTTATGGTATCATTCATCTGCATTTATGACTTAATTATCCCTTAATTATGTGCGCAGATGAATTCTGTGTATTTTTATTCATTGTCACTAATAATCCAGTTGACTGGAGTGGTAAGTTAACTCTAAACATCTCATGACAGGTTTTTACCCAGGACTGTAGCAAACTGACAATACATTTTGAAATTAATTCTAAAAAAAGTGATAACTGACGAAGGGATGAACCAATAAGGTTGAAAAGTCAAGATGTTACTAAACCTCTTTAATGAATCAGTCAGTTTACGGGGACGTGATTGTAAAATTGCTTCGGCAGAAGAAAGAAAACCATGGTATGCACTTAGCTGAAGAATTAAGTTTTAAATGATTTTTCAACAATTTCTAAGTAAAAATTTGGCGATAACTCAAATGTCATTTTTTTGATGAGAGCTATCTTTCAAACATTGCTGATAAGATGAACCAAGACGTCATAGTGTGTCTGGATATAAACATGACAATCAAAATCTCAAATGTGAAAAAAGTCAGTCAACACTCAACTGTTCCGTCCCACTAGTGAATTTGTTGGAAGGAAGCCTTCTTTAGTCTTGATAGGAACCAATGTGTCAAAATCGTAATTTTCCTTCGTAGAAAGAAATCAACGCTTTTAAATCCAGCAACAACGGACATTTTGGAAATCAATATAATGAATTAATCTAACTTCCCAATACAATGTATTTATATAATTAGAGAAAATTTTTATGTATTCCATTTTCCTCTTTTAGTAATCTGCTATTTGAATTTAAAAGTAAGCTCGTCATGCATTTGTCCAAAGATCGGGAAATGATGAAATGATGTCATTTTATTCTAAGGAAAAATGATATCAATTTTATTTTTGAAAAATGATATAAAATGATATCATCAAAAATGTTTTTATCCATTATATTTTCTAATTCATAGATTCTTCGCATTTTGTATTGAAGCAGATTTTGTCTCTTTCGTATGTTCTACCAATGTCCTTCCCCACTGTTTGCATTCATGTAGCGAAAAGCAATAGGCTATTGTCTTGTCAGTCTGTCTATGACACAAGATTGTCGAAAACACAATGCTTATGTTTGATGTAAAAACTCTAGTTTAAATGTTGTTTTTTTTTACTAGTTCTTAGTTTCTATAATACGAGGATAATGTTAAGGCTTATGAACAAATTATTAGTAATATGTAAACGAGGCTTTGAAATTTGGAAAAACGAGTACGGTCAAAGCTCGACATTTTGGACTTACATAATTAAGATTCTGGTTAATAAAGACCGCCGTCGTTTCTGGGATTAGCTCTTTCATGTTACGGTGCATATCTCATATTGCTGGCTAATTCGAGACTTCCAGTTAGGACCTATGATTTGATACGTATTGAAATCTCATTAATAAACTGTCTTGATGTTTTTGAAGTCTTGAGTGTAATTCTTAATATTTCTAGCCTTTTTTCATACGTTAGATATCTGTTGGCCTAGCCAACTGCAATATTGTAGGCCCATATTGTAATTCGAGTGTATAAAGCTTAAATCATAAAAATAGCGATGTCTAATGTATTGGCCATAGGTCCTACCTAAGTTTAGATATACAAGAAGCTTTTGTATGACTAAACTGCCTTTCTTCGGCCTTCGCCATTATTTTGGAATATATCGATGCTGCATGCAATCTAATTTTAACTTCATTGTTTAAGAACAGTAAAAGTAGCATGGATGAGCAGTTGCATAATCGAAAAATTCGTTTGTGACTAGATCTATTTACGGTGTAGGCACTATGTATATTTCACTATAAATAAGTTGGCCATATTTTCATCATAAAAAAAATAAAAATGATGTTTAAAATGATATCTTTGCCGATCATAAGCATTTGCATGTCAATATATTTTAAAGATTATTTGGATCATATTCATAGAATCCATTGTAAAATCATGGAGTAAATTACTATTCCAGTCAATTAAGTTTTAGTGGCATGATAAAAATGCGCAGAATACATCTGGTGGTATAATTAAGTATCAATGCAGTGAATAATGCCATAGAATGTAGGCGGAGGCATAATTTCGATGGATTGCTTCTGGCCACCCTGCATAATATGCCGTATTTTCATCTAATAAAGGCGTTTTTGATTCACCAATCGCCCCTAACTTTTATGTGTGGCGTTTATTAAAATGTATCGATTTTTCACTTACTATATTTTTCCAATATTTAATATACAAAATTAAGATTTACCGCATGACAAACGACCTTTTGCTCGGAATAGTATCAATGAGTTGAAATAAACTAATCTAGCATTCTTCTTACTGAATTACCGACAAGGTTTTCAATTCGGCGACATCGAATGAAGTGTTGGGAACTTTAAATTTTTTTTTCTTGGGGGAATTTACAGGTACACTATATAAAATGAGGATGCATTGATCAGAGTGTGAAAGTTGAGTGTTGAACGCTTTTATTACGCGACTTATTCTGTCATAGTATAGACTAACAAAACACGGAAATATCACTGAGCAGTCCAGTTGTCGTTAAAAAACCCCCCCCCCCCCCCCCCCCCCCCCCCCCCCCCCCCCCCCTTGATAACTGGCGGCTATATCCTTGTTTTTTTTTGCTCTATAGGACGATTATGTACAGACACATTAGTAATTTCCTTTGTAATTTTTCTTTCTATCAGAGGGGTGTGGGAGACTTTCTAGAGTGCGTCCGAAAGTTTGGGTAAATATGTACGGTATAACACTAGTGAACCAACCCGTCCTCTATCTGATCTATAAGATTGCCCTTTTGGCTGTCTGCCAACGAAACACTATTATTTGTGGCTGTATTTTTCTCCTTCGACAATTTCATCGGTTGCGTTCTTGATTGCTGTCATTTCAACTGTGAAGCACTTTCCTCCTGGCGCCTTCTTGTCAATAACAGTCGGTTTTGTTTACATTCATCTCAATACGTGCTCCACTTCCTCCATTTGCTTGATCAATGACTTTTATCACTCTCCACAGCTTTCTTCAATCTGTTCCCTCTGAAAAATTCACCCGAATTTTCGCCCGAATTTCGCCCGAAATGTTTATGAATTCGGGTAAAATTGATAAATTCGAGTCATTCACTCGAAATTTCACCCGAATTGACTCGAATATCCTTAACCCGAATAATTCGGGCTACTATTCGGGTGAAAACCCGAAAAGTCTGACCCGATATTGTCTACGAATTAACCCGAATCTCGCTTGAAATAAATTTTCGGGTCACTAACTCGAATTTCGACCGAATTAATCGGAAATATCCGGAACCCGAAATAATTCGGGCTACTATTCGGGTGAAAACCCGAAAAGTCTGACCCGATATTGTCTACGAATTAACCCGAATCTCGCTTGAAATAAATTTTCGGGTCACTAACTCGAATTTCGGCCGAATTGACCCGAATGTCCTAATTATCCCGGTCCCTTGAGCGTTGAGATGCTTTATTGAAATCGATGCTTAAGCCTTATCATGATTAATTGTTTTAAAATTCACTATCTCCCTCTGCAGGAAAGAATCTCGTGTATCACTGCGTCATAAATGGAACGTTGTCTATGGCTAGTAGATTCAGGTTTTTGTCTTCTGTATTGGAGTTAACTTTATTTGTGCTTCGAATTGGATGCGTCAAGATGCTTCCTAGTTCCTCTGACCGTGGTTTTGAAAACTCTCATGTGGCGTGCATTGGACAAAGCGAGGGGACACAAAAATGTGCGGATATTGGACACCTGTTTGACACATCCTCTTAACATTTCCGAAATATTTCCGTTCGCTACTTCCACTAAAAATTCGATATCTTGGATGGCAGGACTTGTTATTTATCTAGCTCATCACTTTCATGGTGATAATTGGTGCATTCTATCGATGAGCTCGTGGATTGACTGATATATGACTGAATGACGGATCTAAAGTGAAATTGCACGGTGAAGGTAAGAGCAGTCGAGTGCTCGCTCGCGAGTAGCTCTGAGAACACCGGATTAATGTTAGGGCTTTATCGAATAGCCACGTATTGTTATGCTCGGGACGTTTCATTGTACTTCTTCATTCTTACCTGTGTATTTAATTTTTGATCTTTGAATAAAACATCTTGAATTTAATCTAATTTTTTTTCTGTCTCTTGTTATGTTGCTAAGCTACGTTGACTTAGAATTCTATGTCGGTTTAACTTTGTTTCTGTAATTTGTTAATGAAGCTTCTCTGTAAAGTCGACAGGAAATTAATTCTTCATACATCTATCCACTGTGCCTGCTATGAATATCATGTTGAAAAGTTTAATCATTTGTTTTATGAACAATGCTTGATTTTGGGACGGTTACTTGATGTATTATAACATAAATTTTTCATATATATGTTTAATACTTTTCATATTAAATTTTTGAGGAAGATCAATAGCTCAGACAGGGAAGTGAGCGGAAGACATCTGTCTACATTCAAAATTTGCTTTGCAGAATACTTGAACTGGTAAGTTGTTGCGTTGATTTCTTTGTTATTGCTGTTGTTCAAAAGTTTGGTGGGAGGTAATTGTATCCTTATTTACAGGATTTAGGTTCCATGTACAAAGGGGATGAGAAGAAATTGAAGGGAAAATCATTTTTCATTGTCATTTTAGATGCCACCTCAAAGAATTTATCATAGCAGTTCCATAGGTAGGGCTGATAAACAAAGTCAATTATCACGGGTATTGTTCATGTTATTTCACTGATTGTGGTACACTTTCTTAGAAACGGACATTTCTTCGGAGGATGTTGATATCTATGTTTTCGGACTTTTCTTCGAAAGACACTTCTTGGGGACACCGACATTTTTTCGACGAAAAATTCTTATATATTTTCTCACTAGGCTGCAGACCATAGATTGTTCGGAAGGGATGACTCTTCTTTTATATCTATGTCCCTATATAGAGTGAGGATATAAACTTTGGACTAATCGAAATATGAATAATTTGGGC
>CAJQUW010007377.1:0-13231 GCA_907163375.1 Prostheceraeus crozeri | reverse complement strand
GATGTAATTGTCGTTAAAATGATCTTTTGTGTTAATTCTTGTTTATTTGCTAGCACAGGAAATAAAATATCATATGCAGAATTGTTTTAGCCGATTAATCACACCGATGTGCTAGAGCTCTTTATCAGTCCGAAATCTTGTAGGTGCAATTTATATCACTAGTTCATTTTGACTGCTGTATTTTCAGTCAGGATCTTAATTTTCCTGAAGCGCAATTTATAATATAGCTTTATATATCACTGGTGAATGTTTATAATACTTTCGCAGATGTAATTGTTGCTGATACATGTCAGACTGCTAAATTTCATGAAACAGACTCTAGAATTAGCAAAAGTAGATATGCAATACTTACATTTTGCGAGGAATAATCTGGGAATATGTTGATGCTTTGTCTGAATGTATCGACGAACTTTACGAAAGCAATTTTCTTGAACCTTGCGAGGAGATCCGACACCGAAGATTAGATGTGAATGAATCATTTCCAACCCAAGAGTCATACCCTTGCTCTTGGCCAACTCTCATTTGTTCTGAAAGAAGTTTGCACAATGTAGGTACGAACTGCTTCGTGCAAACTATTTCTCAACTATTCCGGCCTATTCATATCTCAAGCAACAGGCGCTCAATGAACAAATCTTCCGGGTTCAAATGCATGCTAATTCCCGTTCGACAACCGACGCGCACTGAACGTAGCAGGATGTCATTACCCACAAAACTCAAATGATTAGGAGAAAATCAAAAATACATGCCTGAATGCGCCGTTGACATACTATTCCAAGGATGAGCAAATTCTAAATATGCTTGCTTTGTAAACTGTAGACAGCCAAAAATCAGACAAAGTAGCAGCCAAAATGATCAGGACAATTGCAACACCACAGGTCAGACAATCAAACAGCCAAAAGTGGCTGTTCAGAACAGACAAGATGAGACAATCACACACGCAAAATATCAGCCTGTCTATTTTTCTAGAAATATTGACACTGGAACGATTTGACGCTAGGTACTTTCCAGTATATCTGTGACACTTCCTGTTCTACTCGGCTGTCCCAACTCACTCACACTCACACAAGGCACAACTGATATGCAGATTATGAACTACTCTGATATCTTCCAAGATGTCTTTCGTTTTGTCGCTGTCAACTTTCGGGAAGTATATATAACCTTGAAAGTTGTAAAGAACATAGTAAAAACAGAATTAATAGATGGCATCAATATGTCAAATATTCAGACCGGTTATTCCAACGCCTTCAAGTATTTCAAAAGAACCCTACTTATCTAAACATTGGATATTCTTATAATCGAAAATTATCAAGGATACCATCCAATTTTGATAAAAGTGTATATATTAGTCATATCATAAGTAGTATGATATGCAGTAAACGTAATAATGCAAATTAGTCCGTGCGATGAGACAAAAATTGTCTGAAAAGCAGGAAATTCTATGATAATACGTAGCATCAGCCAAAATACTGATTTGGCCGATAAATTGTCTGATAAGAGTCTGTTTACAGTTTACAGTGGATGATATCATGGGTTGGGTATCACCTCAGTAAACACAATTATTGAAAAGACAAAATGACTGTGAAGATCTGCAACATCATGAGTCGCATTAGCTTTCGTTCATTTTTAGATAACAAAAATGACATGCGAAAGCATCTGATATCTCTCAATTGAAGAATCAATCGCAGTTCAATATGCATGCATTGTCAAAACGCTCATATCTTTGCTTTTTGCTTATTCCGGGGCATCGTAATTAGCTGCGCTATCGATATAGCAACGATAATTGTGCTTCTGATTGGAGTATAAGCGATGATTGTCCTGAACCATCTTGAATATTGCTTTACCAGACAATTAGAGGTCCTACGTTTCACACGTTAGTATACATGATTCTGACAGCTGTTGTCCAGTCATTCAGCTTGGTTAGCCATTCTGATACATTCAATTAGTTTGGGCCACTCCGAGACCACAGTGCGAGGCACAGTGAATGGAATGTTAAGTCTAGGACATCACTATATCATCAAAACAATGCATAGAAATTGACAGCAACAAAATTCACGAGAGCTCAGACTAAAAAATGTCTAATATTTCCCATGAAATGTTGCAGTAGATACTATGAAATGATTCAAATATATGCTATTGTTCTAAATTCTTGAATGTAAGGAGATGTTATTCAAATCTATATAAACAGATTCTCTACTTATTCATTATTTTGAAGGACGGCAATGCAGCTACTTCTTTTTCTTAGATGGATTGGGCATATGGGACATAGGTAGGAGATGCGATAGAAATTAGAGTTTCTGCAATAAAGCCGCAAAATAGGGATTATCCCTGTGGGAACGAATCTGGCGAAAAGCTGGCAGATAATCAGCTACATTTTATCATGCAATAGTTCAGTAATAATTTTTAGCATATTCGGTGGCGAAGTTCGCCGGCGACACTTCGCGCTCTGTATGTACCTTTTACTTTTGACTTTCTATCTTATTTTCTTTAGTAATCCGCCTCTACAGCCGAGGCTCTATTTTCTCCCTCACCTCCTCACCATCACCCACATACAGTTGTAAGTGCAAACTATAGTAAGTATAGCAGAAATATAGCAGAAATAAGTGCAGACTATCATTCTTTCATAATGATAAGAATATAGAGAATCCGCTTATATTAATTTTCATAACATCTCTTGACATTCAATAATTTACAACAATGACGAATATTTGAATAATATAACAGTATTTACTGCGACATTTGAAGATAAATACTTTTTTAGTTTAAGCCTTCGTGAATTAAAAAAGGATCCCTTTTTATCAGATCAGACTGAGTATACAATATATGTTCATGTAAAGGTAATATACGAACATTACTACTTACTACTAATTAGTTGCTACAATATCCACGATTTTGTCGGTTGGCGAAAAATCAGCTCGCATTAGTAAACAAATATCTACCAACTAATTATAGCAACTTTTTCGCCAACTGTCGTTATTTTAATTTTACACATGTTTTTGGATAAATGATGACCATTTTCACATGCGGAGATAGTTTTTACACAAAAATGAACCTTTAAAAAATTATCTACAAAATCGCTACCTCGCCAGATAATCTGTTGATATTAGCAAGATGCGTTCTCACAGGGATAAGAAATAAGCGACGAGATTTTGAGAGGCAACGTAGATATAGTCACGAACGATCACCGGCGAACTTCGCCAGCGAACATGCCAAAAAATATTGCTAAACTGCAGCATGGCATCATGTAGCTGATCATGTACAAGCTTTTCGTAAGGTGCATTCGCACAACTAGGGCATTAATGCATGACAAACTCGACACGCATTATCATTATTATAATGATTGGGGCGCTTGGTACAGGAGGTGTATCAAGCGTCCTTATTAAAATGATCAAAACAGCTACAATATATGAAATATTCTATCTTATGATATTCTATAATTCTTATAAAGATTCTTGTATCACATAAGGCTAACTCAGATCTTATTCTGCGGCAAGTGGTGAAGAAAAAAAAGAATTGGGCCTAAAAACCTCAGCCTACAATCCTTATGAAATAAAAATATTAATGTCTGTCTTAGACATTAAAAAAAAGTTTTGTCAAATCCATTAATGTATCTACTCTTGATTTGTCTATCAACAATAATTCATCATGTGTTACTTGTTATGTCGATGATCTTGATCCAAACAAAGATGTTTTCTATGCAGCATTTCTAAAATGATCGATGCAATGTGTATATTTCATCTTACACTTTGTGTGCTTCTGGTGACCCAAATGATGAGATTATTGAAGAAAAGACATGTCACATGTGTAGGTATGACAAAGTTCGAATTCACAATTAAAGAAAGCATTCGTAGCAGAAGAATTGGAAATTGCTTCATCCAACATATCAATATGAGACGCGCATTCGTCCCAATCGCTGAACTGGTCACCTGACATCGCGATATGAGCCTACGAATTCTAGGAATATGCCTTCAGTAGTGTTGGTTTAGTGCATCGCTCCTTATTGGTTTCAACTAGCTGCTACTAGCTGTCACGTTCACCAGTATGCATTCCTCCACCTTGATGAAGTCACTGTCATTATGCTGAATCATTAATATTTTTGTATAATGGCACCAACCCAATTGGCTGCCCAATTATGCTGTAATCCACCCAAATGGTCAACCAATATCATTGCTGCTAGCATGCGGAAAATTTCGAAGACGATGAATCTTGCAAAAATATGTTTGGCTTCATGCGAATAGTTAATAGGGATAAGCGAGAAACTTTTCTAGAGTTAACTTTTTTATATTTCACTGAAAGTGTACACAGTGCCCTATAATTTTATGACAACAGTTTCTTCAATCATGTTGATATGACACTATAGCACAGACAATCAATCCATATTGTTGTTATAGATAAAGGACAACTAGTCCTATATGAACAAGTAGTATGGAGCTTCAATTCATCATATACAGGGTGTCCGTAAATTCGCTTGACTATTAAATTGAATATCTACATGAGAAAGTAATAACATTTTTATCACAAGCCATGTTATATTGCTCAACATAAAGGGGAATTTACGAATCTAACAGTAAGAAGCCAATATTTGATGCTTAAAATGTTCAAATCAAGTGTCTGAAATGATTGGCATCACAATCAATCACTGCAGTCAATCGCCGAATAATATCGAAAACACCAGCGGCAAGTTCTTCGCGCGTGACTTCATTGCATATATCAGTGAACTTCTCACTCAACTGGTCCAGGCTTTGTGGCTTGCCATGATGGTATATCTTCACTTTCATCCATCCCCAGAACCAAAAGTCGAGAGGATTCAAATCAGGTGAACGTGGAGGCCACTATCGGTCACATCCTCGACTTTTCACGCGATCACCAAATGTCTGGACGAGGAAGTTTCGTACCTTTGTTGCAAAGTAGGGTGGGGCACCATCTTGCATAAATATACAGTACATGCGCAAGTTGAGGACGCACGTGCTCCTTAAGCATCTAGAGATAGGAATCAGTTGGAGAAGAAAAAAGGTCGTAGTCAGTCCAAACTTAGCAGAAAATCCCATCCAGACACATAACTTAGCTGAATGAAGGGATTTTGAGATGCATGTTGATGGCTTAACATCTGGCCAGATACGGCAATTGTGCGTGTTGACGATCCCATCGAGTGAAAAATACGCCTCGTCAGACCAGACAATGTCATCGATTACATTCTGATTGTCGAGAAGCCAACTCGCTAACTCACAGCGCCTTGGCTTGTCGGCCGGCTCAATTGCTTGCACGACTTGTAATTTGTACGGGTAAAGTTTTAGTTCATGCCGAAGGATTTTATGGACACCAGTCTTTGAAATGATACCAACCTCTTCCGCCACTTTGCGAACTGACGTGACTCCTAGCTTTGATTTTGAACTAGCCTCCTCGACGACGCGATTCACAGTGGCAATTGTCATGTCATCCATTGTAGGACGGCCACTGCGAGGTTTATCATGAACGCTGCCAGTTTCTTCAAACTTTTTGATGATATTTGCAATTGATGTTGTTGTAAAAGGATCTTTGTGAATGCGTCTTTGAGTCTTAAACATTCGAAGGGCAGCTGTAGCACTTCTATTGCATGCATAGAAGCACTGAACTATCTCTATCCGAATCTGAAGATCCATTGTGAATAAGAGAGGCAGCGATCGTACCACTTCACATTAAGATTTCGGACATAGCATGAGGAAACTCTATGATAGACGTAAACTATTGGTTGACACACGCGTCTTTGTCATTGGTTAGCGAAAACACAAAGTCATAGATATGGGATATGGCAATTCTGTGCCATGAAGGCTGATTAATTTGACGTTCTCAATTGAAGATGATACGATATGAATCAATCAATGACTAAGCATGTCGTCATGGCTGGCGATGAAAGTTTCATAGAATTGAAATAGGGGAAAATTTTGAGCTATGGCCCTAGGTAAGGTCAATTGACATAATTAACAGCACAGCTAATTGACTTAAACATTTACTGAAACTGAAATGAATTCACCAAAGCTTAATAACTATAATTGCACATATAATAGTCATTACAAAAATGACTGCATGCAGAATATAAAATTTGAGCAGTTAAATAATCGAATATTCATTTCTTGTTTCTAGATTCGTAAAGTCCCCTTCATGTTGCGTAATATAACAGGGCTTCTGACGTAAACGTTTATTGTTTACTCATGTAGATATTCAATTTAAAAGTCAAGCGAATTTACAGACACACATATATCAAATGGAGATGGGAGGGCGCTACGCACAACAGCGACTCTCATTGGATGGCGCTGGGTACAAATCGCCTCCTATTCACGCCACAGTACCAAACGCCCTAATTATTATTAACAAAAGGGTGATATGTACACGACACTTACATTTACAATATTCTATTCGATGTGATGGTCCAATAGACGATCATCTTATCACATCATGTCATGCTTTGACTCACAGAATATTAACAGATTATTTATATTTATGAAAAAATGTTGATTTCATCCTACATGTGAATTCTACACAAATGAATATTCAAATTGTTAGATAATCAGGTTTGCTTGCATCGGACTTGAAATTCATCCTTGGTGTACGTTTTCCTGCTCAAACATTTTCTAGCAAAGTATTGGGGCGAGCACGAAGAAAATCTGGGAGGAAGAGACTGATGAAGGCACTGTGGGAGATTGAGAAAGTTGCTGAGGTTGTGAGGGAGACATTTGAAGTCGAAAGAAGGAGATTGAGAGATTAATATCAAAGCAGAGAAGAACATCAAGAAGTGATAGTGGAGAGCAGTGGAGCATCTAGAAATCTCCAGGGGGAGGGGATGCTCATGCAAATTGTGGTTGCATTTGAAAACTAAATAAAATGCTTGACTTACATATATCAGTAGAATGAACCGAAACTTTTAGGGTTTAAGCAGGTGCATGAAGAGCAATGAAGCATAACAGTTTATGAATACGTAGAAGATATTGCATGGAATCTTTCAGTTCTCTTTCAGTAAGCAAGTGCATTTGTCATAATTGACCTTACACTATTGAAGCTGCAGTTTGCATATCGGATGTAGCATAATAGGTTTTTGTTTGTTTCTTCAGTTTTTCTTCTGAGGTGTCCATCACTCGTTCGACATTGATATGCATTCAAGAATTAATGTATTTGAGAATAAATTATTTTCACCAATGCATTTGTTATTAGCCTTTTTGTGTTGTTTTGGTGGGGTTGATGATAATATTGGCTGGGGATTAACTTCTTTAGCTGCATCTTTTCGGGTTTTTGCAATTATTTCTGCTCCGATGTTGATGTTTCCCATGACATTGGGATGTAGACTCGAGAATTTGTTTTCAAGCTTTATTTCGAATTCATTTGTCTTAGTGGCTAGGTCTTTATGAAGACACTTTCTTTGCTGGTTGCTTTCCACAAGGCGCTTTCGTTCAGCTTCGATGCTAAGTCGTATATTCGCGCGGACCAGCCTGTGGTCACTACCGGAATTGATGCAATTGACGACAGATACATCTTGCACTGTTCTTTTGAGCTTTGTTAAGATGCAATCAATCTCGTTCTTTGTTCGTGCATTTGGAGCTAACCATGTCGATCGACGAGTTCGCTTTTTCTCGGAAGAAACTGTTTGCTATGTAGAGGTTGTGTGATGTTGCCCATTCGACCAATATAGTACCTCGATGGTTGCGTTGACCAAGACCGCAAGGTACTGTGACATGCTCTCTTGGATCGTCGCTGATAATGATCTTCGCGTTGAAGTCACCAATAACAAAATTGAAGTGCTCGCTTGTGTTCATGACTTCGTTCAGGTCGTTGTAAAATCTTCTAATTCTTCCTCTGTTGAAGCCGATGTTTGTGCGTGCGCCTGTATGATCTTGACTTTGTGTCGTATAGGTAACTATTCAGCCAGTTGATAAAGCAGTTGACATTTGCAAATTGGAGTTTCGAAATAAACGACAACAAGAGATGATGTGGAATGCAATCGAAGGCGTGCGACAAATCAAATGCTATAATACGAACAGCAACAACATTTGTATCATCAAGAAACTTTAGAACAATGTCTTGTAGAGTAAGTAGCGCACATACAGTTGACGAACGGGGTCGGTAGGCAAATTGGTGTTCATCGTAAAATTCTAAGAGTGAATGGCTGAAGTTACTCAGGACAACTTTTTCATAGACATTGCTTATTACAGGCAAAAGAGATATAGGTCTCAATTTATTTACGTTCACAGGACGAGATTTAGGCACAGGACAAACATCAGCAACTTTCCAGATCTTCGGAAAAATACCTTTTTCAAAAGAAAGGTTGAATACAGTATGTAGTAGGGTGGATCAAAAAATCGAAATTTAGAAAATCAAAATTTGTGTAGTCAAGTCTTTGGTCTATGGTTATTTTGAACTTCCATGCAAAATTGAAGTGAATTTGGACACGGTCTACTATCCCCACATTGGCCATCTATTTGTTGACTAATTTCTTTTTTTTAGTTTTTTCGTCAATTTACGCTAGTTGAAGCTGTACTACATAGTACTTCCTAATGAGCTAGAGCCTTGAAACTCTAGGTGCAAGTACATGTTGACAGCCTCTTTTGTTTGAAGCAAAAGTTTAAATGACTCAGGATAGCTAACTCCTACTGAGAGACCTCCAAAGTTTGCAAATTTTCAAAAGATGACCAAAAATGTGATTTTTGCAAATTTTGAATTTGACACTTTCTTGTCGTGAATTCGAACCAACATTGTAGAGACTAGATTTTAGGAGCTTGAAGGTGCGAAATGAGTAGGCGGCATATGTGCACACGTAGGTCTGTTGTGCTTTGCACGTGAGTCTTCTGTATAGTCTATTGTCATAAAATAGGCCTACATGTACATAATTGTATGGATTTCCCCTGTGACAGACATCCTCTATAGACGCTATTTTCAAGCGAGCACAGTGATTTTATTGATGAAAATATGCGAGCTTGAATTATAGCTCTTGTCCCTTTATGTCCCTGCTCTCAAAATGTGAGGGAAATAGCCCTGTGCTGCGGTGTTGATTGGTTACTTCACCATTTTCTTGAGTTAGAGAGGTATTACAGTTTCACTTCGAGATAAAAGCAAAATATGTTCAATGAACAGTTGTAATATCTAAAACAAAATATTTTTGATCAACTAATTGCACGCACACAGAATGGGATCAAGCACGAAATTCCTTTTTGGAGTCAAATGATGGCATCAGTTCTCCACTTTTGAGAGTGTTTTGGATCCAACCATCGCGGGCTTCAGCATCGGAAACAGCTGATGCTGCCTCGCTTGCGACTTTGACCATTCGCTCAACGCCCTGAGAATGACAAGGGTATTGAACGAACCTGCTGCCTCAAAGTCCAAAGAGGAGTTCCCTTCAAAACAGGTGGGTCACTCCTCTGACTATTTGAACGCCATAAAGTTTCATGAGACAGCTGCCCATCACCCTTCAACTCCGGTCTAGTGAATAATCTTCTACTATCGCTTGCAATCTCTGTTGCTCGTATCTGCGGTAAGTACCGTAGGCCTCGATGCCGAGTCTCTATGTCTTCGTCTCCCAACATGCAAACTATCAGCTGCTCAGTATGAGAAAAGAAGCAATTTCTTCTGAGAACATCCAGAAGCTTTCCTTGAGCTGCCTTGTAGTTAATGAGAGTAGCTCGGATGCCATTCCACAGCCGGATGAAGTGTGCGGTACCAAAATGGAAGGCTAGATTCTTTTTGATCAGGAATCACGACGGAGCATAAACTTTGATCACATACTTTGTCAGTATTTTCAGTTTGGAATCAGGTTGAGGGGTAGCTATATGCAATCGCAAAATTCGGGATGCAGTTGTCACCCACCGTGAATGATTGAGTTGGCCTAATGTTTGTGAAACTATTTTTGGATGGTGTTCTCCCAGTAATTACTACTCGCACCAATTCATACAGATGCCTCTGGTCAGTAGAAAGTGTTTTCATGATGAAAGGCGGCACAACGGCACAACTCTGGACTTGCAATTGGCTGAAAATCTGTAATAGGAAGTTCATGGCAACTTTTGAGCTCCTTACCAAGATTTCCCGTGTATGACCGTGGGCCACTTGATTTACCATCCAAAAACTCCATCAGACGACGCAAAGGCAACTCATTCAAGTGCAGAAGACAGATACACCAGTGCAACGGTCGATTGATTGTGCCCTCTATCAATGCTATAACGCCTCCAGTCTCACCAACATTGAAATTGGTACCATCGCAGCCAACTGAAAGAGAAAATGTTGCTGAATGTCATGGACATTTTATGTATCAGAAAAATGTTGATTTACTTACTTAATCGTAGTTGTCTTGGATCAGCAACATTAGATTTGAGAAATTCCAGCATTTTTCTTGCGACTGTCTCAGCCGATCCACTTTCAGGCGAAATATGGCCAAGATATTCACAATTGGGTTCCCCAACCAGCACTGTATGTTCCTGTTTCACACTCTTTCGATTTTGTTGCTCTTTCATAAGTGTGTCTGCACGCTTTCCATCAAAATATAGAGCCTTCAGGAAAGATATGTCAGTGTTCATTTGTGCTCTGCCTGACGTGTGACTTTTCTATCACGCATAATCTTGCTGCGATCAACTATGTTTGCATCTTTCAAGGTGGCCGAACATAAAGCAGCAGCTGCCGTATTCGATACCCCATAGCGGTCTGCCAATACTGAAACGGTAGGGAACCATTTTGGTGGTTTGACTGCTGGTTCAGAATCCAGTCGTGTAGCAGAGACTCTCTTCAGAGGTGTTGTAGCATCTCTTTGTTTGGGCTGACGTCGTTTCTGAAGTAGATGTCTCCAATGCCTCTCAATAATGTTTCCGCTGTGTCCTCTTTGTGCCTAAG
Organism: Prostheceraeus crozeri; assembly: GCA_907163375.1. NCBI lineage: Eukaryota > Metazoa > Platyhelminthes > Polycladida > Euryleptidae > Prostheceraeus > Prostheceraeus crozeri. The sequence goes on along the minus strand of CAJQUW010007377.1, from coordinate 2,392 downwards.
ACATCAATGCTGCCTACATACATTTGGCCTGTTGACCTCTGGTCTTGAAGAAATTCTCGTTCACTGATTGGAACCTTCCGAGTGCAGGAACAACACTGGGCAAATTGTCTACATTTGCAGGAACATATGTCAAAAAGTGAATCGAATTCATCATTCAAAGATGCCACTACAGAAGTGTAGTTTGATCTAGTCTTTTGCCACTTATTCACATCCATTGCTTTATCATAAATTTTCGCTAGTCTTGTACCAATTGTGTGAGTGCATGTTGATGTTGGAATGCTGCAGTGTTCCCAGATCACCTGTGCAATTTTCGCTGTCTCAACAGACAAGTTAATAATAGGCTCCTTTGGTGGATTCATTTGCTTCAGAAGCTTCGTGTGCTGAAGAGCCTCGCGTGTGGTAGGAAGAGTGTTGGCAGGCAGCTGTGCAGGATGACCCAAAACGCAGTGACTTGTGTCCGATCGCAACATTTTGCAGAGAAACCAGCAAATTAAGAGATTGATGAAGTAGAAGTCATTATTAACCAACATTTCGCAACCACAGATATCTATGATCGGTCTCTAAAGCAACTTCTATCTCCAAATGTATAATAGCGGTTCGACGTCATCGGCGTGGACAAATGAATTGCGTCAACCTTTTAACATGAAATAGATAGCAAGAGCCTTTCCGTAGTGTAAGTGTGGGGTATTAGTCTGGCTTGAAGGGCAGCAATACGCCAGAAAAAAAGGGCCAGATGGGGTTATGAGCGGATAGCAGCAAAAAGACAAACACTTTCATATCAGTTTGCTCAAAGGAATATTCAATTTCATCATTGAAATCACTGTTTTTGCTAGGAACTTAGCGTCTGCTATCTACAGTCACCAGAATCTTTAGTTAAAAGGGAAATGAAAGAATAATGTTTTGGGTTGGGCATGAGGGGGTTTTTGGTGGAGGCCCTAGACTATCACAAAACACAGTAGGCCTATGTGAAAAACACAGTACGTGTACGTACACACGCGGCTCATGCCAGCATATACTCGCAATGCCACAAGCTGCATTTCGTACTTTGAAGTTCCTAAAAATCTAGTCTCTACAATGTTGGTTCGAATTCACGACAAGAAAGTGTCAAATTCAAAATTTGCAAATATTTTGAAAATGTGCAAACTTTGGAGGTCTCTCAGTAGGAGTTAGCTATCCTGAGTCATTTAAACTTTTGCTTCAATCAAAAGAGGCTGTCAACATTTACTTTCACCTAGAGTTTCAAGGCTCTAGCTCATTCAGGGAAATAGTAAGTACTATGGATATTAATGTAGCTTCAACTAGCGTAAATTGACGAAAAAACTAAAAAAAAGAAATTAGTCAACAAATAGATGGCCAATGTGGGGATAGTAGACCTTGTCCAAATTCACTTCAATTTTGCAGGGAATTGGATAGTTTCAAAAATAACCATAGACCAAAGACTTGACCACCCAAATTTTGATTTTCCAAATTTCGATTTTTTGATCCACCCTAGTATGTAGCACAAAGGAAGGGATATAACGTCACCTGACAATTTCAACAATATTGGATGGATTCCATCGCTACCACAAGACTTATTGGTTTTTAGATTATTGAAAAAATTCTGAACAACGATATCACATATAGTAGTCACAGGGCAACCCACAGATAACTGTGGAAAAATATTACTTTCTACAAAAATGAAGAAAATATATCATTAACAGTATTGGCAGCTTTTACAGCGTCAGGGAATAATGCAACAATCTGATCTACCGAACTACTAACTGTTTTGCTCCGAACTTCATTTACAACAGACCATACACCTTTCACACACAAGAGTGTTACGCATGTTTCTACTCCAATATCATTTTTGATTTGAAAAATTTTCAATTACGCCACTTTGTCTTTGTAATGACGAAAAAGTTGGAAAATTCTTAGCTTTATAAGCTTGACCATCTAGTTTATTAATTAGGTTTCTATAATAAACAGGAGTGATCCACCAGAGTTTTAAGTTTTCGTTGGTGTGAATTTGACACAAAGGAAAAAACTGGTATCTTTGAAAATGCCATGTAAATGCATCATAAAACAAATCTACACATTTTTTCAAACGATCACGAACAAGGAAAACCAATGCAGACAAAATCTGTCGACTCCATCCTCTTTAGTGAAACGCATTACATGAGGAATGACGCAAATCCAAAAACTTTAATGATAGTGGACTGTCGGTGGATTCGGAAAGAGCTATTTCTTTCTCGATGACCAATAAACAATTGAATGGGCATTTCCATAGCATGTGTCCAAAGAGGAGTGAGCAGTTGAAACATCGAACCCATTGACATCATTTAATTTTTAAAGGCAAAAGAATTTATCCAAAGTTTGCATCAACCGAAAAGAAGGTTACAGCAAAACATTATTA
>CAJQUW010007376.1:0-78536 GCA_907163375.1 Prostheceraeus crozeri | reverse complement strand
TACTTTCAATTTTTTTAAATTTTTTCTTAAACAAATTGAAAAAAATTTTGATTAGATCTGCATTTCAATATTTCCACGTAGTCAGTGTAATGTAGATATTAACAGTGATTGATCATATCATTGATACTTTTTTACTTCCCACATTTGTAGTGCCAGAATGCCTCTTTGTTTGATTTAATATGTCACGAGATTCATAACCTATGGAAGATAGTACCGAAGTCCATGGTGATGATACTGCCTGTAAATAAGTTTATTCCCACATTTGGTGTCCTACAAAAGTTCAGTGTTGTTTTGATTCTAATTGTTTTGCATTTATTTCCCATGATAATGCTCCTTGGAAACTGAATGATATTGTTCAAATTACATAATATGTTTAAGCTTTGCAACATATATATTGCTGAGGCCGTTATGAATTAACCTGGAAAATAACAGATGAGTTTTGAAATCGAAGTCTGTCACACCTAAGCAAGGTTGACCTACGAGGACTTAAACTAACTTAGGCTCTACCAACATCACAAAGGTCTTTTGATATAGACAAAGTTGATGAGAGAATCCACTCGGCAGCAATCTTGATGAGAAAGCCGCCTGCATTGTAACCGTGGTTTAGTTTCTTGCAATGGGTAGTTCTTGTTTATCAAGGTCAGTGCGTGTCAGATCTATCAGTGTTTCCTGAGGAAATGCCTGTCGCGTCTTTTGAGCGAATCATTTTCCATAGAACAGTCAACTCTGTGTGAATGTAAAATTTCTGAACAGTGAATTTAGTTATCTGAATTAATGTTTGGGATGACAAGCTCTATCAATCCAAGATCAAATTCTTTCCGATAATCTTGTATTACCGGCGAAGCTACTCATAGCGGCTCAGCTGAAACCAAGACTGTCCTGTCAATACACCCCGCATCATCCAGCAATAGAACTATTCAATCTCGTATTTTCCGAAAGGATCAGTAGTGTGTATGCCGGAACAGTGCATCATACACACGGATATCCACAGTTTCCTGTCGTTGACTCCTATTAAAAGTATGCTGTCTCGACGCATCTATAATCACGTAAAGACAGATGTGGCTGGATTTCTTCTTTTCAATATCCCGTGAGAATGGCTTCTCAGTTTCGAACTTGATAGAGATGTTGACTTGTGGAAGATTCTTTCTTGATAAGTCAGTCTTTTCGATCACCACACTGTCATGTTTCGGACAAAAAATGTATGTTGGTCAGCAAATTTCGTAACGAGGCTCCTACTACAAAAGCAACAATAACTCCAGAGTCTCCAAGTGAAAATCAAGCTTAAGAATCATACCAAGCTATTAGATTATTAGAACCACGACTCTTATCTGATAGGCCCTAAACTACTCCATCTGATAACAATTATTCAAAAAATCCAGCTTCAAGAATGTTTTCACAGTTAGAATTTGAGTTGCTACTTAACTTTATGTATTCTAGCAACATACAAGCGAAAACACAGATGAAATTTTATGAGACAGCAACAATTAAAAATAAAACAGTTGTAAGGGAATTGCGACACGACACTAATAAAAAGGTATACAATGGATGTTGTTTCAACTGTACAACTCAAGTAGTATTTATGCGAATCAGCGTATATGTCATGTGCAGTAAGAAATATTCTGTAAATTCTGCCTCATAAGGTCCGCTTTTTTGGCAGGACATATAATCCTGTACTTGACCATTGGCGATTTTGCTTTATATCCATTCTGGATTATCACAATTACAAAATAAAAATTGCCACTCTGCATATAGCCATCTGCCGGATAGGCGAATGGTAGTTAGATGAAAAGCAAAATATCCACTGAGGTCAAGTCCGAGTGACATATTTACCCTTTTTTTTCAAATCTGGTGATTTAACATTGAAAATAGAGAGTTTAGAGAGGAAAATTAGCTGTAAATAAAAAAAAGAAATAATTAAAAGTGTATAAAACAAAATAAAGAGTTTTTAAACTTCAAGTTCTCTTAATTTGGCCTAAAAATTAAGGTTCAGCTGAAATTTTAATTTAGCGGAACCTAAATTTTAAGGAAAGAACAACTAATCGAAAATGGTTAATATGCGCAACAAGGAAAAAAGCTACGGCAATACCCTGTCATGTAGGCTTTTCAGATCAACCGAAATTCGCTCATCTGATCTAGGGACTTGTGTTGAAGTGCTGGATGAAACACCTTACTACTGCTACTCATCTTTCTACATGTGATAATAATTCATGAGGTCTTTTAATTAATTTTGGACATGCATAATTGATAATGATGTTTATACTACATATAATAGAGGAAAAGCCCAGAATTGATTCATGCATAATATGAAAAATTTATATAACGACGGCCCTCATCACCAGGCTAACATTTCCACCTAGCGCAATTATGCTATTATGTAAAGTGCTACGTGATAAACTATTCCGCAATTTCAGTAGTTTACAACGTTCCATGGCATCAATCTGTTTGATGATGGCCGTAGAACTTTGTATTCAGGCTAGGCACAATCTATTGAATAGGCATTGTTACATGTACCAATGGCGAGCCATTCAAGAGAGGTCATCAGGTCAAATCAATCGACATTTATAGGAAAAGTTTGAAATGCACTGAAAACTTCGCATTCGGTAATGAAAGGTCTAAGTTAAAGTTTAGAGATCAAGCGTGCAGTTTCATGATTTCCATAGCTTAATTTCCGACACGGGACTAGGGACCCCACATTGAAGACCCTCCTGTAACTCTGGAAGAACTGCTACCTCTCTATTCTGTGAACCATTGCCTCTATCTAGTTGATTGTATTCATCTTGAGTTTTCCAGATTTCAAATCGGACGATAGTACCAGTCTATACGTGGTGACTGATGCGCAATTCGAACAACGACATCTCTCTCGTAAGGTACTGAGCTGCAATGGACAGGAGCAATCGAGTGTTTAAGCAGGCGTATGAGCAGAGGAGAGAGCCCCGGGATTTAGATGAGCGGAGGAGAGGAGAAGGAGGTGACTGAAGGCAGGGATAGACGAGGATGTCTACAGTGAAGAATGTCATCTCTAGGTGGAGCAAGCCGCCAAGGCTGAGGATCAGACCTTTCTCTATACCTTAACGGGAACTGATGGATCAGCTGTTACGTCAGTCTAAGATTAGCTGAGGAACTTATGAATACTCCTGCTGTGCTCCGCCCCTTTCCCGAAGCCTACTCTGCCGCAGCCGCAAGAGCAGTGGCTCACAACCTGGGGTCGAAAACCATGAATATCGCAGTCCTTTTCCAGACTTCTTTGGACTATAGATGCTATTTGGCGAGTCATACATGCAGAAAGCCATAAGTTTGCGCGAAAGCGTCATGTCACCTAATCTTAATCCATTGCATTCGTTCGAAGTATAGCACCTCCTTTCTTCATCAATTGAAGACTAACTAGACCACAAGAAGGCATTTTCTCCGCTTCTGCTTGCACAACTAACTAGCCAATGAATTAACTGATGATAGGATCATGACAAATCATAGACCCCCACACCCCACCCCCCCCCTCCACCACAAACTAATAGATATACCCTCCAAGTAATGGGAAAGGGTACATGTAGGTCTCCGAACAGGTTTTGAGGGGGGGGGGGGGGGGGGGGAACGGGCACACAGCCTCTTCAGTGTTAAATGAGAATGTAATGTGTCGACCCCCATCTCCGTTAATGAAACTAAAATTCAAGATCTACGCAGCATGTACATTTAAAATAACTTTTGTAAAAATATTACTTACAGCTCAGCCGCAAAACTTGATTTTAATCAAGATACATTCAAGTATCGAGCACTCAATCCAGATTCCATTACTACACTCTCAGTGGTGAACACACCGTATCCTGCTCTGTTTCTATGCAATATCATCCAATACAGACCAAATCCTTAATAGACTAATGGTCAGATGGTTTCCGCTTTGTACTTCTTCTCCGGAGACGTCTCATAGGGGTGAGCAGGAACCATGATAATTTGAACATGCCTCATCATAAATCGAACTATAACGATAACAACTAATAACACTTCTAGGACCCATCGTTGACGAGTAGCATTCCTAGCAGATACTGTAGTACGCTCTTCTCCATATCAGTCAATACACCTGCAGCATTTGCTAGACAAATTTCATTTTTTAATACATAGACAATATTATGGTTCTTAGCTATTGAGAAGTGGAAGGATCCATGTGCAAGTTGATCTTTCGTTGTAGTAGATCTTCTCGGGACAAACTGAACACGACATATCCATGCTTGTCCCCGAATCGACTTAAATACAGGGTAGCCCCATTTCACTATCCAATGATGGCACGCCTACTATGACACAACTCATAATGAACCAACCTTCATTCAGCCATCCATACGAAAAATTATCCTGACTACTCGCTAAAGATATATGTAAAAATCTTTCTAGATTGATATTGATCAATCGATGGTCCACAAACCTCTGACAACAGTAATCGTGAACGTGCAGCTTCCACAATAGTACCGTTCCTGTATTAGTTTGATCTTTTGTAACCCTTCAATGTTTCTTCATCATCCAGATAGAAACTCTGATCATAACTGACTCTTCCTAATAGAACTCGCGATGTCGGCTGTGGGATGTTGTATGCCAAACTGGATCTTTAGCTAAAGTGTTTCCACACTATATAGATCTATCTAAGGCGTAAAGGCTGTCGCTATCGTGGAAAGGGTAGGCGTTATACGTGTGTATGGGTCACTTCTGTGAGTCACATATAGAAAGCAGCGAAAAAAGTAGGATGAGAGTATTAGAGTAACGGGAGGAATATGAACATATATTAGATATTTTTAAATTGCAGATTTACGTTAGTCTTCGTTGAAGAAGTCTTTACATATGTCATTTCCGAAAGTTGACTTCTGATTTCGGCTTTCTACAATCTTTATTTGAAGTGGATCGACGTGGTAGGAGTGACAGGTGTTTTATAATATATGAAGATTGGTAGCGTTTCAAATTGTCTACTTTGTGCATTGATTTCGCCTAGACTAATAATTTTTGTTGTGATGATGTATATGTAGAAGGATTAGGATTAGAGAGAGTTATGTATGAATTTTTTGTACGAATAATTGAGTTATTGATTTCTAAGAATAGTGATTAGTGTTTAAAGCAAACAGAAGTGAGCGTTAGGCTAAGAATAAGTACTATTAATATGAAGGAGGAAGAGGTATGTGGGTTAGTGTGTTATATTTGGGATTGTGAGAGGTATCTAGGTGAAGGTAGGGGTAGGTGTAGAAAATAGTGAAGATAGGTATTTTTAATAATATGAGATGGTAATGTGTATAGTGATGAGATTTATTTAAAGTGATGAATTTGAGGGTTTGTTTTAAGGAGTTTGAAATATGATGGTGTCTGATTTCGTAATGGAAGGGGTGGGTGTAGTTTGTGGAGTTGAGAAGTAGCTTACTGTGAATATGGTGGTGAGAATAATTGATGGGTTGTTTAATGTTTAGTAAAGTAGAGGTGTGATTAGGGGTTATGGTAACTTAATAAATGGGATTAGGGTGAGTGTATATATGAAGTTGATAAGTTGTGTTTGTGTTTTTTAGTGTTGATTTATGATTTTAGTGATTGTTAAGAAATTGTTATTGGAGGTGGGAGGGTATAGTGTGAGAGTGTAGATGTGTGGTTGAGGTGTTTGGTTTATGTGATTGTTCTTGTAATATGGTAAAATTGAGAATGTATGGTGAGTATTAGTGGTTGAGGTTTTTGTATTTGAAAGGAGATTAATGGGAATGATTTAGATATTTAGGATAAGAATATAATGTGAATGGGTAGTTATGTAGAGTTTATAAGGAAGTCTAAGATGTGATTATATGTGGTAACCAGGTAAGAGGGCTTTATTGCGAGCATGCCGGCATGTCCTCGTGATGTTCCCCTTATAGTGGCAGCTAGGGACGAGGCCAAACCCATATTCGGGGTTTCTGTGGGTACTCTGTAGTTTAGGATTCTGTGATGGATCTTTATGACGGGCTTTAGGAGAATCCGACGACAATCCTACCTATTCCATCCGCGGATTTTGTTGCAGAGAATGGAATGCAAACAAAAATTGGTATCAACTCTGTGATAAGGATGCACAAGTGTCACCCAGGTGTACGCTCGGTTTAACAAAGTGATTTGTCCGTCTTCCACATGAACAATTCCCACGGATGCCTTTGGCTTAGGACTTGTCGCGATGTCCAGTGACCCGTGCGAGGAATTGGGATTTCTTTTTCCGCTACCCCTAGGAGACTCAATCCTGAGACATCTTTGCCGACCCAAACCCCTCCCACCGTACGGTCGACTGTTTAATGCAGCTTGGAAGAGGAACTTCGACGGGGTGAGAGAAAAAGTGTCCTGGGTTGGAGTATATCGTTACGTGCATTCATGGCAATGAAGCATATATAAATACAGTTGTAAAACTATATTGACAGCAAACGAAACACAATCTTCATTATAAAGAGATGGAAAGGGTAGTGAAAAAGTGAAGGAAAAGAAGAAAACATACCATGTAACCGGTTGTGAGGACTATAGGAGACTTCCATTGGCAATTGGATCTTTGTCATGCATCTTGCGCGCTCAATAGATATTAGAAATGAAGTAACATAGAGAATGACAAACGGATCGGATTGTTAGCTATCTATGACACCTTTGCTTCCATAGAAATTGACAACAATAAAACCCTTAGAATGGAAATTAAGCTTCATGCAATGCACAATAGCGGCACATAAATCGCACGCATTTTCACTTAGATGCACCTGCCAACGTCTGCATGATTGGGTTAGAATCAGTCACATGAGTAAATCGAAGCTTTTAATTGGTTCTTCATGCCCCAACTTAGGTCCCTCGGATATGGCGCGACCTTGAGTCAATTTCCATTCTACGAACTTCAGATAAAAAGTTTATTTCTATGTTTGCTTCCCTAGCTTTGATATCCGACCTCTGGATCGTGATCGAAGAAACTTCTAAAGATTACGGATCTTCTAGATCCACTTGGTAAATCCGATAAGTGGGCTCCCTCGCCACCTTTCAAAGCATCACATGTCCCTTCTTTTACTGTATTTTATTTTTGAATGCGTGACACAAAGCAATGCAATTACATGCCGCGGAGAATTAAATACAGGCACACACCAGACAAAGCAGGAGTTCACGCTAACGGAAACACAACACTTTCAAAAACGGTTCATGTGTGCCCCTTAGCAGACGCCTCATTCTACTTGCTGGATACTTCTTAACAAAGCACAAACCTAACATGATCCATGTCTCTGTACGCTACAATCACCACCTCACAGTAATTCACAATGCACCACTGCACATGCCCATATCACAACCAAAAAAAAAAAAAAAAAAAAAAAAAAAAAAAAAAAAAAAAAAAAAAAAAAAAAAAAAAAAAAAAAAAAAAAAAAAAAAAAAAAAAAAAAAAAAAAAAAAAAAAAAAAAAAAAAAAAAAAAAAAAAAAAAAAAAAAAAAAAAAAAAAAAAAAAAAAAAAAAAAAAAAAAAAAAAAAAAAAAAAAAAAAAAAAAAAAAAAAAAAAAAAAAAAAAAAAAAAAAAAAAAAAAAAAAAAAAAAAAAAAAAAAAAAAAAAAAAAAAAAAAAAAAAAAAAAAAAAAAAAAAAAAAAAAAAAAAAAAAAAAAAAAAAAAAAAAAAAAAAAAAAAAAAAAAAAAAAAAAAAAAAAAAAAAAAAAAAAAAAAAAAAAAAAAAAAAAAAAAAAAAAAAAAAAAAAAAAAAAAAAAAAAAAAAAAAAAAAAAAAAAAAAAAAAAAAAAAAAAAAAAAAAAAAAAAAAAAAAAAAAAAAAAAAAAAAAAAAAAAAAAAAAAAAAAAAAAAAAAAAAAAAAAAAAAAAAAAAAAAAAAAAAAAAAAAAAAAAAAAAAAAAAAAAAAAAAAAAAAAAAAAAAAAAAAAAAAAAAAAAAAAAAAAAAAAAAAAAAAAAAAAAAAAAAAAAAAAAAAAAAAAAAAAAAAAAAAAAAAAAAAAAAAAAAAAAAAAAAAAAAAAAAAAAAAAAAAAAAAAAAAAAAAAAAAAAAAAAAAAAAAAAAAAAAAAAAAAAAAAAAAAAAAAAAAAAAAAAAAAAAAAAAAAAAAAAAAAAAAAAAAAAAAAAAAAAAAAAAAAAAAAAAAAAAAAAAAAAAAAAAAAAAAAAAAAAAAAAAAAAAAAAAAAAAAAAAAAAAAAAAAAAAAAAAAAAAAAAAAAAAAAAAAAAAAAAAAAAAAAAAAAAAAAAAAAAAAAAAAAAAAAAAAAAAAAAAAAAAAAAAAAAAAAAAAAAAAAAAAAAAAAAAAAAAAAAAAAAAAAAAAAAAAAAAAAAAAAAAAAAAAAAAAAAAAAAAAAAAAAAAAAAAAAAAAAAAAAAAAAAAAAAAAAAAAAAAAAAAAAAAAAAAAAAAAAAAAAAAAAAAAAAAAAAAAAAAAAAAAAAAAAAAAAAAAAAAAAAAAAAAAAAAAAAAAAAAAAAAAAAAAAAAAAAAAAAAAAAAAAAAAAAAAAAAAAAAAAAAAAAAAAAAAAAAAAAAAAAAAAAAAAAAAAAAAAAAAAAAAAAAAAAAAAAAAAAAAAAAAAAAAAAAAAAAAAAAAAAAAAAAAAAAAAAAAAAAAAAAAAAAAAAAAAAAAAAAAAAAAAAAAAAAAAAAAAAAAAAAAAAAAAAAAAAAAAAAAAAAAAAAAAAAAAAAAAAAAAAAAAAAAAAAAAAAAAAAAAAAAAAAAAAAAAAAAAAAAAAAAAAAAAAAAAAAAAAAAAAAAAAAAAAAAAAAAAAAAAAAAAAAAAAAAAAAAAAAAAAAAAAAAAAAAAAAAAAAAAAAAAAAAAAAAAAAAAAAAAAAAAAAAAAAAAAAAAAAAAAAAAAAAAAAAAAAAAAAAAAAAAAAAAAAAAAAAAAAAAAAAAAAAAAAAAAAAAAAAAAAAAAAAAAAAAAAAAAAAAAAAAAAAAAAAAAAAAAAAAAAAAAAAAAAAAAAAAAAAAAAAAAAAAAAAAAAAAAAAAAAAAAAAAAAAAAAAAAAAAAAAAAAAAAAAAAAAAAAAAAAAAAAAAAAAAAAAAAAAAAAAAAAAAAAAAAAAAAAAAAAAAAAAAAAAAAAAAAAAAAAAAAAAAAAAAAAAAAAAAAAAAAAAAAAAAAAAAAAAAAAAAAAAAAAAAAAAAAAAAAAAAAAAAAAAAAAAAAAAAAAAAAAAAAAAAAAAAAAAAAAAAAAAAAAAAAAAAAAAAAAAAAAAAAAAAAAAAAAAAAAAAAAAAAAAAAAAAAAAAAAAAAAAAAAAAAAAAAAAAAAAAAAAAAAAAAAAAAAAAAAAAAAAAAAAAAAAAAAAAAAAAAAAAAAAAAAAAAAAAAAAAAAAAAAAAAAAAAAAAAAAAAAAAAAAAAAAAAAAAAAAAAAAAAAAAAAAAAAAAAAAAAAAAAAAAAAAAAAAAAAAAAAAAAAAAAAAAAAAAAAAAAAAAAAAAAAAAAAAAAAAAAAAAAAAAAAAAAAAAAAAAAAAAAAAAAAAAAAAAAAAAAAAAAAAAAAAAAAAAAAAAAAAAAAAAAAAAAAAAAAAAAAAAAAAAAAAAAAAAAAAAAAAAAAAAAAAAAAAAAAAAAAAAAAAAAAAAAAAAAAAAAAAAAAAAAAAAAAAAAAAAAAAAAAAAAAAAAAAAAAAAAAAAAAAAAAAAAAAAAAAAAAAAAAAAAAAAAAAAAAAAAAAAAAAAAAAAAAAAAAAAAAAAAAAAAAAAAAAAAAAAAAAAAAAAAAAAAAAAAAAAAAAAAAAAAAAAAAAAAAAAAAAAAAAAAAAAAAAAAAAAAAAAAAAAAAAAAAAAAAAAAAAAAAAAAAAAAAAAAAAAAAAAAAAAAAAAAAAAAAAAAAAAAAAAAAAAAAAAAAAAAAAAAAAAAAAAAAAAAAAAAAAAAAAAAAAAAAAAAAAAAAAAAAAAAAAAAAAAAAAAAAAAAAAAAAAAAAAAAAAAAAAAAAAAAAAAAAAAAAAAAAAAAAAAAAAAAAAAAAAAAAAAAAAAAAAAAAAAAAAAAAAAAAAAAAAAAAAAAAAAAAAAAAAAAAAAAAAAAAAAAAAAAAAAAAAAAAAAAAAAAAAAAAAAAAAAAAAAAAAAAAAAAAAAAAAAAAAAAAAAAAAAAAAAAAAAAAAAAAAAAAAAAAAAAAAAAAAAAAAAAAAAAAAAAAAAAAAAAAAAAAAAAAAAAAAAAAAAAAAAAAAAAAAAAAAAAAAAAAAAAAAAAAAAAAAAAAAAAAAAAAAAAAAAAAAAAAAAAAAAAAAAAAAAAAAAAAAAAAAAAAAAAAAAAAAAAAAAAAAAAAAAAAAAAAAAAAAAAAAAAAAAAAAAAAAAAAAAAAAAAAAAAAAAAAAAAAAAAAAAAAAAAAAAAAAAAAAAAAAAAAAAAAAAAAAAAAAAAAAAAAAAAAAAAAAAAAAAAAAAAAAAAAAAAAAAAAAAAAAAAAAAAAAAAAAAAAAAAAAAAAAAAAAAAAAAAAAAAAAAAAAAAAAAAAAAAAAAAAAAAAAAAAAAAAAAAAAAAAAAAAAAAAAAAAAAAAAAAAAAAAAAAAAAAAAAAAAAAAAAAAAAAAAAAAAAAAAAAAAAAAAAAAAAAAAAAAAAAAAAAAAAAAAAAAAAAAAAAAAAAAAAAAAAAAAAAAAAAAAAAAAAAAAAAAAAAAAAAAAAAAAAAAAAAAAAAAAAAAAAAAAAAAAAAAAAAAAAAAAAAAAAAAAAAAAAAAAAAAAAAAAAAAAAAAAAAAAAAAAAAAAAAAAAAAAAAAAAAAAAAAAAAAAAAAAAAAAAAAAAAAAAAAAAAAAAAAAAAAAAAAAAAAAAAAAAAAAAAAAAAAAAAAAAAAAAAAAAAAAAAAAAAAAAAAAAAAAAAAAAAAAAAAAAAAAAAAAAAAAAAAAAAAAAAAAAAAAAAAAAAAAAAAAAAAAAAAAAAAAAAAAAAAAAAAAAAAAAAAAAAAAAAAAAAAAAAAAAAAAAAAAAAAAAAAAAAAAAAAAAAAAAAAAAAAAAAAAAAAAAAAAAAAAAAAAAAAAAAAAAAAAAAAAAAAAAAAAAAAAAAAAAAAAAAAAAAAAAAAAAAAAAAAAAAAAAAAAAAAAAAAAAAAAAAAAAAAAAAAAAAAAAAAAAAAAAAAAAAAAAAAAAAAAAAAAAAAAAAAAAAAAAAAAAAAAAAAAAAAAAAAAAAAAAAAAAAAAAAAAAAAAAAAAAAAAAAAAAAAAAAAAAAAAAAAAAAAAAAAAAAAAAAAAAAAAAAAAAAAAAAAAAAAAAAAAAAAAAAAAAAAAAAAAAAAAAAAAAAAAAAAAAAAAAAAAAAAAAAAAAAAAAAAAAAAAAAAAAAAAAAAAAAAAAAAAAAAAAAAAAAAAAAAAAAAAAAAAAAAAAAAAAAAAAAAAAAAAAAAAAAAAAAAAAAAAAAAAAAAAAAAAAAAAAAAAAAAAAAAAAAAAAAAAAAAAAAAAAAAAAAAAAAAAAAAAAAAAAAAAAAAAAAAAAAAAAAAAAAAAAAAAAAAAAAAAAAAAAAAAAAAAAAAAAAAAAAAAAAAAAAAAAAAAAAAAAAAAAAAAAAAAAAAAAAAAAAAAAAAAAAAAAAAAAAAAAAAAAAAAAAAAAAAAAAAAAAAAAAAAAAAAAAAAAAAAAAAAAAAAAAAAAAAAAAAAAAAAAAAAAAAAAAAAAAAAAAAAAAAAAAAAAAAAAAAAAAAAAAAAAAAAAAAAAAAAAAAAAAAAAAAAAAAAAAAAAAAAAAAAAAAAAAAAAAAAAAAAAAAAAAAAAAAAAAAAAAAAAAAAAAAAAAAAAAAAAAAAAAAAAAAAAAAAAAAAAAAAAAAAAAAAAAAAAAAAAAAAAAAAAAAAAAAAAAAAAAAAAAAAAAAAAAAAAAAAAAAAAAAAAAAAAAAAAAAAAAAAAAAAAAAAAAAAAAAAAAAAAAAAAAAAAAAAAAAAAAAAAAAAAAAAAAACCCCCCCCCCCCCCCCCCCCCCCCCCCCCCCCCCCCCCCCCCCCCCCCCCCCCCCCCCCCCCCCCCCCCCCCCCCCCCCCCCCCCCCCCCCCCCCCCCCCCCCCCCCCCCCCCCCCCCCCCCCCCCCCCCCCCCCCCCCCCCCCCCCCCCCCCCCCCCCCCCCCCCCCCCCCCCCCCCCCCCCCCCCCCCCCCCCCCCCCCCCCCCCCCCCCCCCCCCCCCCCCCCCCCCCCCCCCCCCCCCCCCCCCCCCCCCCCCCCCCCCCCCCCCCCCCCCCCCCCCCCCCCCCCCCCCCCCCCCCCCCCCCCCCCCCCCCCCCCCCCCCCCCCCCCCCCCCCCCCCCCCCCCCCCCCCCCCCCCCCCCCCCCCCCCCCCCCCCCCCCCCCCCCCCCCCCCCCCCCCCCCCCCCCCCCCCCCCCCCCCCCCCCCCCCCCCCCCCCCCCCCCCCCCCCCCCCCCCCCCCCCCCCCCCCCCCCCCCCCCCCCCCCCCCCCCCCCCCCCCCCCCCCCCCCCCCCCCCCCCCCCCCCCCCCCCCCCCCCCCCCCCCCCCCCCCCCCCCCCCCCCCCCCCCCCCCCCCCCCCCCCCCCCCCCCCCCCCCCCCCCCCCCCCCCCCCCCCCCCCCCCCCCCCCCCCCCCCCCCCCCCCCCCCCCCCCCCCCCCCCCCCCCCCCCCCCCCCCCCCCCCCCCCCCCCCCCCCCCCCCCCCCCCCCCCCCCCCCCCCCCCCCCCCCCCCCCCCCCCCCCCCCCCCCCCCCCCCCCCCCCCCCCCCCCCCCCCCCCCCCCCCCCCCCCCCCCCCCCCCCCCCCCCCCCCCCCCCCCCCCCCCCCCCCCCCCCCCCCCCCCCCCCCCCCCCCCCCCCCCCCCCCCCCCCCCCCCCCCCCCCCCCCCCCCCCCCCCCCCCCCCCCCCCCCCCCCCCCCCCCCCCCCCCCCCCCCCCCCCCCCCCCCCCCCCCCCCCCCCCCCCCCCCCCCCCCCCCCCCCCCCCCCCCCCCCCCCCCCCCCCCCCCCCCCCCCCCCCCCCCCCCCCCCCCCCCCCCCCCCCCCCCCCCCCCCCCCCCCCCCCCCCCCCCCCCCCCCCCCCCCCCCCCCCCCCCCCCCCCCCCCCCCCCCCCCCCCCCCCCCCCCCCCCCCCCCCCCCCCCCCCCCCCCCCCCCCCCCCCCCCCCCCCCCCCCCCCCCCCCCCCCCCCCCCCCCCCCCCCCCCCCCCCCCCCCCCCCCCCCCCCCCCCCCCCCCCCCCCCCCCCCCCCCCCCCCCCCCCCCCCCCCCCCCCCCCCCCCCCCCCCCCCCCCCCCCCCCCCCCCCCCCCCCCCCCCCCCCCCCCCCCCCCCCCCCCCCCCCCCCCCCCCCCCCCCCCCCCCCCCCCCCCCCCCCCCCCCCCCCCCCCCCCCCCCCCCCCCCCCCCCCCCCCCCCCCCCCCCCCCCCCCCCCCCCCCCCCCCCCCCCCCCCCCCCCCCCCCCCCCCCCCCCCCCCCCCCCCCCCCCCCCCCCCCCCCCCCCCCCCCCCCCCCCCCCCCCCCCCCCCCCCCCCCCCCCCCCCCCCCCCCCCCCCCCCCCCCCCCCCCCCCCCCCCCCCCCCCCCCCCCCCCCCCCCCCCCCCCCCCCCCCCCCCCCCCCCCCCCCCCCCCCCCCCCCCCCCCCCCCCCCCCCCCCCCCCCCCCCCCCCCCCCCCCCCCCCCCCCCCCCCCCCCCCCCCCCCCCCCCCCCCCCCCCCCCCCCCCCCCCCCCCCCCCCCCCCCCCCCCCCCCCCCCCCCCCCCCCCCCCCCCCCCCCCCCCCCCCCCCCCCCCCCCCCCCCCCCCCCCCCCCCCCCCCCCCCCCCCCCCCCCCCCCCCCCCCCCCCCCCCCCCCCCCCCCCCCCCCCCCCCCCCCCCCCCCCCCCCCCCCCCCCCCCCCCCCCCCCCCCCCCCCCCCCCCCCCCCCCCCCCCCCCCCCCCCCCCCCCCCCCCCCCCCCCCCCCCCCCCCCCCCCCCCCCCCCCCCCCCCCCCCCCCCCCCCCCCCCCCCCCCCCCCCCCCCCCCCCCCCCCCCCCCCCCCCCCCCCCCCCCCCCCCCCCCCCCCCCCCCCCCCCCCCCCCCCCCCCCCCCCCCCCCCCCCCCCCCCCCCCCCCCCCCCCCCCCCCCCCCCCCCCCCCCCCCCCCCCCCCCCCCCCCCCCCCCCCCCCCCCCCCCCCCCCCCCCCCCCCCCCCCCCCCCCCCCCCCCCCCCCCCCCCCCCCCCCCCCCCCCCCCCCCCCCCCCCCCCCCCCCCCCCCCCCCCCCCCCCCCCCCCCCCCCCCCCCCCCCCCCCCCCCCCCCCCCCCCCCCCCCCCCCCCCCCCCCCCCCCCCCCCCCCCCCCCCCCCCCCCCCCCCCCCCCCCCCCCCCCCCCCCCCCCCCCCCCCCCCCCCCCCCCCCCCCCCCCCCCCCCCCCCCCCCCCCCCCCCCCCCCCCCCCCCCCCCCCCCCCCCCCCCCCCCCCCCCCCCCCCCCCCCCCCCCCCCCCCCCCCCCCCCCCCCCCCCCCCCCCCCCCCCCCCCCCCCCCCCCCCCCCCCCCCCCCCCCCCCCCCCCCCCCCCCCCCCCCCCCCCCCCCCCCCCCCCCCCCCCCCCCCCCCCCCCCCCCCCCCCCCCCCCCCCCCCCCCCCCCCCCCCCCCCCCCCCCCCCCCCCCCCCCCCCCCCCCCCCCCCCCCCCCCCCCCCCCCCCCCCCCCCCCCCCCCCCCCCCCCCCCCCCCCCCCCCCCCCCCCCCCCCCCCCCCCCCCCCCCCCCCCCCCCCCCCCCCCCCCCCCCCCCCCCCCCCCCCCCCCCCCCCCCCCCCCCCCCCCCCCCCCCCCCCCCCCCCCCCCCCCCCCCCCCCCCCCCCCCCCCCCCCCCCCCCCCCCCCCCCCCCCCCCCCCCCCCCCCCCCCCCCCCCCCCCCCCCCCCCCCCCCCCCCCCCCCCCCCCCCCCCCCCCCCCCCCCCCCCCCCCCCCCCCCCCCCCCCCCCCCCCCCCCCCCCCCCCCCCCCCCCCCCCCCCCCCCCCCCCCCCCCCCCCCCCCCCCCCCCCCCCCCCCCCCCCCCCCCCCCCCCCCCCCCCCCCCCCCCCCCCCCCCCCCCCCCCCCCCCCCCCCCCCCCCCCCCCCCCCCCCCCCCCCCCCCCCCCCCCCCCCCCCCCCCCCCCCCCCCCCCCCCCCCCCCCCCCCCCCCCCCCCCCCCCCCCCCCCCCCCCCCCCCCCCCCCCCCCCCCCCCCCCCCCCCCCCCCCCCCCCCCCCCCCCCCCCCCCCCCCCCCCCCCCCCCCCCCCCCCCCCCCCCCCCCCCCCCCCCCCCCCCCCCCCCCCCCCCCCCCCCCCCCCCCCCCCCCCCCCCCCCCCCCCCCCCCCCCCCCCCCCCCCCCCCCCCCCCCCCCCCCCCCCCCCCCCCCCCCCCCCCCCCCCCCCCCCCCCCCCCCCCCCCCCCCCCCCCCCCCCCCCCCCCCCCCCCCCCCCCCCCCCCCCCCCCCCCCCCCCCCCCCCCCCCCCCCCCCCCCCCCCCCCCCCCCCCCCCCCCCCCCCCCCCCCCCCCCCCCCCCCCCCCCCCCCCCCCCCCCCCCCCCCCCCCCCCCCCCCCCCCCCCCCCCCCCCCCCCCCCCCCCCCCCCCCCCCCCCCCCCCCCCCCCCCCCCCCCCCCCCCCCCCCCCCCCCCCCCCCCCCCCCCCCCCCCCCCCCCCCCCCCCCCCCCCCCCCCCCCCCCCCCCCCCCCCCCCCCCCCCCCCCCCCCCCCCCCCCCCCCCCCCCCCCCCCCCCCCCCCCCCCCCCCCCCCCCCCCCCCCCCCCCCCCCCCCCCCCCCCCCCCCCCCCCCCCCCCCCCCCCCCCCCCCCCCCCCCCCCCCCCCCCCCCCCCCCCCCCCCCCCCCCCCCCCCCCCCCCCCCCCCCCCCCCCCCCCCCCCCCCCCCCCCCCCCCCCCCCCCCCCCCCCCCCCCCCCCCCCCCCCCCCCCCCCCCCACCCCCCCCCCCCCCCCCCCCCCCCCCCCCCCCCCCCCCCCCCCCCCCCCCCCCCCCCCCCCCCCCCCCCCCCCCCCCCCCCCCCCCCCCCCCCCCCCCCCCCCCCCCCCCCCCCCCCCCCCCCCCCCCCCCCCCCCCCCCCCCCCCCCCCCCCCCCCCCCCCCCCCCCCCCCCCCCCCCCCCCCCCCCCCCCCCCCCCCCCCCCCCCCCCCCCCCCCCCCCCCCCCCCCCCCCCCCCCCCCCCCCCCCCCCCCCCCCCCCCCCCCCCCCCCCCCCCCCCCCCCCCCCCCCCCCCCCCCCCCCCCCCCCCCCCCCCCCCCCCCCCCCCCCCCCCCCCCCCCCCCCCCCCCCCCCCCCCCCCCCCCCCCCCCCCCCCCCCCCCCCCCCCCCCCCCCCCCCCCCCCCCCCCCCCCCCCCCCCCCCCCCCCCCCCCCCCCCCCCCCCCCCCCCCCCCCCCCCCCCCCCCCCCCCCCCCCCCCCCCCCCCCCCCCCCCCCCCCCCCCCCCCCCCCCCCCCCCCCCCCCCCCCCCCCCCCCCCCCCCCCCCCCCCCCCACCCCCCCCCCCCCCCCCCCCCCACCCCACCCTAGACTAAACAAGCATCCCCCAAAAAGTCCCACGTGCCACACACCGCTGCCGCCAGCCACATCTGTGAAACAAAACCCGACGAAATAAAATAAACCCAAGAATCTAGTACACACTATCAGACGCCCAACTAAGGAGTGACCAGCGCAGTGATTAACGCCGTCAACCCAAAAAAATCAGAGCAAAGAACAGCAAAAGCTGGAAGACAATGCAAGAACCAAAAAGTATAAGATACAGACAAAGAAATCCGAAAAACAAGCGATTGCTAAACACAGAAGCATACCACCATGGAAAAATGAAAGTCACTCCCACTGTGTTGAGACACTTACGGATAAAAGTTTAGATTATTGAAGGTTTCCGACGCGCTTCGTCTAGCGGACAGTATCAAGGGATTACAAAAAGAATTCGAGTTTCAAGTGCATTACTAATTTGTCAGAACGACATGATGTCTTTTCTGATTGAGACATTCAACCAAGCATTTGTGCAATTTTTTGAGTTTCGTCGGAATTCCGGTGTTACTGATTTCTTCATTTCATGCATGAGCGCCCCTAACAAATATATCCGCTATAATTGAATAGCGTTGATTTCAGATCTCTATAGCTATCAATCTATGAAATAGTTAATTACTTAACAAGTGCAAAATGTCCATCTTTATTGCATTTTCCGAGATCAGCATGTCTATGCACGAGCCTGAGGGGGCGAGGGCGTACTTTGATAGAGAATAATGCAATTAAGATGGAGATTTTTACACGAGTTGCGTAAGTTACTTTACGTTTCACAGAATCCTCATAATCAATGACCATCCAAATTTTATATCTCTCAAAAATCTACTCATTTGTTATAGAATTGTAGATACAACGGTATTTCTTGAGATTTCCATATAGAAGTTACCGTTTCAGAAGATGAAAAGCTTTCTATGCACTAATGTGTTCCAAAGAAGGAGTGCAATAAAGACTGTTTAAAGTTCATGCACTCTTCGGAAAGCACAAACTTTTTAATGGAAGCAATAATCACAGAGATTATTACACTGAAATATAAAGCACTTTATCAGCTCGAAAAGTCATGTTTGCTCAATGAACTTCATGACTTCGAATATGAGGACCTTGAAATGAAGCTTTAACGTCATTACTCCCCTCTCTAAGGGCTTGTACGGTGCTGACATTGTCAGCCGTTTCTGAAGCGCTGTGGTACTTTTAGTCCGGATGCCCTTCCTGCCGACTTCCAATGACACTTTTGGGGCTAGACCTCTACCCCTAAAGATCTCTAGGCCAAGCACTTAATCACTGAGACCTATATCTTTCATTTACTAAGGAAGTGTTCTTCATATATCTTCCACTCACTTCAGGAGATGAGTGATTTATCTACATGGTAGGTTTTAAGCATGTTCTACTGTTGACGTGGATATTAATTTATCCACAAAACTAGAAACAGTGGCCACAATGTGTAAATTATGAAATGGTGAAATATTGTCCCATTAATTTGTGGAGATATATGTTCAGAATCTGCGAGTATCAAAAGATGCGTATTCTCCGAGCCGCAGGCGATGCTGCATTATAGAATGCAAGATCACATGGCCTACGATGCTCGTAGATTCTAAACTTCCAAAATCAGTGGGGCAGTGCATCCTTATCGAGCAATAATGCTTACAATATTCTCAGATTCGTTACTTTCCTTATACGAATCAGCGCAAGCTTCTGATATCTTTTTCAAGTGGTTGCCATGCTAGCCCTTGGTGCCGCAGGTCTTCAGTTCGATTCTTTGCACTGATCTCTCTCTCTCTCTCCCTCGGCATTTAGTGGATGGGCAATTGCCGGACCGGTCAGTATGGTGCAGACTGAGCATCAATCCTAAGAAGAACAGTGACAAGAACTTTACATCGGGGTTGATCAGTTAGCTCAGAATGCGCTCATTGACATGGAGAAGAGCAGCAAATGTCCATTGGGAGGCGGCAGCGGCGCCTTGGAAGTGTGGAAACTGGGAAGGCAACCATGTTTCATCTGAACAGATTGGATTGTCGAGACAACGAGTATGAGAGCGCTGTAAAATGTCAGCAGAAACTGCCAACTGTCTGAGGCGAATGTCGGCGTGTCTCTAATTCTCCTCGCTACGGCAAGATAAAACTCCAATATTTCTCCCTTCTTTGAGACGATATTCTCTCTATCTACGCCACATCAGCCAAGATTTACGTCTCCAATTTCATTTGTTCTCACTTCCTTTCCAACTTTATAGCAGTTTCTTCCAAAAACTTTTCATCCTCAATGTCGTCTTTCGTTGACGAAGAAGTCTAATAATCGTGAAAAGGTTGATTTTCCAGCATCAGTTAAACAGGAGATATCTGCAGTGAGAGCTCCAACAACCAGGCAGGAGACCCAGTGAGGACAGGCACAAGGTATCTATGGTAAGAACTGCAGCAGGCAGACAGCAGACCCAGTGGGGGACAAGCAGGAGATATCTGCAGCAGGCAGACAGCAGACCCAGGAGGACAGCAGTAGATCTCGTGCAGAGGCAGACAGCAGACCCATGAGGACAAAGGCAGGAGTGTTCTATGTTATTAGATGCAGCAGGCAGACAGCAGACCCAGTGAGGGACAAGCAGGGATATCTATGTTAATAGGATGCCGCAGGCAGGACAGCAGACCAGTGAGGACAATTTAAAGAAGCTAGAAGCGGGGAAAATGAGATGCTGAATTATTGTGCGAAGATCAACTATAATTGGCTTAATAAGTAAGTATTACTTTAATAATTATAAGATGAGAATGAGTGAGAAACTTTACACGCCCGAAATGGGTATACTGTTGCTTTCATGTCATTCAGAGTGTTGTAGGAATGAAGGGACTGTCGCCGTCGTGCGCGGTATGTCGGTGCGCTTGAGAGTGGTGGTGGTTCGGGATGAGGCAATGAAGGTGTTGTTTTTCACAGTATTCGTTTCAACTCCATCTGTGCTGTGTTTCTGACAACTGACAAGTTGTAAAGGTTCAGATTGTTTTCATTTGACTTTTAGTGTCCTTTTTCCGTCTATTTTCCTCTTCGTGTCAATGTCGATCTTGGAGCAGCTGTTAATGAGGCATGCGATCTTCTGACGTGTCAGTTGTTGTGTGCGAACTATTTGACGGACAAGATTGGGATGAGGGGGACGCTGGTTGTTGTGTCACAGTTTGTAGAGATCGTCGGCTTCACTTGCGCAATATTCTGCCGCGTCCATTATGGCACACAAAAAAATACAACAACAAATGGACGGCTATGACCACGTGATGTTCGATGGTTCGAATTGTCGAAGATACAGTCGACTGAAGAAGGGTTTTTCAGACCGATCTTCTTTAATTACAGACGACATAAAGATGTCGATGGTTGTAGTTTTAGACTTGATTTGAGTTTCTTTTAAAATATTTGTTTCATGGTTTTATCAAATATAAGGATACAAAAAAAAAATAATAGAAAAGGGCTCTGTTATAGTTAGGTCGTGCAGTAAGGAATCGGCGCTCTTTTGTCTTTTATTATGAAGATTTTACATCTGTATGAAATTTCATCGTAGTATCGAAGTATATGTAGGACATGCATATATCAGGTGTTCATTGACACTGTTTGGGAATAAATTAGTCGAAATTAACAGCATTTGTCAAGAAAATGTTGACTGGATTGAGTGTTGAAAGAAAGTCCTTTTGTGTTCTACTGCTGGCTATGGAAGGAGGAGTGCCTGTGTAGAGGAATTTGGACATTTCCTCAACATGTGGGTCGCCCGCACACCCACGGAGAAACAAGGCTATTAAGATGTATTTTTTTTCCCGCATCTGTTGGGACACATGAGAAAGGGGTGCGAGGGTACACATAAAAAGACTCAAGTCAAGTAGCGGGGGCCTCCACCCCCACACCAGTACTCTCCCACACGAAGGTTTTTGTGTTGCAGAGGGTTGTTTTGGTTATCCCTTTTCGATCGTTAAAATGGCTCCATTTGTTCCGTAGTGTTTTTAAAAACTATTCCTTGCAGCCTTCCATCAGATTGATCGATGTATTTCCGGGGTTTGTTTTCACTACCCACAGAAATTGTCGGTCACTTTACCAATCCTCACACAGTTAAATGCAGTTTCCGGGGGACAGTAACCTCAATGCTCCACTCCACTTCCTGTCTCCGAAGAGGTCGGCATGCCATTAAAGAGGAGACATTGGATACTTAGCTTTGGGCCAGATGCCCCCCACTTGCACAGAGGACGGAATCAGTGAGAGCGAGAGCTTTGTTGCCCATGCTCAACAGCTAATGACTCGGCGGCCGCGTTGATCGATTTATCATAAAGACAAAGGTTAAGGCCAACAACATGACCTCTAGTGGAGCCGCGTGGCATTCTCCATCGAAGCGCTTGGGAGCGTCGGTCTTTCTATTTCGTCCGCGCGGCGAGCGCTTTCCCTCTGCGCTAGTTTGATTGGGGGTCGCTTCGAAAGAATTGGCAGTTGGTCAACAAACCGATTGTAGGACTTTGCTTGAAATCATGCGTAAAATGTACATAACAATATGATAATCTTCAAACCATAAAAGTGGAATTGATGAATAATGGTTAAGGATGCTTGGAAGGAAGTTTTGATGACTACATTTGGTTAGCCCGAATTACTCAATTCCCTTGTTTTGACATTGTTTGTTGACTAACGGGACGAGTAACGATACAGTGTTTTTCATCTCTACACATATTCCACAGACGGACTGTTTCCGCTTCATGACGAGCGGTTTCTTTTTAATTGATACAATCAGCCCGAAGAGAACGAATGATCGACACTTTGATGTGCGGGGAAGAATTATGATACCCAAACATTGGGATTATTAACAGCTATTTTTAGCTCTCTGTCAACGCGAATTATTCAGTGCATCTTTTGCAGACGTTCAGTGGAGTAGAGAGAATTGCTTACCTAAGCCTGGAGAGGATTATAATAACTATTCTCATCTCATCTTCAAAAATGATGAATCAATGTTGATGGGGTTTGAATGTTCAGATTCATCAGCAGTTAGAACCAGCTAGAATTATTTCATTAATCGCCACGGAATTAATGAGACAGTCCGTTGGTGCACTCACTTCTCGATAGTAGAAATCGGGTTTGTGGATGACAGAGATGGCAATGATTCATCCATGGAATGCCATGATCAAAAAAAAAAACGAAGCTCAGTAAAACTTCATGCGAATTGAATTTTCAGGTTGGGTCATCGCACTTCCCACCTGAAAGGACGAACCAAGGGAGTGAATGTGAGAGAGAACTTCGTTTCGCAAATTCCATTAAACCGGCTATTCTGCCGAAATACACCAAAATGGCAGCGTTGTTCAGCGTGATGGAAAAACCTCATACTGGCGCTTCCAAAAAAAGATGAGCGATCCTACCTGAAACCAACCAGAAAAGTAACTAATTACATTGCTGATATGAGACCGTCTGGGAAGCACTCAGGAATTTGCCATTTGCAGCATCCCAGTAGCTCTCCAGACAATCCTTGCGACGAAAAACATGATTGCTCTATGATGAAATTGACCAGCGATTTAGACCAACTAGCATGTCATTGTATGGTTATCTCTTTGTTATATTAATAAGGAAAGTGTCCCAGCAATGATATTCAGGTCTTCGCATCTCGGATTACAAAGAGCACCTGGCAGAGAAATAGAAAGTCTCCGGTCCATTGATTTGCAGCACAGTTTTCGGGTTTTAATTGTTACTGAGTGTATATTTTCCATGCGTCTCAAGATTTCTTATCTGTATCTATGGATATCTAAGTGTTTCATGGCCGTATAGATTTCTTTTTTTACAATACTGTTGATATCTAGATGTCCTAGCGTCATCCTATCGCATCTACAAGGCACCAGACTGAAGGCAGATCAAGTCATGCCAATGCCAATTCCAGTTGCTTACTGCTTTGTCTACTTTTATCAAAATTGTGATCATTCCGCACATGCCTCAACAATGTAGTCTTATCCGAGGGGTACAATCGATTGATAAAGATAGGAATTGATCATTGTGTTTAGGACAAGTTGACTAATCGTACACGGTTAGAGAATGAAAGTGAATTTTATTAGTAGAGGTTCGACAGTGTCCTCGACACAGTTACTTTGGGTATTCGGCTATCGATGCGCAGAAAATGATGACAGATTTGATTGTGGTAGGCAATTTTGCTGATGCAGTTCTATTTGATTTTCGGATATTAGTTTGCATGGAAGTGACGAGATTGAAATTTCATCCCATTGTAACTGAAATTCGCTGCGGGAGATGTTGGGTCGTATATAACAGCAAGGGCTTTTCCACTTGAACACATTGTGCGAAATGCGATCATCAACTTTCGTGACCTGTGCCGACTGCCAGAAGTTAAAAGGAAGAAGCATTTTCCAATGCCCCCCTGCAGAAATCTTGAGTGAAAAAGAGGGCCATAACATTCGACTGATTCAAAAAAAGCTCATGTGAGTGGGCATGCAGTCAAACACATGGTTTCGGATCTTGATGAGTTAGAGTTTCGAATTATTCCCGATTTTACAAGGAACTTAATCTCCTGGACGAAGAATTGTGACCACTAGCCCCATCCAAATCTCCTCCAATTGAAAGCCGTTTGGAGTTTTAATAATTACACTGGATTTGTAAAAGGACGTTCTTTTCATTTTCATTTAAGGAAATTATACCAAATCTCGGAATTAGTACCAAAATCGGTTGCTTAACTTCTCGGATAATGCGGCTTTCGCGACGGGTGGCCAGTATTTAACCATAATTTTGGGTCAATATTGGGTTTTTTGGAAATCTTGGAGGTATCAAAGGAAAAATGGGTGTTGATTGAAATTCAGGAAAAAAACCTTTATGGATGGACGGACTACTCCTTTTCATGCAACATGATTAGGGTACTCTAATCTCTTGTCATACAGATGGGACTTGTTGGGGAAAATGTATTTAGTTTTCGTTTTATGAAGCGTGTCATGTGAATGACGTTCGTTTGTATCCTTTAATAACCAACTAAAATTATGGGGACCATGACTATTGTTTTGTTAACGACATACTTTGACGTATGATTTCTATAAAATTGTAATTTATTGAATTTGGATTCGTGATTTAAGGACAGGATGTGATACATAAGATGGTGTTGATTAAGGACAAAGAATGAAGGATTCAATGATCTGAGAATGATTTTCATGTTCAATTTGAGTGTAAAATCATATTGTACCGAAGTGTTGGCTCAAGCCCCCTCAAAACTCTACAACCAACATTGCCACAAATGTGTATATTCACGAAAAAGTTGCACACTAAATTAAATACATACCGGTGAGAAGTATAAGTCAAACGGCTAATTCGTTTCATGTTCTTGGATGACATTTATCAATTTTGTGACAGCTCTGTAGAAGCTCACAAACACTTCTGGGGACTGTCCAGTCATTCGCACCTCTGAAACCAACTCTTTCTTGCTTTTCAGGACGAGGAGGCTGTGGATCGTGGAATTGATCAGATCCTGGAGATCAATGTGGACATCTCTGCGCGGCTTGTCCAATAAGCAAGCAATTGGCTCGTCTCGGAGTGCTGTCCAACGTTGGTAGTAAAGGATTCCATCTCGGCTGCATTCGTGTGGTGATTAGCTCGTCGAACAGCTCATCTCTTCCTCCACCAATTCCTGGTGACAGCAGTAGTAACCCACTCCTTGCTCATCTCCGCGGAGGTTGCACGAGCAAGCAGCAAGGCGTCCCAACCGGCGCCGGCGGGCCGCACGATCTTCTTCCAAGCCTCGCCTCCCACCGCGCAGCCCACCCGGCAAGCGCCGCAGTCGACGATGACGACGACGGTTGTGGAGGATGAGGATCGATTTACGCCTCCACTGCCCGCCCACCGCCGCCCATGGATGAGCTAGAATCGGTCAGCGGCACACTCGAGCACCACCCGGTATTGTCTCGTTGTGGAGCGGTCGATCACGGTTTGCATGCGCCTAGCACTCTGCACTAATGGCTAATTACATTTGTTAGATCAGCGTAAAGCTTTTGACGCTGCAGGATGGAAGTGTGGTTGTGGTCGGCGCTGTGCTGCTGAAGATTTCACCGATACGGATGGACGAGAAGGGTGATGCGTGCGTGTGTTAATTGTGTTGATGAAGTCAAGGCGACCTGTTCGATTTATCGATTTCTAGCATAAGATATCTATAGTCGACTTCATCATTCACTGGCTTTCGACACCTCTAGAGGTTCAAGTCGGATGCAGATATCACAGGCAAGCCGCGCTTGTTCTGATGCATCCGATTACTATGGAGGCCAATGTGGATGCAGATATCATAAGAGCTTTGCCTCAACTGAGCCCGAGGCAAAAAAATCATTGAAAAACAGTTCAACATTGTTGACAGGATTTTGCGATTTTATTATTGCTGGAAAGTGGAAAAGGTAAATTATCTATGAAAGATTGATGCGCTTTCCATTAGAATGCTTCTCAGCCGCAACTCCAAACGTGGATTATAAAATTTCGTTATGATAAAAATATTTCTCCTTTAATTTAAATATTATTCCAAAAAAATGTTACTCATGAAATGTAAGAAGTGAAATGCTAGTTGTGAATTAATTTGCAGGACGGGAACAATTTAATGGTAGTTCCAAATTTTGGTTACTTGCCCACAGGCGCTTGCGATAGCACGGAATTTGAAAATGCACCGCGTCTCTAACAACACTGCGGTTAACCAAAGTCGACAGGGAAGCTAGTGGTTGAAACTCTTCATATGCAATCACATGGGAAGAGAAATGAAATTGAACCTTGGCCTCCTAGGTCCTCCTCCATGTCCTTTTAGGAAGGGCCGATACTTAGCAGTTATTGTGCTTGCATTTACCTCTGACTACCTCAGGACCGTTGCGAGTCCTGGATTTTCCCTATACTCGAGCCATATACTCATACCAAGATTTAAGAAAAAACCATTATGGTGAAAAATGCCTTGGCTTCATTACAAATTATTTTCATAAAATGAGGGGGACTGCCAAGTTGACATCAATCAGCTTTATTTCTGTACCAATTTTACTTCTGTGCTAAGTCTTGTTTGTACGGAGTGTATAGATTAGTCAATGAAGGACAATCGCACATGTAGGGACAGCGTTTTCAAGATAGGAAAGCGAGTGTTTAATTAGGTTTGCAACTTAAAGGTAGTTGCAAATGCACAAAACAATTTATTTTGGCGGGTCGTTTTTAAGCGAAATCAGTCAATGCCGTACCGCGGTTGGCGAAACCTTGTGTGACGAAATTGCTACATGTAGATGTAGCGGGATACGTAGCATCTTGTGTGGGCGCCTTGAGCTATGTGCATCCAGCCTTTTAGTGGAAGTTTGTGATTATTTTCCAGGTAAGATATGTTAATCATTATTGACAGTGAGACCATTAAAGCGTTCAAACTTTCACACTACGCCAGGATTGGCGCGGTATGACCATTTCATTGCCATACTTTGTAATTCGGCACTTCATCTTGTTGAAGATCATCGATAAGTCAATTACGTACGGTTTAGTAAGAAAGGCCATCCAGACTATGTGAGACAACGAAAACTATCAAGAACGAAATCAAAATATAAGTAAATTGCTCGAGGTTTCGCCATAGGAACTTCGTGTTGTTTTGTGCAACTATAGCTTCAATGGACATGGCGTTGTTGAGCGCAGGGCTGATGAGCTTTTCATTCGCCTCCTATCCACTGTATCATTCATCAAATTACCTATGAAAAATTGTCCATGATGTGCTTATTGATTAGCGACTTGATTGTGATGAAGACGAAAGTTGGTTAGATAACATAAATCCGCGCCTGTTTAATTTTCTGTATATTTTATGATTTCATTAAAATTTATCATTTCCGTCGTGATAAACTTATTTCTCACCTCATGTTTGGCTAAACTTAGTGAATCCAATAGCAGCCGCTATGAAAACAATCCAGGTCTATGTGATATTCACTCGTAGAGCTGCACTTGTTCCTTGCACAATCATGAATCTTGCGCTTCTCTAGCCTTGGTGGTAATCATGCCAAGCAATCATTTCGAGGACTGAGTTCGACCCCCGACTGGCAAGACATTTTTCGTGGCTATGCAGCAGGAAATGAGATCACTAATTCGTGATAGTCAGAAGTATTGAATCCTGACTGTAAGTCGGACCAAGTCAGTACCTTGATGTTGTATTTGTTGGCGATGATAGTTGTGGTGCTGTGATAGACGTGAAGATGATAACGAACTTTTGCTTCATTCCTTTGCAATGAATTTGATTTCAATTAATGATTGTCGTGTTTCGCACTGTAAAGAGATGAAATTGTTACCGATGATGGGAACGATGGCACCTTCAAAAGATTGCTTCCATTTCTTCTTCCAGATATAATTCAAGTCATTAAACGTCATATACTTTTATCTCATGATCGGTACGTACTTCACACCGGTCTCCGCTTTCACTCTATAAGGATTCCTATTTCTTTATCTTGTCTCGCCGAACTTGCATGAATGTTTAAGCAACGACAGGGAAGTTGAGAGAAACTCTGCCCAGCTGAAATTATGACGAAATTCAATCCATTCTCGTGCCCTCACACTAGCTCGCTGTACGCTAGTCCAGAGTTTCTCAACTTTCAAAGTAAGATATTTTACTCATATCTGTGTGATCGTATAGTGTGGACTGCCAAACTGCAGAAGTCTTCCCACTTGTAAAAGATAATTTTTCTGCACGCATGGTGAATCAGATAAGATGAGAATAAGATACTCATCGAAGTTGGCTGATTAGGAGAGACATCAGATGAATCCGCATTTCATTCAGTCAACGCATTGCATCATGCTGGACAATTCATGTTTCATATTTCTGCTAAAAATGCATGTATTTTCCCTCCTCAGATTCTAGATGTTTCAAGGAGTGGGCTATCAATTATTGACAAACGTGTGATCAACTACAACAAAGAATGAATTTGCTAGAACTCGCATTTCAAAAAGTAATAAGAATAACAAAAAGGCTACAATGCAGCGAAGCTTGTGAAGACATGAGACAATTTTTCAAGCACCAAAAGTGTAAATTTCAAGTTGTTGTTTATGATAGATTCAATCATGAACTTTCTATATTATAAAGAAATACAAACTTCCGAGAAAAGTTGCATTGTATGAAGATGACATGAAATCGTCATCATTTCTACGCACAAAAGTGGTTCTTTAGCCTGATTTGTGATGCCATGTTAGTCTCAATTTCTTTTAGAATAGAAGCCGAGGTAGATTTATTGATAATGAATACCCTTGTTGACTTTGTGAGGATGTTTGCTTCGGCAAATCAGCGAGAACACAAGCATATCATTAATGTGTGTCAATAAAGACTTCTTGGAGTTAAAAGCCTATAGACAGGAGCTTCTTGCATCAAAACAGGTCCACACTTCTTGACAATCAGAAACTACCATTCGCTTGATTCGTTTTCTTAAAACATTGAACTTGGAAACTGTTCAGAATTCATGGCATGTACGTGTATTTGCGACTTGCGTAACTGCAATTTGCGCCATGATTATTGAGGCTTACTTAGTCATTTACTAAGATGCTCATTTGATGAACAAATGCTCTAAAGCAGTTCACATCACCTGGACACAATGCATGAAGATGAGGTGAAGTGTATCAGTCAGTTTTCAACTGCTTTCCGGTTGAAAATTGCGGTTCTAGATTTTTGTGCCACTTTTCAGAACGCACAAATGTCATCATGACTTAGTGTCAGCTGCTGCATAATGTATGACTCGTTAATGTTGAACCTCAGAAAGGCACGAGAATCGCTTGAAGTTCGGCTTAATTCCGGGTTGCCAGTTGTCTAATATACTTCGCTGGTAGCATGAGGAGAATGTAGGTCGAAGTGGGCTGTGTGTTTGTTGGAACTCCCGAGCTTTGTGACTGCACGTCAATCTTTGATTCTCATATATTATCGGCTTGAAGGCTTTGCTTATTGACTTTGGCTTGTTGCTATAGTTGTATACAATTATTGATGTTTAGTGTAGCAACGAGCGTTATGATTGAATATTGAACATTTTTGGTGAGGGCACAACTTCGCAATCACTGAGATCCAAACAATCCGATATCCATGTCAATTATGATAGTCGCTCGAATATTCCAGGATAGAGTGATTTATCATCGGTTACGACTTACAGTAAAGTAGTGGAATTAAAATCAGCTTTCCCGAACTTCAGAATACAATGATAAATTGCTCTTAGAATATTTGTCCGTCCGATTTGTCAGTATTAACATCAAATTGGTTTGGTGAAGGGTTCATGATCACAGATGAGTAAACGAATTTATAGAATTTGAAGTGACTATTTGTTCGTCTTGAAGTTTTGGAAATGAAAGATTATAAAAAATCTTCATTGAGCTTCCGAGTACGAGTTTTGATCTGACGAATCTTTCAGGAATGGCAGAATTTGTTGTGTCCTGTTAATTATCATACAATCAAACACCGTCAATGATATCAGCGAACTTCTCATCTTCCATATGACAGCAGCAGTTGTTGTTTCCTCCTTTCTGTGACATCATATTGTTCTACTGCCGCTGCAACCGCTGATGAAATCGGTAACATCCAAACTTGCAGAACCACAACCAGAGTACTGATGAACCTCAGTCTTGAAAGTGCGAAGGATTTGTAACAATCTGAAGACAAATTCCGTTCTTCTCATCAACTGAAGACAAGGGCAAAATATGTAGAACTCCTGAGGAGTGGCTCGCTCAAATAACCATGAGAACTCGTGTTCTCCGTGCAATAGATTTTGTCTTCACAGTGACATGAAGACTATTTTGAATGTTTCTTGCATTGATTGAGCGACATACACTATCAACCCATTTATGACCGAATTATTTTTAGATGATAATTTTTTCACAAAGGATTTTTTCAAACGCAATTTGCTTGTGTTCTAAGCATAGCACGAGATCGGGAGTAGCACTGTTAGACTCGCGTTCATCTCCTCTTACCTTTGGTCACTTTTTTGGCCGCCCCAGAGATAGCGTTGCTTTGCAAAAGGAAAAACGGTGCCCAAAGGGAACAGTGGTCTGAAATGGGTTAAGAAGAAAATTGCCATTCACGTGAGTGAAGCTCATCAGTTCATCCTTTACTGTTTTAGAAGCGATAATTTATCAGCGACTGCAACGACAAACAAAACAAGTGTAGAACGGGGTAATGAATCATCTGCCTGATCCTAAACGAAGCAAGTTCGCTGATGACGTACTTGATTTTTTTTTTTTTTTTCTGGCCACTATTGTGATGATGATCTCAAGGCACTGATTCCTTCATGTTTAAGAGAGTCCTGCCTAGCATTGGGGTCTGATTTTAAATATCAATTGTCATATCGAAGGAAATGTTAAAGATTATTCAGATATTCCCTCAGATTTCTATGTGATTGTATCTAACATCTGGTGCATGGGTATCAGGTAAAGAAAGACTTGTTTCAATCATAACGTTTTGTTTTCCTTGTTAGGGGGCTGGGGGGGGGGTTTTGTTTAGCGATATTTGTGATGTATTCCTTGCAATATTGTCTAACTGTACACGTGAATTGCACCTAGTTGTTGATTTTTGTACTTGTTACAGGAATGGGTTTGTCGAATGATCTGTACGTAAATACGATAAAGTTCTTCATTTCACACATTTAAGAAGTGCGCATCTGAATGCAGTGCTCTTCCACTGACTTGTAGATAGCTACACATGTTACCAACCGTCCCTGATTCATCCATTGAGGTGGAAAGGGTTCCATGAACTTCTACATCCTGTTATTTTCAGGAAAATTGAACTCTTGCCCTTAAAAAGATGGATAATTTGCTCGAGTGGGAGTGCCAAGAATTCAATGATTATGTTTTGTTATAATTTCCGTTATGTTTGCTGCACTGTGGCTGTGGTAGAATGATCTTCCTGTGTCCGGGAAACATTGATTCAAATCTTCATTAAATTTAAGGTCTTAAGCTGGAAATGTATTCAACCAAAAATACTACTAAAATAATATTATAGAAATAATCATGTTATGACGAAAGTCCTGGCAATTTCACAAATTTCTCCTGGATGTATTTTTGCCACATCAGTGGAAATTTGATGGCTGTCATGATGCCTCATCACAGATGCGCACTTCTCAATTTGATCGGTTCATTTATCACTAAATTGACGCGTTCTATTAACTATTTTCTGTTCATGTTTTTGCTAACGTAATATGTATGACTACAGTAGTCAGATTTCTCTAATTATATAGAGCAGTTATTTTCAAATGAATGAGGTTTTTCGAAAATATTCCATCTCTGTTGGCACATATTATTATATCAGATCAAC
This sequence comes from Prostheceraeus crozeri, assembly GCA_907163375.1. Taxonomy (NCBI): domain Eukaryota; kingdom Metazoa; phylum Platyhelminthes; order Polycladida; family Euryleptidae; genus Prostheceraeus; species Prostheceraeus crozeri. The sequence continues at coordinate 47,938 of CAJQUW010007376.1, read as the reverse complement.
CACTGAAGCGCTTGTTACAATGAAGATGATAATGTCAATTTAGCTGTAATGGTTCAAACATTTTGTTGGTTTTAAGTAGTTATTGTAAGTGATCGCCGATTTCTAGGATGCATTTTGGCTATTTCACCCAAATGATGGTCAGAAAAGAATAATTTGAAAGATTATATTGTTAATTAATCGACTAAAATACAGAAGATGCTCGCATCCTCCAACAAATCGATACCTCAGCTGGAACTGCGCTCAGTTCATGCTGTTGTTTTAGAATGATCCGCAGATCAGAGATTCAGAATCCGATGCGCTTTCTGTGTTTTCTAACTTTATCTTACATCGTGTACTGTACTTTAGAAATGCAACTTTACGCTGTTGTTGGTCTAGGAATAGTATAGATTTCACTATGGCTTCTGAAACATCGACTTATAAAAATGTCTCACTATCAATGGAGAAGTATACATATATCGTACTACTTGCAATGAACCGATAGTAGCAATAGAGACGTTAATATTTCCATGAGTCTGCAAATTTTATGCAGTCGCAAGTCCATATTATGCTGTAATATCTTAGAATTTTTGCTAATATTTTTTAAGTTTTCTATCTAACTTGATTTGCAATGACACCGGGATGTTTGTCCTTGGCTATGCAGCTTCCTCCACCCCCACCTCCGCATCCTCCACCATCTTCAGCTCTGATTGGTTGAAAATTAGAGCGATGTCGGTGGCGAAGATTTCAATCAGCAGCCGCTGAGCTAACTGTGACTCATCCATCTGATCAAGCGACATCGTCATTCGTAAGAAAATGAAGCGAATTGACCAAACTGTTGGAGAGAATAAGACAAAATTGTGGTTTTATTTGTCTATTTGTGGAAGTCGTGTCATTTTCATTATATAATTTATTTTTGCTGAACTATCATACCACTTAATTTCGAAGGATTTGAGTAATACATTGAAACTCCACAATTTTACAAATAGATGAAAATTTGAAAACGTTTGACCGTGAAAAGATCTTGTCTTTCCTCTCATTGGTTCACCTACAAGGATCTGGTCTTTATTCGTGGAATGATGGTTAATACTTTGTTCTCTTCCCGTTGTTTGTCAACATGTTTGCTTTCAACTGCTTGTGGCACGACAAAACTTTGATTTTTTCAATCGTAAACCTTATTAAGGGTTAAGAAGTCATTAAGAAAGACATTCCTAAACGTTCAAGTGATATATCTGTACACATTGACGTTATCTGTGTCTGTGTTCCTCGATATGTAGGGCGCCTACAGTGTTGTGTTAACCTCAGATGTCTTATTAAAAAATGAAAAATAAGACAAAAATGGCGTTTTGATTTGAAGCATTTACAGCATGTTTCTGCGGATTCTCGATTTACTCTCATTAATTTTCCAAGTGTACCGGTTGAAAAATCATATAAAATAGATCAATTTCGGTCAACATAGAGCACAAAGAAGGAGAAATTTGTGCAGTTGTATCTGAGGAAATCATGATCATTTAAGCTGATACACATGAAACGGTGTCAAATGTAGACATAAAAATCCATTTAATGGGATTGGAAAGGTGAATGCAGGTCATTATTTTTCTGTAACTTCCAGAATTTAGATTGTCTGAAATCAAGACACTTCCTGCGATTAATATGAAGGTATAGCAAAATTTTCATATTTGCTTGTAAATACCCAGATGACGTCATTTTGCATTGTCGTCTCTGAGTCATAGCTCATGGAATAAGATCCAACCGTCATCATAATTGTTAATTACGAATATACACCGGAATCTGCTGAAGAAAGATCATCAGAATCTTTTGAAATCAGACTGCCTCGATCACAAAATACAAGAATGGAAGCAAGAATTATTCACTCTGCATTCTATTCAAACATATAATTCATATGCTTCTAAAACTACTTCAGTTTTTCTTCACTAACAGTAAACTGTATCTACTTTGATACTGCTTGGCTTGAATGTACATTTCGATTGAGAAGATCGTCAACACTTTTTTCGCGATTAAAACGTAAAAGTCTTTGTTCGGTATCAGTCCTTTGTCCATGGTATTGTTGCTTTTATAGTAAACGACCTTGGCTTTGCCATTGGAAATTGTGCTTTAAGCTGTCATTGTGAAAATTGTCATCATTTTCCATGTTTGAATGTGAACTGAACATGACGAAGCATATGCAACAAATATAACAGATACTAGTACTACGGATACAGTGAACAGTTGATTGGTGAATAATATGTATCCAATATGGTGAACATAATCATCCTTTTGAAAAAAGGACCTTGCACACAGCGGTTAGATTGAAGTAAAAATGAAATATTTTTGTCCTCTTCATTCTCGCGAGCTGAATGCATTTCACGAAAATATACGTGCACACTGACGTGATAATGTCTCAGCGTACACTGCAAAACACTTAATAATTTATACGAGTAGTTTGTTAATTATTTGACACATTTTCACATGGAAAAGAAGTTAGTGATATTGAAGTATTAACAATCATACCTGCTTTGCATCTCTGTGGTGCGATGGCAAAGCAACTCATAGCATTATTTATGCAGAGGGCAACCAAATGCTCATAGCATCAGAAAACATAGAGCAAGTTTTCTGCTCTAAACTTTTGTCTGATGCGAGTTATTGAGCCCAAGAGGTAATCATATATTGAAAGAATCAATGGCATTATCATTATCGTTATTTGCACATAGATGGTGGCTGAAACGAATACATGCGCATTCCCCTTAGTCTATCGAAAATTATGTTTAGACTGACTATGCACAGGAGACACTTTCGTTGTAACACTTAAACAACAACTTGCGCATCAGACAAATGTCTCCCTTAAGATAGAACAGATTTTCTCCAACTCGGTTGTCCAAGTGCTGTCCGTGCATCAAATGTCCGGTTTGTAGAACATTGAATGTACTGGCAGTGTGGTTACATTAAGGATAGTGTGTCAGATCAAAGCAGCTTTCGGACAGTTCGTTTGTTTTGAATTTTGAAGTGTAGCAAACCACTCACAAAAACCCAACGTCGCATCTGAATTAGTTTCATCCTAGTTCTCACTGTAAGGGAAGGAGCGACGATCGAGTTGGGCTCGGCAGTTCTATTGGAAGTTGGGAAAAATAATTCGGAAAAATCCAAATATTCTTCAATAGGTTCTTTTGTAGAAAAATCAAACTTCTATGGTAACAGTATAACAGATGAGAATGATAAGATGCTTATTCGACATTTATTGAAAGTGTTCACAGTTCGCACAAAAGGTCACTAAAGAAGTGACAACTTCAAACTATTGCTGTAACTATACTTTTCAAAATATGCCATAAAGATGTCCTCACAGTGAGAAAAATCCGGTGCAGTGTTGTCATCCGTGCGCATATTTCCGTTCCAATCCTATAGTGCCCAATTTCTATGGCCGCAACTCCTTCAACTGCTTTGTCTGATGCGCGCGGTGCCAGTATTACAACGAATAAGTGAACACAGTCCATCATTGCTCACTATTTCTACAAGGTGAATTCCATTGTTACTGTAATGTAGGAAGCAATTATGTTATTCTTAACTTCAACATTATCTAATGGCTTCTAACCGCTATCTCTATGTCATCTAATCTGCCCTAACATTTCTATGATCGTTTATGAATGCAAAGATATCTGTCGAAGACGTTATAATTTGAGTCTTGTTTTGTATTATTTACTTTGCATGTGTGATGTTCATATCGAGTTACGAATGAGTAACTTTGTAAACGTTGTTTACCCATCACTGTTATGATGGAATGCAGTAGAATCACAATGAGTTGAAATTTTGTTATTTATCCGTCTATATGTTAGTTGTTCTGTTCAACCTGATTGTTTGCTGTATATGATGATTATTGCAAGTTTACTTCCCACAATTATGAATGATTTATTGAAGTTCATGGAGGAAATTCGAGAAGATTCAGAGAAAATATTGCACTGCTATCGATAATAATTCTAACAATGGAATCATTTGGTGATCGAATTAATCATTTCTACAAGTCTCCTAATAAGTACGAGTATCTGCAGTGATGCACGCCCGAAAAATGTTTAAGTATCTGTAAAATTGAAAATCACGGAAATAACAGAAAAATCGGTGGTGCATTGCTTGCGTCAGAATGATAGTGATATTTTGACATTGCTGAATATTACTGTATAGAAATTATTTGCCCATGATTGGTACTTGTGCATTTTACCATGTAGCCTAGAATATACCAATTACATTTCATAATACACAAGTCATTAGGGTTACCAATAATTTCTGATTCAGCAGATTTCCTTTATTTTAAACAGAATTTGAATCTTTAGACTTGTAAGAATCGTGGTTAATTCTCACTGAGATCAGAATGTGCGATACAATTTGCTTGGGATCGAAGTTTAATAAATTCGTCTCAATAGACAGTGTATGTATTGTCGTGCTTTTTGTACAAATATGGTATTCTGTCAACACTATCTTCCTTAGAAAAGCGTAAAAAGATATACATTTGGCGAATGACACATGTCAGATGTACCTACTACCATTTTTACCAATTCTATCAACTTTCTTTTTCGCGGTCCCACTTTTGAATTTGAACACTTTTTTCTGTCTGGGCAGAGTGAGAGACGCCTTGATCATAGATGGCCGACGTTTTCGAATGTACAAAGAATTCGAATGATTTATGACCTAGACAGTTATCTATTTTTATTCAAATCAAATTTCGTTTTCCGAATTGGAATGTTAATTTCTGATTAGGAAGAATTATCATTCGATATTTCCGAATAAATTGAGCAGTCAAAAGTCTGATTTACAAGCATGATAAGCACTTTGAAAATGGACTTCGAAGAAGTCAGAAACTATAATGAAGGTAGGCATTGTTTGTTTGAAAATGTCAAATTGACAAACGGACGTTTTATGATTGGCACTAGTATATCACTGCCGCGTTGCAAAATCTGAATGGAAGTAATTTAATGAGATTATTTAGGTTTAAGGCCGTATTGTAGTCCCATGATTCTATCGCCCTCTGTCACAAAGCTATTGGATTTTGCTAATTAGAAAATACACTGAGATATCATTGCTGTGTGTAGATTGATATGTCTTCGTGGTCGGACTTTGTGTTATATTCTGGTGAATGCGATATGTCGCCAAATATATTTGCAGCTATGAAAAGAATGATCAGTTTGGAATATTCTTGCTTAATTCCAAAATCTCAATCAAGAGGAAGCTTCTGAATTGGAAAATCTCGGTAACCAAAATTACGCATTTTTGGAAAATGAAAGTTCAAGTTTACAAAATCTGTTAATGAATGTAGTGCATAACTTATCTAGAAACGCAATGTATTTTGTGCTTGAATTGTGTATGGACATGTTTTTGTCACATACACAGGCATACTGTCACTCAGCAAACTTAGGAAGGAATTAATTTGATTAGGAGTAGAACACTCTAGGATGATACAAATGGTATCTTAAAATGCATCAATGCAAAGGCTATGGCTTTGACTTTCCCTTCTTTTCCCTAATAGAAGTGCTCTCAGATGTTTGTGTAATTTCATTTTCAATCACGGCCTAGGCATGGATTCGATGTCCCCCCGCCCTTCGCCTCGACCTGACGGGTCAGTTTTCTTTCATCAGGAAGCCAACCATAACGCCAGTCCTCAACCAAACCCTTCCTCAACGACTCATGTTGTCCCGCTGCTCGATTTGACCGCAGCTGGAGCCAATCGGCGCCACCTGCCCACTCCGCCCGCCTCTCCGCGTCCCAACAACCCTCTGTCCCCTCGCCAGCGTCGACAGACCTCAAAAACCGACCTCAACCCTCCTTTTTCACCTGTTAATGGCGTCACAGACCAACTGGACGGCGAGGAGGAATCACGAATCCATCATCGACGGAGCAATTCTGCAGAAGTAATTGGACAGGAGACGACGTAAGTATCCAATTATGAATCTTCATTCAAAAGTGTGCAGTGTGCACTGTTCAGTACACATAGGAGCGTGCAGTGGTCTCCGTGGCACAGTGATTGAGTGCCTTACCTAGCGATCTCTTGGTCCAGGGGTCTAACCCCGAAAGTCCCTCTGGAAGTCGGTAGGAAGTGCATCTTGCATCATTTGATATTTCTCTCCACAGACACTTATCGGAGGAAGACGAGCCATTTAATGGTTTGAGTCTTACCTTATCTCGTGAAGGTCTTGGACGTCGTAGTATGTCGGAGAAGAGACATGCGATGGAAGCCGCACAACAGTATTCGTTCTACCAAGAGTGGAGCGCCAAGAAACAAACGAATGGGCATGAAGGGCAGCACGAAGGTAAGTTCTATCCTCATTGTCTAGATGATGGGCATGTTGGTTGATTCACTATGTCTCGTAGACGTGGATGGATGGAGGAGTGGCCTGCACACTCTGCCGTCGGCCTCCCGCATGCGGGCGATGCAGAGAGCACGGCAGGAAGAGGGTCTAAAGACCCGCGCCGATCAAAGTAATGATTGTGTGACGCTTATACATTCACCTGAGCTTTGAACAATGTGCTGGTGCAAACGGATCACTCCAAGCATAATAGATTTCAGAAAGCAGCATTTATTCATTATTACGGGGCATTTAGTTAGACGAATTGTCTGCAAAAATATTAATTTAAATGTGCATCCGAGGAAATAAACCAAAAATGCATTAACCATTTTCACCATGAAGGTGATTCTCGGCGACCACTACCACTTCCTCCAACTGCACCATGTGCTCAACAGTATCCATGATTCAGAGCCATGTATTCGAGGTACAAGAGATGATTTTGAAGATACATACAAAGAGAAGTGTGAAAATTCAGACATCAAGAAAGCTCAAAATACATGTACACGTGGATCATACATTTGACATTACCATTGGTGTGACGACTATTAGAAGAAAACCCAAAGGCAAGAAGAAGTAGATCACACGGTTTAGTTTCAAGAGATTTCTTGCAGCAGGGCAACTAGGAGCCCAAAATCGCCCGGTAGAATGAATAGGATTAATTCTGAGCTACTCACATGTTGATAATCATACAGTGTATCTGAGACCTATGGATGACATTTCCTCTGAATAACTTAGGTTCTTAAGAGTGATCCGTTTCTTGTGAAGACTGACTATGCACGTTGTTTAAGGCTCATAGCAATCAGTGTGACCATCAGTAGTTGCTTTAGTAGTTCATCTGTGTCGCTGATTATCATTATTTTCATGTGTTGCATGCCAATGCCTCTTGTCGCTTATGGAACGCAAGAGCGTTTTCACTTACCTGATTCTATACAATAGAAGCGTTTTCTTGAGTCCCTAAACTATCGATCGACTGGAAGAATCTGTAAGAGACTGCATGGCGCAAACCAGATTGCTCTAACCTAGCTGTAACATAGCCGATAATCCATCTTGTTTTCAAAAGTCTTGATACTATGCTTTCTTAGATGTAATTAGTTTACAGTTTAGTTGATCAGACCGCTACGTCCTCACGATGTCTGGTTGCGAAAAGGCAGCGGAAATAAATTTGAAGGCCTCAATCCTTACTTACGTAGCACGGTGCTGACTTGTAAAAACTAAGTCATCTGTTATCCAACAAGTGAAACAGTGCTATGGTGAGGACATCAATACAGAAACGATGGAGACAGAACAGAGGACGGAATGGATCAGGAAGGTGGAGGAAAGGAGATTAGCGGGAAGACCAAGAAAAACCTGGTTCACAACGCCTAAAGTGATTGCGGTGTCTTGGCGGCAACAGTGACAGACATAGAGAGGCTCAGCGGTGGACAACCCTGTTGAAGGGGTAGGGAAGATGTTCAAGTGGCCGAACTTGAAAATATATCGAGCTCCAAACCATGAAGTGGCAGTTTGTCTGATTCAATAACTGTTCACATTTTATGTTTCAGAAAAGAGTGCTGGGAATATCTGGGAAAGAACATGCATGTAGAACCAACGAATGCGGCACATCCGTTGGAAATATGGAATACTGTAGTCTGTTGAACACCGTGAAACGGAAATGGCTGGGTCACGTCACCCGAAAGAAGAAGGCATTATGTAATCAATCATGCATGGACAGGTTGAGGGAAGGAGACAAAGATGAAGATTCCTTGGAATGTGGATGGATGACGTTGTAGAACGAAAGTGGAAAACAACCAGAGTGTGCGTGAGACGAGCGGAAGACAGGAACCACTGGCGGTCTGCTGTGTAGCAACAACCTCATCAGAGGTTACAGTCAGGAGGTTCGGAAGATGTCCTCAACGTATAAGGAGACACGGTTTTGAAGCTCCAATCGAAGAGTAGAAGTGTGCTCCTCAGGGGTAGTAGAATTAACTAATGTTTTTTGTTGTTGCTTTAAATAAGTCAAGCTAATACTGGTTGAATTCTGAGAATAAACGCATTTCACAACATTGCTTTCTGCTCTTGCTAAGTTCTACATTTTTCAAGTTTTAGATCTTCAGTGTGAAGTTCAAATAGACAAGAAATTTCATCGCACTTAAAGTGCATTGGTCTATTATTAAAAACAATTATGAATAAAAATGTGTCAATATGCTTTTCTCATTGTAGGGTTAACAGTGACGTTAAATTTGCATACAGATGCTTTTTGTATATTAATGTGATAAACTGCAGAATTCGTTCAAAATTTCGTATTTCAAGCGAGTCCTGAAAATCAATATAAATAAGAAAAATTGATCACAGCATGTTAACTTTGAGAAGCACTGATTTACATGATCACTTAATATTAAGGGAGGCAAGATAAGGGAGGTTTTCAACTCTCATAGTCCAATAAAACTGCGTCTGTAATGTTCTAATTTTTTTAGACACTGCCAATTCGTTGTTCATATAACCCTCTTCGAAGATGTTTTGCAATCTGATGCTGATTCCGAACTGCTAGATTGCGTGATATCAAGTTTTCCATTGAGAGTTCCATCAATCAGTTTCACAATGACTTTCGGAGTTGGGTGTGTTGATTACATCCCACTGCCGTGGATGAGCAGTGAACATTTTGCGTTATCCGCATTATCCACCCCACATCCCCCTTCCCAATATTTCGAGTATTATGTGGAAGTAATCCAATCACTACGAGTGTTCGAGAAAAGCATAGCTCACTTCAACAATGCTTTATGTATTTTCCATTTTTCAAGTAATTACATGATATGCAAAATGAGAAATATTAACTTCAAAAGCATGTTTCCAGTCTTCATGTATAATGATATTATATATTATCAAAAAATATGATATATTTTTCTGCTGTTTAAGTAAATTTGATAGTCACAAATTATATTGTACAATCATGTAATAATGTTCATTGTCTCATACTCATAAATGCAAGACACAATTGCCGCATGCTGTGTTGTATTTTTCTAAATACACGATCAGGTTTCAATATCAAATTACTAGCGCTTGCATTCTTAAGAACATTCTTTACCAAGAAAGAACATTTTTAAAGCAATATTCGTAAACTACTTACTTTAGTACCAGGATTTTAAACTTGGGTAAATATTTGTGTTTTGTACTTTGTATTAAAACCTTGATTTCAAAGATGGTTTTAAACATGTGCTTTTATATTGTGTTGTAAAGATGTAGCGCCCTACTTTGAAACTCTAATTTAGATATCAGTGATTGAAGCATTCGAGTTGTGGTCATGGAGAAGATTGCATCGGGTTAGTTGGAGAGACTGACGAACGAAGGAGTGGGTAATGACGCAGGTTGTCGTCAAAGAGCTTCACGGGATGTTGAAGGAAATGAAGAAGAGAAGGGAAATACAATCATTGGAAACGCAGAGGAGGAAGTCTTGCTGACGACAGAGAAATGTTTGCTGAACGGAGAAACAGAGGAGACATTGACATAGCATGAAGAGTTGTTGTGGAATGTCCCCTATGGCCCTCCTCAGGTTGTGGTGCACCGAATTGAAGTGATGAGACTGATGGAGGCTTCTTGGTTGGCGCCTTGATGTCCATGGCTTGCAGAGAGACTATCAGAACTGACCACGTCAATATCGAAAAGAGTTAGGTGTGTGATATGAACAGTCAACAGAGTAAGCTTGCGAATGGCACGTTAAACAAGCGCGCTCTTTTGTTGATTCATGGTAGGTTGTTCAATTGAAGAAAGCACGATGAATGCTGTAACTTTTCTAAAAATTCTTGAAAATCCGATATATTTCAACAACTATTCTACGCAGTCTTCTAAAACCTTATGAAAATTATGATATTTTGAGAGAAATTTGTTGCGATTGATTACGATGCCTGCTTTTTGTCACAAACACCGTTTTTCCACTGCTACTCAAATTCAACGCTTGTTCTGACACCTGTGGTATTTGGGGGAACCGTCCTTCACTGCAATCACTTCCTGCTCTCCTCTGCAGAGTCGTCAGACCGTCTTCCTCTTGCCTCATCGCAGCAATTGCTTCAGAGATGTCAAAGGTTGCTCGCTCAACGCCATCCATCCACCGACTCTCTCTCCGCCTCTCCTTTACGCGCCTCCCTCCCTGCCGTATCTCCGAAGCGGCCCGGACATCGCCCGCCTCCACCTCCTGTGCCAAAGAAGGAGGGCGGTGAGAGAGAAGTTAATCTGTCGACGTCGTTGAGAAACGGCCCTCTCAAAGCTGTTGAACCAATGCAACTCGAGAATGAGGTAAGCAGACCTTCATTCATCTTTATTCACTACATGGAGCATGGGCACTGCTACAAACGTAAATAATTTATGGAAAACATAGTTGTTGGGCACGTCTGAATCCTCTGCCGCGTTGATGAAGGCTGCATGGTGGCGGATTTATCCGACCCGCCCCGCGGATAGGGGCGTTTTGATGAAGGGTCTGTACCCGAAGCGTCCGTTGAAATATCTGTTCTTTATTCCTGATGTCTGTTCTGATATTTGCTGTTATTTACATGATAGGGAGCGAAGCATGCATCTTCTTAAATTGAAAAATCCCAACTATATCAACAACTCTCATTCAAAAAATGAATTATCGAATTTAAAATATTTCGAATCCATTCGATTAAAAATTCATGTCAGTTAAAGTTTTCGTTGGCATAGATATTATGAATCAGCATTTATTTAATCCTGCATAAAAGTTCAGGAAAGTCAACAAACGATCTTTTAAAAAGTAGCTTTCAAATTTGACTTTTATTTGGCTTTGGACAAACATCAGTTTGAAATTTTGACAGAATGCTCCTAACACGTTGAAACTGAAAGTTGCAGAATTGCAGCTCTCATCATCAAACAAGATACCGTATTTTCTCTAATTAAAGCCCCCGGCTTCTATTTTTTAAAGTTAAATTTACCCCGGCTTCAATTAGAAGTCGGCTTCTATTAGAGGCCCGGCTTCTATTTTTTTAATCGACATAACTATGATAAGAACTCTATAACTATGATGTAAAATTCTTTATTTTAGTGATTAACGAAGCTTACCCTGTCCATTGGATTCATCACTGTCGCACCATGAAATATTGTCATCGTCACTACAATCGATCGCCAGATCTTCTTCACAGTCACTTTCAACTTCATTTTCAGCTACATTGAGTTCACTCATCGAGGAAGCCAGTTCAGTCAAACCATCCTCACAACCTCGGCCAGGTTTAAAGCAAGATATTTGTGAATCTTCCGAGCCATCCAAAGAGTTCGTGATACCACATTGTTTCATTGAGTCAGATATTTGAGAATTAAGTATCGCATTCCACGATTCTCGTACCCAATCAACCAATTGATAGAATGAAGGTGGTCGCATATTCCCATTCTTGGTAAATGAATGTTCTCCGATATTTTGCCATTGATCATACTTATTTTGAATTCGTGATTTCAGTGATCGATTCCAGCTTACATCAGCTGGTTGAATAAGTCCCGTGCACCCTCCTGGAATCACAGCTGTTTGTATTCTTAATCTCCGAAGAACAGACTGAATTGTTTGTGAAATATGACATCTGAAAGCATCCCACACCATTAATCGCTTGGTAAAGGAAAATTCTCCAATCAATCGTTTCAAATATTCTTCTGTAAGACAATCGTCCATCCAACTTTTTGTGTTGTATTGAATGACAACATCGCTCATATTATTCAACTCCGCTATAGGTCTTTTTCTAGGGATAACGATGAATGGTTTCAGTTTGACTCCATCACCACGTCCAGTCAGAATTACCGTAACCCTGACTTTTTCATGACCTGCACTTTTCAATGGTACATCTGAAGATCCCTTCTTTGCGGTCGTTCTTGATCCGCAACTTTCCAGCCATACCGGGGTCTCATCCATTGCGTATATGCTTTCCAGAGGATAGTCATTTTTCATTCTCATTTGTCGAATATATAGAACAAATTGAACCAGAGTAGTTTGATGATCAGCAGGAACTTTCTGACATATAGTAGTCCTTGACCTCATGACAAATTGATTTCGCGATAGAAATTTGCTAAGCCAACCATTACTTGCCTTGAAGTTCGTGGGTAACGACAATTCAACTGATAAGGTTTGCGCCATCTTCTGTACATTTTTTCTGGAGACTCTAAGTCGTCTGTCTCTTTGCTCCACTATCCAAGCGCGCAATTTTTCTTCCAAAAGATCAGATTGTATTCGTCGTCCAGCCCCTGTCAAACGCTTTCGTTTTTGATTACCTTTTTGATCAGACGCCACCTTCCGAATATCGTTTTCTTGCTTTCTCCATTCTCTTATTTGTTTTCCATTAAAACTTTAAAAGTTCTGGCAGTCTCTTCAACACTATGATGCTTAACAAAATCTATAGCTGCAATTTTCTCACAGATCGTGTACTGTCTTCGCTTTGCTGACATCACTGTCACCCCTTACTGTCCAGAATGAAATGATGCCCATCCCATTCGTAAGGCAAGACATGAGAACAAATGAGTCATCAGTTAATCAAGTTGACGACAGTATCCATGTTACGACCTGCGACTGCATACTGCATACTGCATTACAATGAATAAAACTTTTCTATTTATACCCGGCTTCTATTGGAGGCCCGGCTTCTATTTTTTCTAGTACCGTTTACCCCGGCTTCTATTGGAGGCCGGCTACTATTAGAGGCTCGGCTTCAAAAAGAGTAAATACGGTATCCGTGATTTTTTTGACGAATGACTGATAATGACTGTCCCAGTCTGAACATGGTCAAACACCATGCTTCGGGGTTTTAGAAATGTTTCAAGCAAAAATGATGACATCTCGTGATGACAAAAGTGATGAATGAGTAGTATTTCTAATGCAACAACACAATAGTATTCTACTTTCTTAAAGAAATGCCTCAAGCATTCGTATAATGCTTATAATCCAGAGAGCAGTACAGAGCATCCACATTACAGCATTTTATCCTTAGACATCTAGTTCCATCGAATTCTTCATTTTATGAACTTCTGAGTGACATGAATTCCCTGTTTTGTAGAGTTTGCTAGCATAATGGTAAGAGCTCATGAATATTTGTACTGTTCATTGTATTTTGGTCTGGCTTATTATTGTTGGTGGAAGTTACACATTTCCTGGTGGTGAAAATCGAACCCTCTGAGTGTTCCTACACGCGCACGAGGTCCTGATATCTCAATCATAGCAATATTCACATGCACGCCTTCCTCATATTCTTAACGGTAGCAGCCGTCTTCATATGGGGCTTTCCCAAATGACGTCACGCAATATTTGGACATCTTTATCCCCTCCCCTCTCTTGTCGTCACTCAGCGCAAATGCTAAATTCTGCACATTTATCGTAGGAGATTTCTGTAACGGCATAATATATAGTGGGTTGCATTTTTTTCTCCCTGCCCGGAGGAATGCTGACTAGAACACATTGCTTCCGCGTTCGTCATCGAATTATTGATTATTATTCTATGTAAATGTTGTAATTTTTTGTGAAGATAATCTAAAAAATTGAAAGATATCATCAGACTTGTACAATTTGGGCACATAAGTTCCTTGGCAGCCGGGGACACTGCGTTTCGCCCTACAAAGACTCATAAGTGCGGCTAGGAGTGGCATAAGCTAACTTAAAATATTTAAATCAGATTCTCATGAAGTAAGCTCGATAGTTCATCAGGTCTGATATTCATCTGCGTTGTCTTCGTCATCAGTTTACTTAAAGACAAATGAACAACACCGTCATATCTGTGTGCGCTACAGGCATACCAGTGTTTCTCAACATCAGTCATATTTGGCTTGGATTACTATGAATTAAAGAAACATCAGAACTGATAAACCAGGAAGCTTGATGTACATTGAACTTGAAGGACATGAATTTCAAGGTCAATCTAAACCTGACACCCTGGAGTATTTCAAGAAGTTTATGATAGGCATTGCATTAGTGTCAAATCGCCTGATCCCGCCAGATGTAATGGAATTTACAAAACTCCAGAAATGGAAAATGTAATGAAAGTAAATCTTCATTTATGCAAATTGCAGAACTTAGTTCTAATCTGACTTATTGCATAAATAGAGCTAGTGGTAAAGAAGTTTTCATGGAGTTTACTAAGTATGCGACTAGTTGTACTCCGTCGAAAAATCAGACGCTCTTACGGATTTCCTGCTGTGTCTTTTCATGAATGCATATTCACCATCATCTTGCTTCACAATAAACTATATCTTGATCAAAAATGCCTCAAAAATATATAATTCAACATAATATTTGACTATTCCTACTCTTATCAATATATTGTGTTAAAGAATGAAATGAAACGCATATTTTTTGATACTGGGTGCTTCTAGTAATTTCCAAAAGTACTTCGATTAAAAAAGCAACGCGTTAAGACAGCTGTTCCATCACAAAATATATCAGCAGGCGTTGGACGATATTCGAGGTTGTTTTTGAATAAACGCTGCTTCACAGTCTATCCTGTACGAGCATTTGCTAAACTGAAATTGATGTACTTTGTTCGTAATCATTAATGGAAGCATTTCTGTATTCCCCATATTGCACCAATGAATTGAATCTATGCACTTGTCCTCATTATGGTTCATTTTGGTGGTTGTGCTTTCTTGTAATGTACACAGATACTCATTCGATTTGAGCATCTTTAAAGACGGGCATTTTCAGTATTTTTTGAAATTTGTTTAAAATTGAAAAATCATCCTGATAGAAGAATTGTCGCAGATGCTCAAAAAATGAAAAGTAGTGAGTTGAAAATTGCATGATTTACTTCATTTTTCGAAAGAACTCGCAGGTTGTGTGACTTTTCCATTTTTTGCGGGTTATATTCGAAGGCATGTTATGGAAGTTGCTTTTTAGGTTTGCAAATATTGGTCAGTTATTCAACATCCCAACCAGAGATGTGCGAATTCGACACGAGAAAATGGTCTGAAATGTGATTTTTCTGTGTGAGGCTGTGATCCGATAGAATTTTCTTCAGCCGGTTGCTCATCACACTCACCAGCCTCTCTTTTCTCCTTGAATTTCATGTATCATCGCTTGCCTTATAACACACACACAGAGGTTGATACTTCATACACCATAACCGTCGCAATCTTCATGCAGTTTCTCCACCATTTTTAAGTCAGATTGATGGTAGAGGACAGCTTGTAAGCGCAGGCAGGTTCGAGAGTAATCGATACAGACTGCTTCATACGCGTCCATAGTAGCAAACACCAGGATCAGTGAGGTCGAGACCTGAAGTTGCCGCTCGCACGAATATATAGGCTACAAATCGCTGTCTTGAAAAATTGGATGGCTGATTGCTCTCAGAACGATTTCTTGAACGATAAGTGAATCTTCGAACACGATCTCATTTCAAACGCAATTTTTGATGTCAGGATGATGATGAACACGCGCCGGTGATGAGCTGTGGAGCTTAGATGAGAGGATGAAGTGTCATCATTATGGGCATGATGTGAATCCACCTTCACAACTGCTTAAAAGCTATTTCATGAGATACTCAGATCATTCCATCAAATGTGAGATTATAAAATTCATCATCGAATATCCCGATAATGACGGATCGGTTACTGCTCCAAAGAGGACCATTCGAGTATAACGTTTCATGCATTTTTATTTCAAATCGTAGGAAGTCTAATTTTGGCAACAAAAAACTAAACCAAGTAGATCATTTCTCTGCTCAAAGCTCTCGAAATAGAAGGAAATACTGAAGATATTTAGACTACCAAATTTGATCCTCCTTTCCTGGTAAATTCATGTTGTGCAGATCGCTTTATAGTTAATAATTTTATCTGTAATTATTATGCAGCGTTTTATATTGTCATAGACCGTTTGATTGAGGAAGTTCATTTTGTAACCATGGAAATAGTGCTTTAAAAGAGCGCTGGAATGCATAGAAATCTGAATTGTTTCATTGGACTTCAGTTTGAAAACATTGGACAGGCGCCTGTTGGTGCAAGGTTGTGTGAAGCTCGATTCATTCGTCGCCGTGCACCAACCATCGATCGCAAGCACGAGGTGACTGTGTTCTGATGCGGGACACAAGAACAGTCCCCTGACGAATTGCCCGTGAGAGGAAGCAAATATTCGATACGTTGCGCTTTATTTCATATTTCTATTATACATGTATATCGCCAATTATAGACAAAATGAGAAATCGTTATGTTTTCTTGTTCATCATGAAACCCCTCCTGCATGCTGAACAAAGCCAATCATTAACAAAAAAGTATATCTCACGTGTGTCGCAGTCTAGTATTCGATCTTTAACCTGTTTCTTGTCTGTTTTCAGTCGACGTTCAGTATGGACAGTGCCTCTCTCCTCTCTACCGCTTCAACTACCGCCCTTCACAATCGCCGCCGCACTCGTCCAATCTCCTTCCGACGCGCCGTCGATCCGTCTCTTCGTGAGCCAGATGATGAGCCCAACACAGGTTCAGTCACACTGAGGCCTTCTCGAGGCAGAAATCGGCAAGATTGTGAAGCAAAGACATCTTCAGGCTTCTGGAAATCTCTGTGGCAACGAAAGAAGTCTCGCAATCCACAACCGAGGACGGCTCCGTTATCCGCCGATACGGAGGAACGTGTCTTAGCATGGCAACGAAGGAATGACCTAGAGGGCAATTGGGGCCGCTTCCAAACCGGGGAAGGGGAAGAACTAAGATAGCTATGCAACTCCTCTCTCTGTCTTAATCCTCCCGGGCGACAAGTCTTAAAATTCCCTATCTTTGTTTTTGATTCACCGCCGTCCGCGGTTTGTCAACCTATTTATTCAAATCGATCAACTGTACAAACTTCACTGCAGCTGCTGCCGTGGACTGTATAAATGAGCTGGTGATCCATTCATATGGAAGCAATCGAGTCGCCGTCAGGAGGAAGATATCTACGTCAGAGCAGTTGATTGGTAATTCTGATGCAGTTGATTGCTGTTCATGTAGAAATCCGGCACTGTTTAATATTTAACCACTTCACCTGTTTAATTTCTAATTAAAACAAGACTCGCTTTAAATTGGATTTGACTGAGTTTAATTTCAAATGAAGAATGTATAGAGCGAACATCGGCCTTATGTCGCAGTAGTACGTAGCTATGATATGTATTTCTGAAGAAAGTGACGGTTTCTAATGTCTGTCAAACATTGGTGAATACTGTATTTCATTTAGCTGTGAAAGTCTTGAAGTTCTTCACTAAATTTTTATCTCTGGAAATTTCTCTCAGTTCTCTAACAAAAATAATCATTTTAATAAGGCGCCATAGGGATCTACAACTGCATTGAATTTGGCAGCATAGATCGATGCTCAGCTGAGCAGCAAAAATCACCATCAAACAGCGAGCTTAATTAGCTTCTCCTACTATTTAAATAAGCGAATATTCGGATTCTCTGCTTGAAACTTTCACAAGGTTAGATACTGCGATCAAAAGAATTTCAGAAGATATTGGAAGCTGTCATTATTCAGGTTTTTGGTATCATAGCAACGTGCGAAGTATTGCCACAATGCACGTTCTTTTAAATTGAAACAAATGCGAAAACGGATGCCTCTAACTCCTTACTTTCATTCAGTAATAATCTTTTTTATCCGACCAATCTTCGGTTGTCACATTATTGATCCTGTTAGGATCTTATATCTCCCGCATGCAAGACGGCGACTCGACAGCCTCTCTGAGTGGATCACCGCGGAGTGGTACAAGTCGCTTCGACCAAAGTCTTATCCCAGCAGCAACTGTCCCTGGATCGTGTCAGTGATAACCCGCGGCCTGATTCACCTCTCATTTTTGACTCGAAGCCAATGTATAAAATGCATTTCAATCAATTGTTGATCCCCTCATACGTGTAATTGACTCTGCCAGATGCAATATGAGAAATTAAAGAGAAGTATTGTGTTTTGTCATTCCGAGAAGCGACTGTCGCTGAGAAGGAAATAAGAAGGATTTTGAGATAAATTCAAGACTTCCCTGCGGCCTAAGTAAGCCATCCTCGGTTTTTGTAAAACTCGTACAAAACTCGTTGAAAGGAATCAACGTTCTAAAACAGCTGAAATCTAAATTTCAATTGAAATGCTTGCAGCTCGTGGATAGGCTGCTCTTAAGCCGGAAGACAACGTTGTTCAATTAGAACAGGGGTTATTTAGTTATAGAAATACTTTCTCAGTCTCTGTTGTCTCACCGGACCGAATGGCGCATTGAAAAGGCGTATTTCAGTTTGTTAACTATCAAAGCAATAAGACTATTAACCAATAGACAACTATCAAAGCTCACGGCATCATTGCAATCAGGGCATTTGAACAATCACGTGTTCCCCCGTTCGTTCGATCTTCCGTTTATTAGCTTCCACACCCGTTCGTTCGTTCATGGCATAAAACACCCGTAGCCGCTCTTTTTAAGTCAATACAATGTTCAATTTTGATGGACCCTATAGTGCTGTCGTACCTAGCCTACATTGTTTTTTCAGAGAAACGTGGACGCTAGTAATGCAGAATGTTCTTCCATCTGACATCGGAAATAATACAACTGCACTATCGGAAAATTCTTAGTAGAATTGTCCTGCAATGACAATGCGAAAAATAAGTTGTCCGCGGACCCTCGAGGGCCGGCCCACAACTAAAAGACGAGGGCGAGTCCCTCGAAAAGTCGTCAAAAAGCCGAGGGCCAGCCCTTGACTTTCCAAAAAAATGCCACCCCCCTTGCGTTGTACTACTAAAAAAGTACAACGCAACCCACTACAAAAAGATTCGCCGGAAAGACGTCGGAACGAGGTATGGTAGTCGAAAGAAGGTCGGGAAATTTTTTTGACCCTTAACATGTTAATTCTGACCTCATTTCTTTGAATTTAAGCAGAAATTATGATAAAAATTGCTTTTTTGATTGAGTTAATTGTAGTAAGACATTGAAGACGTGCGGATATGATTTTGATGATATTGATTACTCAAACAAGCTTCAGAAAGGGAAAGGAAAATATATAACACTTAACGGTTGTCCTACTTTACGGGTATACAGTACCCGACGCCATCTTCAACGCAATATATTTTCGCTTGTACTTATATTTACGAAACTTCCTTTCGTGACTTTTAGCGAATGTATGACCTCATTTGACCATGAGAGTCTTGAGTTACAATTCCACATAAACAACTAGAAAAAACAAGATAATGGTTTAAGGACGCATCGGGTGAGTCATGCCCGTGTACTATTTGTATAGCTCGTTTTCAGTTCAATCTCGGAATTGCTAGTGATTGATGCTCAATAATCCACAAAATAGTACATCACAAAATCTTGAGCCAGAAGCCATAGAAAAACTGCGCAATTCAACATTGAAAAGACACATAAAATTTAAAATTTTGAATGGCAGTTCATCTCAATGTATATTTGTCGTTCTAAGACAAATACCAACTTGGTACTATATGCAAAATGATAATTTGACTCGTAATAGGACAGGATTTTTCAGTTCTGTGATGAACAGCACACCGCTGAAACACACCGCACGACCGAATAGTGTTGTATCAACCTTGCGGTGTCAACCTTGTCCGACATCATGAAGCGACCAATCAGAATCATTCACAGACATGAGGGAGTGCCATGCTCTTATTTGACATAAGCCTATAGAACAGGAAAGCGGTGAATAAGCCACATTGTGTATCCTTTCTTCGGCTCGTAGGATGGCCTCTCGTCCAAGCGTCAATGCAAAGACCGTGCCATTGAGGCTATGAATAATATTGTGCAACGACGCTTCGAAGATAGTGATGAGGATGAGGACGACTCCTCCATGCAGATATTTGACAACGTCGCTAGTGATGAACAGGTTCCTGAGGAACAGTTCGACGAGTTGCCTGCGGACGACGAATCTCTACATGAGAATGATTTAGTGACCATGGACAGCGATTCGGAAACTGAATCAGGTGATGAGAGAGCCGATGTGCCTATCCACTCAGACTCATATGTATCTCCCTCCGACGTGTGTGGAAGACCAATGCAGGTGTCACTGCGGGAAGAGAACCGGCCAGAAACATCCCTGTGGTAAAGGCGACGTCGGGCCAACGTCGGTCCATCGTCGGTCAGCAAATTTTGGTCGGCTGTTGGTTGGCTACTGGTCGGGCAAAAATATTGTGTTGGCTCATGGTTGGCAATGGTTGGTTTACTGTCGGCCAAAATTTTATGTGGGTGGATTTTAGTCGAATTTTAGTTGGCCAGGTCGGCCGAAAATGCTGTGTTGGCACATAGTCGGCCAATGTCGGCATATGGTCGTCCAATTATCTATGGTTGGATTGTGTCCGTATTTCAATTGACCATGGTCGGACTAGAGTATTGTTGCCTTCCGAATGGCAAAATCTTAAGAGGGATATCAGACATTATCTGGAAATTCTTTCAGCATCAGAATTTTCTGCAGTGCTGAATCCTCGAATGCAGTTGTACCTGTTCTAGATTTCGTAGCGAATCATGCATTGTAATGAAAAATACAACTGCGGTTTTATATGGGCTGAAGCTGGTTATCGAATGTAAAACCCATATTATGCTCATTGCGTATTTCCGATCTAAAAACATGTTATTGATGATCTCTATTATTTTTAAATCATCGGTAGAGTGACTACAATAAGAAATAGACTCACTTTGAAACAGTCAATAGACTACTATATATATGGACCTACGCGGTTCTACTTCAGTAAGCCTATGTTGTTGATTTTTGATTGATACAGTTGTATTCGCTAAATTACTTCACTAAAAATTTCTGAACTTTAGATAATGAATCAGAAAGCCGCTGAATCAAACAGATGCGTTAATATCAGCTCACTCAGTCTGTGAGATCTGATCTGACTGCGCTATCCTTCTATCACTGTAGAAAAATTCAGCGTCAATACAGTTGTGAAGATTCATTCATTTGTCAGAACAGTAGCGGTCGATAATTCCCCGCCGCGTCCTTGCAACAAACCGTCTATGCCTGTGACTCATAGTGTGCGTGGTCTGCCGTCTGGTGTTCCCTGCTTGTTTCATTGTCCTCGCCGTCAAGTGGAAAACTGCGCAGTAGCTTTGACTGCTCGTTCAGTCTCCTGCATGGTCTATCACAGCAAAGCGCACAACGAGCTCGGTGTTTTCATTGACAATTATTACCACTAAGCGTCGCCGTAGCAAAGGATATTTAAATACATATATGCGCCTTCTTTCTTCATCTATCGTCAGTTTCGTGATCGCACCTGTGCTTTTGTCGTTTACTTACTTCATCCATCACAGTACATGGAATGTTACTTACGAGACTACCTCACCGAACTGCAGCATTATTGACGTATCGAAGTGATTGAATAACTCTTTCAACGATACTGAATTATCATAATAACTCGAAAATTATGAATGCTCGTGTGCAGTCAGTTATCACGTATATGAGAGATTTTCCACGCAAGGAAGCAATCAAATTCCCTCTCAATTTATTTATGCAACAGGATTTAAACCATGCATCTCATGTTATTGTGCATCAAACTACATAGAAAGGGTAAGTTTCAAATTGCGAGCTCAATTTTTACTTGCAAGTCAACATGTAGTCTGCATGCAGCAACTTATGGGTTATCACCCCCACTTTTTAAATTTCTCTAAAACTTTTAAAATGAACCAATTGTCAAAAAACTTCGTCATGCGAACGTACACTAGAGAAAAATGACTTACTTAATCTTAGTAAGGAAATCTTACAAGTTCTGACCAGAAAGTACCAGTCGTGCCAAGTCTTATTAGCAAATCTGATCAGATCTGATAAGATCTTATTTGTGATTTTTAGAAATCTTTTGAGTAGAAAAAAGTCTTACATCTTGGGTTTTGTCTATATATATTCAGTGCACTGATGTTCCAGCAAGATCATTTAACAACTAAAGCCATTTATATCGTCTGCTTTGGTCTGATCTTTGCACTGAAATCGGACTTCAAGTTTACTTTCAGTTCACTTTTATTATGGTAAGATCTGAAAAGATCTTAAATTTGCAAAATATAAGACTTAGTAAGTCTGGTACTTTCTGGTCAGGAAATGTAAGATCTTAAATAAAATAAGTTCTGATCAGACTTCGCAAGAATCTGATCAGACTTAATAAGACTTAGCAAGTCATTTCGTCTAGTGTAGTTGGGTATATTTTCCACCCACAGAAAAAGATTTATGCAAATCGGACAAGTAGCCTACTTTTAAACTAGAGACGATAAAGTCAAATGTTCCAATATCAACATGCAGGTTGATCTGACTTCGTCTGTACGATGCATTTTGCATTAGTGTACTGTATGCACTGTTCTCTCTGTGTTTTCGTCTCATCCACTGCTATTTTAAATCTTCCCACGACCACTATCCGACCACACTTTTTTAAGTAAATATTTAAGCGGATGTGGCTCTGGCCATAATTGTTACTTCACGAATATCTCAAATCTAGTTCTATTGGCTCATATGATGGGGTCAGAAGAAGTCAGATCAAGCTGTGACATCGCTATATTTCAAGTTATCTTCTTTCAATCAAAAAGTACTTGCGCAATTTGCATGAATTTTGGCATGCATGTAGAAAATATGCTCAACTAAGTTTACTTCAAGATTTGTGACGATTCATTCACTTTTGTTGATTTTACACACATTTCTAAACATGGGGGAGGTATCAAGTACCAAAATGTTTTTTTGAAGACTCAAATCAACAAATTTGAATGTTATTTGGATTCATGGATCATGATCACGTATAGACCTTCCGCATCTGCTCCTGATTATCTATATCTGTTCTTGTAATTTCGTAATTGCGACTTTAAAATTTATGTTACTAATTAAGTATAGGCTTCATTCTTCTGAATTACTTCATTTTTGAAACTGATTGACGTGCCTTTTAAATTGTGCAGTGTATTATCAGTGTAATCAATTAAGACTTACTTTTTATTACAGACCTAGATTCTGTTACGCAATTTAGAAAAATAATTTTGATGTTTTATGATAACTAGAAAGTTTATTTACATGTTAACTCACTGCTACTCTTTCATCTCAAAAAGTACTTTTTGATCTGAAATTATTATTGGTATTTTACTTAGGTCTAGGTACAGCTGGTGCATGTTTGCTGAGTCACCATGAATTACATGTACATCAAAATATGTCATCACATAAGCGGTTGTCAAGTGGGTATTACATTTGCAGATTTCATCATTTTAATTAATGGATATATTAAAATGAAAGTATTGTTGAAATTTAACAAAATAAAGCAATAGTGAATTCATTTATCTATCTAGCCTACGTACTGCCTCCACAAGCAAAGTTGGAATTATTTACTTTTACTATTGACTATTATGATAATATAATACATGATTAAATGCTTGATATGATTTAATATGTTTAACTTAACCCTTCAAGCCTTATATTTGCAAACTGAATAGACTTGTAAGACATTCTTTGGCTGTTCATTACACCTAGTTTCAGATCCTCCAAAATCTGCGAGATTTCTTTCCAAACAATTATATGTTTCTGTATCATTTCTGACAAATGTGTCTATTTGGTACAGTTGCCAATAATTGCTTTTGGAATAATCGACATCAATTTCATGAATCCAGTCTTAGCAACGAAAGATGAATGTCATTCTCTAATTCTGGTGAGCTTTGAGCCTTTTATTCATCATGTGTCAACTTTAACGGATTTTCTTGTAATTGTAGAATAATTTATGAATGAATTTCACATACACCGAAAATGTGCTTGTTGAAATCATATCTTCAGCAAACAAAACCCATCGCGATGAAATCTCAAAACAACCATTTGGAGTCCATTTGGAGTTCAATTCCAGAACACATACCAATCATAACAAGGTGAGTGTATATTTCCTAACTTGGTTATTCTTATTTGTAGTCTGTGCCATGGGTTTTCCCGAAGGCCAAGCCAATTGAGTCGGTGACCACCAGTTTGTCGACGATCAATCCAAGTCAAGCATGTAGTTAAAACAACAATATGTAGTAAGTGTAATAAAAAGCTTTGGTAAAATGAAGGCAAATTTATGCAACTTTGGTAAAATATCATCAAAGAACAGATACTGCTCACCGTGTTTCACAAATATGCACGGATGCGCTAATGGTTTTTGAATTATATTTTGACAACATTTTTTCATACGTTTCTGATAAAACTAACTATTAACCATTTAGAGACAAGGACGAAAGATAGTTAGTTTCATCAGAAACTTCAGGCAAAATGATGACAAAAATGCCTCAACTTTAAATGCCTAAAAGAGAGTGTAATATTTCACTCAAGTTGCATGGATTTAACTATATTTGGCCACGGCTTTTCATTACACTAACTAGTTATTGTTCCTCGAACCGCATGCTTGACTTCAGATTGATGGTCGGCAAACTGGTGGTCACCGACTCACTGGCCAACTATGAGCCAACGTTAGGTCGATGGTCGGCAAATTGGTGGTCACAGACATACTGGCCAACTGTGAGCCGACGTCGGCTTTGGATCGCAATGCGACCATTCGCCGACCGTCGGCATATCAGCGGCCACCGACTCACTGGCCAACTGTCAACCAACGTCGGCAGAAAGTCGATTTGGCCGATCGTGCGACCTCGAGCCGACGTCGCCTTTATCACAGGGATTGTACGTTTTACGCAAGGGCCTGCTGCAGGTGAAAAACCGTCGAATGAACGAGAGGATATACTGATGTTCTTGTCAAAGACACTTACAACCACACTGCTTTCTCCAATTTGCAAGGTCGCCGAATCACCGTCAACTGGAATCGAGCGAACCCCGACAACCAGAAGAAGCTTGTTCCTATTGATTTGCCAGAACTTGAAGCCTTCGTTGGATTGCCTATTTTCCTTGGAGCTTTTCGTTCGAAAAATCGGGATGTGACGGAATTCTGGGGTGCACGCGATGGCTTTCCGATTTGTAGAGCAACTATGACTCGAGAAAGATTCTTACAAATCAAATCAGTGCTGCGATTTGATGACCCTTTGCGTCGCGATCACAGTGATAGACTTGCTCCGGTACGAGATGTGTTTCAAGAATTTAACGCTGATCTGTCTCGATTCTTCATTCCCAGTCCGTACTTGACTGTTGACGAGCAGTTGCTCGAGTTCCACGGACGAGATCGCCTCCAGCAGTATATAAGCTCGAAGCCTGGAAAGTTTGGTATAAAGTTCCTATGGCTTTGTTGTGCTGAGACATTCTATATCTTGAATGGGATTGTCTACATTGGTGTTGGAACTGTCAGGCCAAATGAGAATGTCACAACACTCGGCGTAACGATGCATTTGATGGCACCGTATCTGGGCACAGGTCGTCATCTAACTGCTGACAATTGGTATACTTCCATGGAATTGGTTGATGCACTCAGAGAGAAGAATACCACGTACATTGGTACCGTCAGGAACAATAACCGTGGAGAACCTGCCGTCGTAAAATCCACCGAGGGTCGTCAACGGAAGGACACAAAAGTTTTCTACGATGAGCAAGGCACTGCACTTGTTTCATTCTGGGACAAGGGTCGAAAACCTGTGTTACTTGTTGATAACTTTCACAGACATGTTCCTGAACCCGAAGTGAATACGAAGGCCTCCACTGTTCTCGAGTACAACAGGACGAAATCAGGTGTCGACATCGCGGACAAGCGACAATTCGTGGATTCAGCTGCAAGCGGAAGTGTCGGCGTTGGCCGGTCTCGATATTTTCCAACATGGTGGACGTAGCTCGAAATAACGGTTGCATAGTGTATTACCACAAGCATCCTGAAGAAGCGAGAAAATGTCAACAGCACTACAAATTTCTCGTAAATGCGGGATATCAGCTGGTGGACAAGCAAATCAAAAGACGCCTCCAGACACCAGCAAACCTTCGAGAATCTACAAAATCTGCCATGAAACTCGTGGGCTATGCGGTTACTCAAACTGAACACTTCGGAGGACTTCGTTTGGAGAAGAGTGTTCGATGTGCTTTCTGTCCTTCGCGCAATGATCGAAAGACATTCGTTTGTTGTGCAAAATGTAAGAAGCCTCGTTGCAATAGTCATCGATCTGACCTCTGCAAGGAATGTGTGTAGCTTTTCTTTCCACCAATAACAACAGATGATTTCTAGGAATTCATTGTCTTTTATTTACAATTTTATTGATGATTGATAGCATTTTACAAACATGTAGGCCTACACGTAAGCTTATACATGTATCGAATAGCCTGTACTAAGATAGACTACCAGACGGTGGGATGGGCCTGATTATACATATCAGCACGAGAGTTTATAATCTACTGGTATGTCTAATATGCACTGTATCATGCCTGACTGTGATAACTACCGGTAGTAGCATGTGATCAATGATATTACAGTTACTACATGTACCAGCACATGTATTCACAATGATGTTGAAGTTATTGGATTCTTACCACAAATTAATATTTTCATCAATGTTCAAGCGTGCTAACACATTATTAACAAAAACACTTAAAGCGGAACAATAAAAAGATGCAATGCGATGATATTACACACGGGTTATTTATACCCGCTTCGTCTTTAACTGCTTATTGAAAAGCGCGTAGGACAACCGTTAATTCCTGATCAATTGACGTTTTGATGTAATTCCACAGACATCCTACTTGTGAAATAGCAGATAGGAGGCCTATAATGACCCGGTGGTAAAGATTGATCGGAAAATGCTCGGATTCAAAGCGTTTTCTCGATTCAGCATCGAGAAATCGTGAAATCGTGCAATTTCCGATCAATTCATAATCGAAAAGTGAGCGATTTGTAGTCCATCGACCGATATCGAATTGTCGCCCTATTTCCGATGCTTCTCATATCGATATCATGTCTATAAGTCGTTCATTTGCCGATATCGAATTGTCGCCCTATTTCCGATGCTTCTCATATCGATATTATGTCTATAAGTCGTTCATTTGCCGATATCGAATTGTCGCTTAATTTCCGATGATTCTATATCGATATCAAGTCTCACAGTGAAAAACGTACATGGTAACAGTGAGGTCCCATCATTGCTCATGGATATTGCGTGGGCGATCGTCATCCCACCATCAGACCATGGGCGTTTGATGGGATCTGACATGGAATTCCCATATCATTTGCCCATCATCTTATCCCACTTAAATTCATTAATGTCTCGATGTCTAGTAATGCGATTGGTCTCTTTCCAAACTCAAAATTCATAGGTTTAATTTGTATGACGGAAAATTCACTCATTCTCTCATCAATTATTCTCCTCTTCCTATTCCCATTGTCTTCATAAATCCCAACTCAGACGTCATCCCAACTCCTGCTGCTGCTGCTATCCCAATTTCTTTCATCTCTGTCCTCCGGTTCCACGATCCTCTCCTCTCGATCCCCTTTTCTCTTTTCTTTCACTCCGTGTCTTTTTTATTTTCCACTTAATCTTCTTCATATCCCTCTCCTTTTTTCTCCTTTTCCCCTTGTTCGCTCTAATCTCTCTTATATTCTCATCTATGCATTTAGATACATTCGATGCGATGTAAAAAAATGTAGTCTCAAAAAAAACGACAGTGTGTTTTTGCATTGCACACTGTCACTTAAATCTCACAAGAAAGAAATTCGCATTTCACAATTAAGTCTTCAAATGAAATAAATTATCTTTTTTTGTGCTTGCGTGTTTTTCTATCAACTCTGCAGCTTTCCCTTTCCGAATGATTTCACTACCTTGGATGACAACCTAAGTAACCAATTATAAAAGATATTCATTTTGCTTTCAGTAGTATACTTCGTATCTGAAATCTGAGCAAGTGATGTGATTTTGAAAGCTTTTACACAGACAGGTTCCGTTGCGCAATCTCCCCGCCCTTCTCGCTTTAGCAGACTAATTCCATCCCTCTCCATGCTTCGGCAGCATTTGTCTTTGTCCGGGTTCGCCTGCCGACAGCTACAGATGGATCGATGACGCTGACTCTCACTTGCAGTCACACAAGCGAGCAACGCACATGATGATATGATGTTACGTCAAATATAGCAGTGATCCGGCACTAATGTTGTGGACTTTACGCACGCCACTGCTATCCTTCATCTGTCTTCAGAGACCAGCGTGTCTCAGTACATGGATTCCTTTATAGTAGTGGCCGGGATGGGAAACTTGAAATTAGGGAAATACGGAAGAAGGGTCACTACCGCTCGCTCGCTTAAGGTGTGGATGGTATACCATCCACACCTTAAGCGAGCGAGCGGTAGTGACCCTTCTTCCGTATTTCCCTAATTTCAAGTTTCCCATATACTGCTATAGCACGCAGTTAATATTTGACATGCATAAGTACCTAATCGCCTTTGTTTTTAGTAATCATGTGCGCTGTCTGCCTTGAGAGAGCAAGCACATTGTTCGCATCACTGCCTTTATATTATCAATACCACGAATATAATAACTAAAAATTCATGGCTAATAGTTTAGTAGCATTAAATGGACCTTCATCTCAAGAGGATAAACGTGTCTAAATTTTGCAGGATCAATTTCAAATTATAATAGTAATACATTCTTTTATCTTTGGCTATCGATAAAAATGAAAACAATCAGAATCATAAAAGAAATCGCTTAGTGAATTGAAAAAGTGAATCCAACACAACGGAATTGACAATTGATATGTCATGCAAAGTTAACTATTATCAGTGTTGTCAACTGACTTTTTCAAGAAACTCAGTTAAAACTAAGTTAATCTAGTTTACCAGAAATTAACCAAGTTAAGTTAAACTCGGTATACTGAGTTTTTCGAAAAAAACTCGGTTATAACTCAGTAAAATAATTCGCTAAAACTCAGTTAACTCAGTTACATAAAAATCCATGTAAAACTGTCAGTATAGGCATAGGCCGTCTGAATTTGATTCTGAAAAATTGCATGTTATAAGCGCTCCAGTCAATAACTTTTTCATGAAAGTTTGGGCGTGTATTCACAGGCAGTTGTAGTCTAAGTATAAAAGCAAAATAATAAGATACGCAATAGGTAGATGAAGTAAAGATGGAAACTTAGAAAATGAAAGCATTATTTTGCTAGGTTTAAGAACTTAGCAAAAGAGCTGATCTAAATTCGCACAAAAATATAAGACTAGAATGACTGCTACTTATAAAAGTAACCAATGTGTAGACTTTCTATGGAAGGATGAGTCTGTATGTTTATACAAAAAAGATCTGTTTTAGCAGGCACAAGCCTGCTGCAGCCTATATACCTAAACTAAGCTGTATAGCTTCAAAGTTGCGGTACATGATTTTGTCTATAATTGAGATCTAACCTTCATTACTTTTTGTAGCTAAGTTACAGCATCTTCCAGTATAAGCAAAATTATCTTGATAATATCTAAAAGGGACATTCTGCACCTGATTGCTCAGCTTATCTCAACTTTGGTCTCGCGCATTTTTTACTCATCCCTGCCCAACCCAAGGCACGAAGCCATGATGGAAGCTAGGGATAGGACAGCGCGGCCCTTAGCCAACTGAGCTATCCCACCACCTTAGTATGAACAATACACAAGCTAAAATAATCCTACGAAATGCACCAATATAAATGAAGATCCTTTAAAAAATAAATTAGACTAAAAAAATAATTCGACAAAACCATTTTCTATTCTTCTTCTGCTTCCTACCATGGCAGTTCCTAAAATCCGTATTCATACATCCAAGTGATTACATTTGCATCACTGCTATAACAGTTTATCAGAGAAGCGGTTTTTCTTTATATTTAGACTGCGAAGCAAGCATAATATCATATAGAAAAACAATACAAATGTCACGCATTAGTATTACTTTGAACTGTGACATAAATCATCAATTACGCTTCCATGATAATGCGATCGAAGCAAGAGCACATTTATCACAATAAATACCTTCAAAAACAAAAGCCGGATAGAACAAATAAGGGAAGTTCAGAAGAAAGTTTTATTGTGTCGCAACATGACAGATGCCTCCAATAATTCCAACTTTAATGCACCTCTTCGAGCTTCGGAAGATGCCACAGACACAGACACACCTTCATATTCATTGCATTACTTTTGTTGTGCAAAAATATATTTAATTCATGCCTAGAAAATTTTTTAAAAAACATTTTATGCGGTACGTAAATTGTGACAAGTTTCACAAAATCAAGTTAATGTAGCCTAAATATTTATAACCAGCGAACTCATTTCGCCTTGTTCGAATATTACCTTGTTGCTGTTTTCTTGAATTGTTAGAATACTCGCGTTCAATAATGAAGTCGTCGTTTCTAAAACGTTTGGAGCACAAAAAAGCATTCTTTGCTTTATCCCGCGTGAATCCGTCATCTTGATGACGTACTCTTCGGTGCAATTCATCAAAAACCTCGTTGTTTCGAAGTTTATGAAGTTGAAGAGAAACTCCAGGAGACTGATGTCTCAGAACACTTTTATAAAAAAATTGCAATTCGGAGCTGAGCACAGTTAGGCGTCGTCAAACCTTCACATACGCGAAGTATAAAATGTAACTAAGGAAAGGAAGGCATGTAAACGTATATCTTATCGACTTTTCGTCTTATAATTCCTGATGAAGTTAAAGCTTTCAACCGTAATGTGTTGTAGAACGGGAACATTGTTTATTTATTTTGCTTGTTCCTCCCTTTGATTTGGCCACTGACCAACAGGCTGTAGGTTTCAATGTTCATCACTTGGTTAGAGGTTCTGTCTGTTTCGCGATAACGCACAGGTTTGAGGGAAAATCTGCTTCTCCAAAAGTGACCCTTCTTCCGTATAGCCGCGATGAGAGAAATTTCACAGTTTCCCATCCCGGCCACTACTATTAAGGAATCCATGCTCAGTATTGCCTATTTTATCGTGCACAATATCAAATTTAGTGACACATGGATTAAATTATGCAACATTCGACATGGTAAAGAATTCCTTGAACGAAAGCAACCTTTCATCCGATAGCTTCAAGGAGATTGATACATCTATCAAGAGAAAATCGGGAGAAATCAGCAGAGCAGAACAATCTGTATTATCTCCATAGTCAATGTCGTTTGGTTTCTCAACTTAGTGTTTCGAGTTCAATGCTTCTCATGTTCTTGTGTCGATTACTTTCGTCGCAACATGTAAGTATCAGCATGCTAATTCATATTTTAATATGTGATTAAATGAAATAAGAACTTTATGCATACGAGTATCGTCAAAAGAATTCATTCAGATGTTTACAATCGAAGACCCCTAGAATCATTGCTGTCATTTTCGTAAAATTCAAGTTGATGATTTACATCAGCTCAACATATTTCAGTAACTCAGCGCAAAGGATTTCAAGAATATTCATAAAAGTGATTCAAAATGTACAAAGAAATCAGAAATCACGCATATAAAATAACACTATTATTTTGGATCACTACCATAAACATTCTTGTAATCCTTTGCTCCTGAAGATAGCGCTGAGCTATTGAAATATATCGAGCTGATGTAAAATATATCAACTTGACTTTTCCCAAAACAACACTAAAGCAGTCAATGCACCTAGAATGATTAATTTAGGTTTAATGTGAATTTCTTTCTTTGTTCAGTTGTCATCAAGATAAGAATTATGGTCTAATGTATTTCTAATTTGAAATGCTGTGATGCAGTAGCTTAATTGAATGCATTGTCGATCTAAATCACATATTAAGGAGAATTTTTGAAAAAGCACAGACTCTTTCCATGTATTCCATAGGCCTATAAAATTCTGAAGGTTAAACCTATCATACATCGTGATATTACAAATGTTATTCCCTAGCACATATGTTCTGTGATTTTCTTGATGATTTAACTGAAACTTATTTCACCAATTATAATGGATTGACAATTTTTCATTTTGCATATATCAATAATAGTTTTTATGCACTCTTACCTAATTGTTATATAGACCTACAATGTACATGCATTTTTATTTATTCACAATTAATGATATGTAAAAACATGAAAATGAATATCTTTTATTCCTCATTCAATTACCAGTACATACCACCGGCTGTTGCCATTTAAGATTGATCAATTTGTGCGGAGCAACTTCGAAGCTTGTGCCTGAATATGCTTGAACATCGAGTTTGGCAGGCGGTTGTTTCTGGACTAGGAAAACCAGACAAAGTAAGTAAAACTTTCGGCTAGATTGTGTGAATTATTCTTAACTTAAACATCATGTATCAAATCAAATTTTCTCCACTCTTTTTATTGGATTCTTCATTAATTAATTTTACATTTTTTTGCAAAGATATGTAGGCTATACATAAATTGACTTCAGGCATACGAAGGATGTGATTGCATAGCAGGCTTACTCAAACCAATTTTTAAATAAAAATACTATACAATAGAAAAATAATTTGATAATTAGATAGCCTAATTTCCTTTCTCTTCAATTGTAATTGCGAAGTATTTTTTAATATTCATGCTATTGAAATGAAAACTAAAGATGTATGCCTTCATTTATTTGCGAAATGGAAATTGCAGCAGTTAGATAACATTTTATATTATGAAATAATGTGATAAACATTTTGATTTGCCCTAGGGTTCAGACTTATATAATATGCCTTAATAATAGGGCTTTTTGATGGCTTCATCATTTGTCCAAACATAAAAAATGTGCATTTTATGTTTCAACACCATTTATCACATAATTCACAAAAAACACATAAACACATAATAATAATTCATAAAACACATAATTCACATGATGAGAGATTTTCAAGGATATCTTGAAGAAAAGTTATTCGTAGCTAGAAAATCCTAATTTTTCTAAAAAAAATACCTGACTTTCACTAGAATAAAGAACACGAAATTTTTGACTCAACGTTGATACTGTGATGTGACATATTACTCCCCAAGATTAGGTTGTTTTGATTAGCCTTGTGCATATTTTATGACATTCTACATTGCATTTTTACATGTACAGTGTATACGGTACATGTCTGTTCTCGTTACCAATATTAGGTTTAAACAATCTTGATTTTTCTGTAAATGTTGCTTTGTCAGTCTCGTTAAAGAATCTCGACAGTTTGCGTCAAAAATCTCGCATTTTTTTAATTCCTGTAAAAGCCAGAGGCTATTTCAAAAATAATAAAAGTGCAAATGAAATATTATTTGAAACTCTCGATTCTATGATGGCCTATGTGATCAATGATAAATGTAGGCCTATTATTTATTTTATAAATATAATTATTCAATCATATTCATAAATTGCATTCATATCAGGTGTTTTAATTTTAATCATATACTGTACTTCTTGAAAAACTAAATATGGCTTTCGTACATTCCTATTCAATATTCAATTAATTGCAGGGAGGTAAAGTGCAGGTAATATTCTGAGATATCAAAAAATGCATCTATCGATATATAATACTTCAAATTTACCAACAGAAGTATCAGGTAATATTCTTTTTGTTAATTGTTAATTATAATAAAGTCTGAATATTCAATGCAAAGTAAAAACACAGTACATTATAAATTTAAGTGATATAATTGGATAATTTACAATGATGTGATATAAATATAATGAATGATGATATACTAATAATTATAATATGCAATATAATAACTAAAATATGTCATAATCATGTTATATAAGTACACGTATGTAATGTAATTTGATAATTTCGATGATTTAATGAATACTATAGCATATCATTATTATCATTCAATATATGGCATATATTTGAAAATTGACACCGCACAGATCCGTCATCTGCCGACTAAGTCTCCCTGCTGTGATTGAGTAAGAAGATAGATGTGTTTGAGATTAAGATGAAGATAAAGTTATGAAATCCTGACAAGGACGCATGGTTTGTTCTCTACAGATGTTAAGAATCATTCATTCAGCAAAACGTGTCTAAGAACTCGGAAGGAACTCGACCAGGATTCGCGTTTCGGCCCCTAAATCCTGAACGCTCAGACCTGTTTGAGTGGGGCCCTGCACATCCATCATGTACAGACTCAATGACACTGACTCTAAATGTTAATGCAAGTGAAACAGTAAATAAAATGTACGATAAAAATGAAAGAAAATTAATTATAAATAGCGGTAACTATTCAGACTGAAGAAAAATCACATAATAAATAATTAAATTGAAAATAAATAAGTAATTACGATGATAATGAACTAATAGCGGAAAAAATTCAGAATGAAGGAAAATGACATGATAAAAGATAATTGAATTGAAAATAAATATGTAAATAATTACAAAATTATAATCGAAACTGTTATGGCACTACAAGCAAGAAAGGTTTGTCACAATCGGCAAAAGGACAGTGTACGGAAGTCTGGAGTCAAGGAATCCAGAATCTTTCATACATGTAGTCATAATCGGTAGTTCATGTCAAAGTCGATAAATTTGTTGTGTTGAAGGATTTGTAATCATGCATCTTGCCATATGTTCGTTGCTTAAAGGTTTCGATCATCATCAAAGCGTGCAGTAGTTTGTTTATCGGCATAAAGTCCGAATTTTCTCAAAATCTTGTCATGTCTATGCAGTGCTCTTTCTGCGGATATTAGTAATTCCCTGATGCTTTATCCTCTTGATCTTAGTAATCTGAAACTTTTCTTCGATTTCATGACGAAATCTTCTAATGAAGAGCAGATGCGACCATATGAGCTGACTGCTGAAAACGTAAACTCCAATTTTGTGGTGCATTTTCAGGAGATGTCAAAAGTGTTACTGGAAAGTTGAAGTCGTCCACTTTGTGATATACAGCATTCTTAAGGCCAGTGCTGGTAGCTTTCAGCTTAACGTCAAGATAATCTGCTTCTTTATTATCAAGTCCGCATCTGTTAGCTTCTAAGCTATCTGGATAGATACTTGGAATAATTTTGTCCAAGCGCTTGTAATTGAAGATACATAAGTCATCGATGTATCTGGTGGTCTTGGACAGTAGTCGTGCTACTCCAATCTTTTTCTGTTTTATATTCAATGCCTTGAACTGATGAAAGTGATCTATCAATATCGTTACCTAAATAGTCAGAAATTTAGGATTGAATTTTATGAACTACAGGGGGTACGTGGACAATTTTCCGAATTGTTTTCATAAATAGGCAGCTCGTGTTTTTTGCCCAGGCAGCAACCGCCAAAACACGAGCTCCCAAATGTCTGAATACTTCATAAAGAACTCGGTTTTATTGCCGGTATAGTGCATATTTAAGCTTGGGCATCGAAGCGATGTTTTATCAAAGCCCAACAAAAGTGTCAGTGGCACTAAGCGCCGGCTATTTTAATCACAACACTTCATTTTTCAGATTGGTCAATTAACTGGAGGAGTGATAATAAAATCTTTTGGAATTTTCTTTTTCCTAGCCTGACCATAGTAAATAGTAGATAGTCTGATCTATAGTAAAAATGAATAGCTCAATATTTTTGAATAGAATGCATTAAAATTGTTTATGAATACATTTTCAAATTTCCTATTGATGTTTACGAAGCATAAGTAAAATCGTTTAAGTTTACTCTAAGAATCTATAGAGTTATAGCTTATGGACTCTGGAACCGCATGCAGACGATTAAAAGTATGCGAAATGTTGATTTTGTCAGTCTTCATCATAGCAGAGGATAGCATTCATCAAAGATTAAGTATTGAATCTCTTTAAGTAGTAAGCAAAACTCCACTTCTGGACCGCGCAAGATGGCCGCCATCGCTGACGTCCCCCCCCTCTGGCACGGCAGAGTGCCGTGGTCGGCCGCCGTGGTGCTTCGTGTCTGAGTCCCCCCCCTCTGGAACGACAGAGGTTGTGGTCTGTCGTGGTGTGCCGGCCAGGTGGGTTCACGTTCACAACATGTTCGCTGACGTCCCCCCCCCTCTGCAACGACAGAGTGTGAGACTCGGGTGAGTTGGTCCGACCGCCTGGTTGACGTGGGCGACCGTCTAGGTTGACGTGGGCGACCGCCAGGATTAGTCTTGAGGCTATAGTGTGTGATGTTTTTGGTGCAATCTGCTTAATGTTGGGTTGTAAAATGGGTTGTTTCGAGTGGAAGGAGTGGTCGGATGAGAAAACGGAGGTCGGATTCGTATTCAGCGTGAAATTCTGCATCGGTAGGGTGAGTTTCAAGTCAATCGGTGAGAAAAAATTTTCAACATTTTTCGAAAAACGACAGAGTTAGAATTTGGGACGTTTTGGTGTGTAGCGTCCAAACGAAGCATCGGATGAGAAAACGGAGGTCAGATTCGGATTCAGCGTGAAATTCTGCATCGGTAGGGTGAGTTTCAAGTCAATCGGAGAGAAAAAGTTTTCGGCTGACGTCCCCCCCCCTGGACAGCTTGCTTCGATTTTGGCTTCCAGTGGACGGATTTTGTCGTGCGATAGCTCGTTTGAAAGCTAAGAGTGAGACAAATTCAGTGAAAGAATCGGCTTGTTCCTATCTGTCTTCGTTCAAAAGTTAGAGCGGTTACAAGATTTTAGGTCGGAGCTCGCTCACCTGAAAAAATCCTAAGTGTCAGAGTGGCTTTGTATGGGTAAAATTTTGAAAATTTTCCAAAGTGTGGAATTTCGACCTGGGACCATCACTAAAACATTTTTCATCAAATTTCACTGACCTCCCCCCCCCCGACAGCAATCTTCTAACTTTGGTTCCAGTGGACGGATTTTGTCGTGCAATAGCTCGTTTGAAAGCTAAGAGTGAGACAAATTCAGTGAAAGAATCGGCTTGTTCCTATCTGTCTTCGTTTAGATGTGAGACGCCATTTAAGATTTTAGGTCGGAGCTCGCTCACCTGAAAAAATCCTAAGTGTCAGAGTGACTTTATATGGGTAAAATTTTGAAAATTTTCCAAAGTGTGGAATTTCGACCTGGGACCGTCACCAAAACATTTTTCATCAAATTTCTCTGAATGAGGGGGGGAGGGGGGGTCAGTGAAATTTGATGAAAAATGTTTTGGTAAAGGTCGAAATTCGGAAGTTTTAAATTTTTCAAAATTTTCACCACACTGGAGCTCTCACACTTAGGAATTTTTTCACTTGTGGCATGTTACATGGACATGTGCTGACGGACCAACTTCCCGTGGTCATATGAGAATGGTTCAGGTGTCATATTGTAAAGAATGATGAGAAGAATCGTTTGCAACAAACCGCATGTCGCTACGATGAATACTTTCGGAGATAGAGCCATTTTAAGTTTTCTTCCGAGCATATATAAACCCCCGACAACGTAAGTCTGATCACTTCATCGAAAGACGAGGTAAGCGACGGTCGTCGCTCTGAGCTCCCGATATCGGGTGTTTCAAAGGACTCTATCTTTTGAAGTAGGCAAGCTATCTTGTTACTTCAAAGTTTGTATGATAGAGTTTGATAGTGTCTTTACTACTGATAAAATTTTTTAAAAGTAGTATGAGTAGTAAAATGCGGAATTTTTTAAAAATTCTTAATTTTCACTTTTTTCAAAGTTTTAACATATAGACTAAGGTTTTCAAGTATCCTGAGTTCAAATATGCTATCAGATTTGAAATTTAACTAAGTCTAAGGCAGCTTTGAGGGGTTAGATCCCAGCTACTGATCACTACCTTTGACTCGGCGTTCCTGTTACCACTTCGGGGCAGTGACAATGATGTCTTCAGCTGTAAAGAGCGGGTATCGGGGAAGATCTCTCACTTCCCTAGTGATCAGTACAAGGCCTTCGGGCTGTCGACGGGATCGAGTGCCACTCACTACACTCTTTAGGAATATGACTGTACTACATGATTCCAAACTTATACAAATTTCATTATCTTACAGCTAGCGATAAATCAGGCATGGCAAACGATAGAAACAGCAAGTATCATATCAAAATGTGTGTGTGCGGTTGTATAAATCGCAGTGCGGACGCCAAGGCGCATGTGAAGAAGGCGGGCACCGGCCACATGATTATCTTGAATAGGGTTGCGTGCGTGAAGTGTAGAGTGCTGAAGGGTGATGAGGATGAGGCGCGTTTCTACAGAGTGCATGCTGACTGTAGTGGTGGTTTAGTGACTGATTTGAGATTTACGCAGTTGATTGTGGAAGAGAGGGAGCGAATGTTGGCGATCGAGCGAGAGGGTAAGGTTGAGAATGTTGTTGAGAATGTTGTTGAGAATGATGAGTTGGCGAGAGCGGTTGCGTCGTTGGAGGGTGAGATTGGGCGAAAGAGAGTGCTTGAGAGTGATGATGAGGATGATGTGGATTTAGATAGGGAGCGTGTGAGGAAGCGTGTGAGGAAGTTGAGCTCTTCGTCATCGGAGGTGTCAAACATCGTCATCACCGACCCCCCGAAGAGCTCATCTTCCCCAAAAGTGAAGAGTGGTGGGATTCGTGTGCAGTCGGCGAGGTGGTTGAAGGATGAAGAGAAGAGGCATGTTTCGCAGCAGATGGCGCATGATTTGTTGGTGAATAAGTATGAGAGTTTGAAGAAAGTGAAGGATGAAGTTGTGAAGGAGTTGGATGAGTTAAAAAAGAAGGAACTGAAGTCGAAGGAGGTGGCGGATGAAAACATTAGAATGAGGCGTTGTATGACTGATTTGAAGAATAAGACGCGAGAGTTGGAAGAGAAGAATGATGAGTGTGAGAAGAGGGCGAGTGCTGCGGAGAGAAGAATGAGAGATGCAGAGGCGAAGTTTGAGGAGATGATGAAGGAGATGAGTGTGTTGAGAGCGAGGAATGTTGAGTTGGAGAGGACTGTGGCTCGGCGGGGTGATGAGAGGCAGGCGTATGAGAAGTTGGAGCGCATGAGGGATAAGTGGGAACGTGTGAATGAGGATCGTTTGTTTGAGTTTCACATCCCTATTCGGGATAATCATTTGGCCGGCGAAGTACTCGTAAACCAGAATTTAGACGAATCCATCCTATGTTAAAATGGTCATCCCACGAAAAAGTGTCTCCATGCCAGCCTGAGAATGCGCGGCCATCTACACAAATTTTCGATTCGGAAACGCGCGAGACTACCAAAGGATGACTAACTTGGTAAGTGAAAAAGTAAATAAGATAGTATATCCTATTCTAATACATATCATTTTCATTGCAGATCTTTGCCCGCCTTCACCACCCCATCACGTCACTCCCGAGAACGAACCATCGGCTCTCTTAAGGGCCACCTAGGGGCAAGACATGATAGAACCTCCACGCGGTTTGCCCTGGGCAGTCTTCGGACTGGCGAATACTATCATTAAGTTGAAACTGCTATCAGTCAACTTGAACGTTGCGTCGCGTTAGAGGGGTATATAAACCACTGCCTCTCATTTCATTTCATTTCAATCATGCAGACGCCGAACAGTCAAGTCAGCTCTCCTCGCGGACCGCAGTTAAGGCCGCGAAATTTATTTGAGGAGTTTGTCAGGCTAGAGGAGCAAGACAGAGTTTTTAATAATCTTGCTCGGATTGGCAATCCGATGACAGCAACTGCTGTCAATCCAACGGAATGGCGCTACATTCCACTTTTTAGCCATGTGCCAGTTAGTGTGGAAGTCGACAGTGCTACCAAAGAGAGAGTCAAAGACTCTCTCAGCAGAATTGGTAGGGTGTAAGATGACGTTACTCCCGAGAATGAACCATCGGCTCTCTTAAGGGCCACCATGGGGCAAGACATGATAGAACCTCCTCGCGGTTTGCCCTGGGCAGTCTTCGGACTGGCGAATACTATCATTAAGTTGAATCTGCTATCAGTCAACTTGAACATTATGCAGTCGATTGCTATCCCTGAAGCATTCTGATTCGCTGTTGAGCAATTCATTGTTGAAAACCCTATATAAGCCAGAAGATTGTAGCGCTTCTCATTCAATTTGAAGTCACGATGGAAGCGACATCTACCCACAACATTCCCGTCTTCACTGATGAAGACAACGGCATTCCCGAGTTCGTCATCCTCGACGAGTGGGATGAGGAGGATGAGAAGAAGGGGAAGATCAAGAGGATCGTTTGGACGGATGAGGTATGGACTCCAAATACCACCCGCATCCGAAAGGTGCCAGATGCACCAGCACGGCTTAGGCGGTATAGGGTATACGAGAACCTAACCGTCATACCTATTGACTATTCCAGTCAATAGTCAAATTCACGTCCCCGAGAACGAACCATCGGCTCTCTTAAGGGCCACCATGGGGCAAGACATGATAGAACCTCCTCGCGGTTTGCCCTGGGCAGTCTTCGGACTGGCGAATACTATCATTAAGTTGAATCTGCTATCAGTCAACTTGAACGTTGCAAATGCAGTTCGGTGTAATACTTCCTTTCGACGGGCGTTCCTGTAAAGGGCGGCGGTGAAACCCGTAGCTATGTATACCGCAAGGGACATTCGGCAATGGTCAATCTTGTTAAACCTCTCTGCGTCATGTTTGCAAGTGATTGCCTCTGTCTCAACGTAGTATGCATTCGCGCCAGGGCGAAATTTAGCCAACTGTCGAAGGTTGCCTAAAACTTTCCATTGCATACGTTATGAGAACCATGAGTTCTACCTGTCTCTATCAATGAGACGAATTGATGAATGGAATGAAATGGGAGGACACTCACGCGCCACACGCAACATAACACACTTCTCTCTTCCGTAGTCTAACAAGCTCTTTACACATGGATCGCAGTCGATTGCTATCCCTGTATCAGAAGTGTAAGCTATCTTAATTTATTTGACACTATTTCATCTACCATCATCGTCCATATGAAATGTTTTAAGATTTACAAGTTAGACTAAGCGTGCTACTATTTCCAAATGAAAAAGTATACATGGTTAAATCATCCACTTAAGCCCATCCGTAGTCTAACAAGCTCTTTACACATGGATCGCAGTCGATTGCTATCCCTGTATCAGAAGTGTAAGCTATCTTAATTCATTTGACACTATTTCATCTACCATCATCGTCCATATGAAATGTTTTAAGATTTACAAGTTAAACTAAGTGTGCTACTATTTCCAAATGAAAAAGTATACATGGTTAAATTATTCACTAAAACCCCATTCAAGTAAGTCAGTATGAAAGCAAAGATAATACGAAATAAACATTTATTATGGCATGTATTTCAAAAGGTCTTCATCGTCAATATCGTCCCAGAGTCTGGCTTCACATAGATCACAAAAACAGTTGAGCTGCTTTAAACGTTCTTCTGCAGCGTCCCTCACTTTCTCAATGTACGCCCACTCCGCCACGGTTCGCGGTTGGGAGTTAGGGGTGTACCACTCCCATATTTGATGCAAGTGCGACTTGCTGGTCATCTCCATCACCCCTTCGGCATCATATTGTAAATATTTCCACCGTATGCCTGTTAGGTCGGGCAACTCCTCTTCATCCTCCTCCGATAATGATAACTTTCGTATATTGTCCAGTCGGTACACCTTCTCCACCTTCGCCTTTCTTGGTGCATTTGGTGTAACGAGCACCTTTGCTGATGTACATGGAGAGGAGAACTCCAATGCGGTATTTGGTGTTGTTGGAGGACTTGTCATGTTGTCTTTGAAATGCTGACTTTGAATAATGATAACTTTAACATTTTTCTAATTCTTAAGTATACACAAGCAGCCAATCAGAATGAACATCCAATGAATGAAGAGAATGAAAGTATATAAGCAAAGTGACATTCGTGTCATTTCACTCTGTCTTTGAGACGCATAAGTGAACGGTTGTCTAGGGAATTCTGTTATTATTTGAGGCGTACAAGTGAATTCCAAATTTGAGACGTATTATTTGAGTGAAGTCTCTATCTTGTTGAAGTATCAAGCTTAAACATAATTTCCTTGAATTGGTAAGTTGAAAATTTCTTCACTCATCTCCCTCAAACGTGTGGCTAATAGCATCTTCCTCAATTTCAGGCATCAACTTCATCACCAACACCCTCCCTTCTCGAGGAAAGTTTAGAGTTGTTGAGTCAAAGTAGGTTGTAACAATACACTGAGACTTGAACAGAGATGATAGAATGATTTCTCTTTCAGGGGATGTGAGTTCCAGCTCAGGACTCTCGCGACAAGGCAACGAGTGGGAATGTGCCGACTGCGGACATATGTTTACAAGGA
Organism: Prostheceraeus crozeri; assembly: GCA_907163375.1. Lineage (NCBI taxonomy): Eukaryota > Metazoa > Platyhelminthes > Polycladida > Euryleptidae > Prostheceraeus > Prostheceraeus crozeri. Next base: position 5,808 of record CAJQUW010007376.1, on the reverse strand, counting down.
AGCACAGTTTCCTTCGACACATCAAACAACGTGTGTGTCAACGCAAAGCGGCGTCAATCTCCGGAGGTGAAGTTGATTCTGACGATGACATCTCCTTTCCTTGCGATTTGTGCCCTCTTTCTTTTGATAGTCACTTTCAGCGATCTTCGCACAGACTTCAACACACGCATGCAAATGATCACTACACCAACGGTACCTCTACCATCTCCCTCATTAATGTTTCCCATAATAATTTAGTACGCGACTACTGCATGGAGTCCAATACTCAAATAGTAGATTTTCCTGAGTGGCTCCTTCAAAATTCAAACATTATCGAAGCGCTCTTCAACAATTTAGACAATTTTAGAATGAAGGCGCTCATCTACCTTAAACTAAAATATATTAAAATAGATTTTCAAACGGGTCAAGTGACGGAGAGAATACAGTTTCATGTTCCTTCCTCTTCCGCAACCGAAGTTGTAGACTGCGAGTCTTGGCTAAATTTTCACATTCAATGTTTAAAATCAAATGTAGATAAATTCAATCAACGCGACTGCGCTCTCATTTTTGATGGTGTGGACTCAGCCATATTCAAAATTTCCCTATTAGAAAGTCATGCAGCTCGAGGCACATTTAAACTACCAAAAACGTTGTATAATAAGAAAGCTGTCATCAATGTTGATTGTAAATCACAGTGTTTCAAATATGCAGTCCTATCCATCCTTCACTATAATGATATCAACGCGCATCGAGATCGCACCTATAGCTATAGACAGTGGGAGGATGAACTAGACTTTGAAGGTTGTGATAGTAACAACATGAAAATCAAAGATGTAGAAACGTTCGAAAAACATAATAAGATTAAAATTGTCGTTCACGTGTTGGAGAAGGGGTTGAAGGGTGCCCGCTATAATTCACGTTCAACTTGTTATGAACGTGTAGTCAACCTCTTATTAGTAAAACAAGATGATAGCGAGGAATGGCACTACTGTGGTATTCCGAAAATCTCTCGCTTGTACACTCACTTGGGGCACTCTAAAAGAGGTGAACATTTTGTATGCGACCGCTGCAAAGTAATGGATAAAAGACCGTTCCAGGACACCATAAAATCAAAAAATTAGTACTTTTAAAAACGACATAAATTTATGAATTTAGTCCCTTTTTCAGGTTTTTAAGACCTAAATTCATGAATTTAGTCTATTCAAAAAGTACCATTTTTTCAAAAAATGGTATTTTTAAAAACAACATAAATTCATGAATTTGAACCCTTTTTCAGGTTATGAAGACCTAAATTCATAAATCGGCTAAAGCCAGAGGAGCTTCGCTCCGATTTGGGTGTTTTTAAAAATACCCAATTTTTCAAATTTTTCAAAATCTCAAATTTGAGAATTACAATCGGGCGAAGCGCGAAGCCCTAGAACCTTCGGTTCGATTTTCACCCCCAAAATCATGACCGTTCCAGGACACCGAAAATCATAAAAGTTAAGAATCTCAAATTTGTGATTATGACATTTTTCATTGCTTAAATCATGACCGTTCTAGGACACCGAAAACCCGGACACCGAAAAAATCATAAAAGTTGAGAATTTCAAATTCATGAATTTTATCCATCTTTCAGGTTTTTAAAATATATCATGTGACTGAAAATATTTCTTTAAAAATGGATGAAACAAAAGTGGAAGGAACTTCAGAAATGGATGAAACAAAAATGGAAGGAACCTCAAGAATATATCCTTCGTTATCATATGAACGTAGTTCTACTTTAATGGACATTGAAAAGATTAACATTGAAAAAATGAATAAAGAAAAACACAAAGATAGAGTAAGGTATATGAAAGATAAGGAATCTCAATTATTATTAAGATTAGAGCATTATAAAAAATTAAGAAAGAGATGGAGTAAAGTTAAGAATGTAACACAAGGAATTGGCATATTCTTAACAATAAGTTTAGGTGCTTTAACAATTGTTATATCTTCAGGTGTTTTAGTAATTCCAGTAGTTGCTACAGCTTTAACAGGTACGGGTGTTTTTGCAACTTCACTTGCTACAATGTTAGAAAAATCTTTAATAACTAAGAAACGAAAATCATTAAAAACTAAGCATTTACATATTAAAGAAGTATATGATAAACTACATTACTACTTTCAAAGAGTATGTGATGATAATGTTATTACGTTAGATGAGATTGAAAAATTTGATCAAATAGCTAATGAAGTAAATCAAATATCATTTCAATCACAGACAGAAAAAGTTGATGATAAAAATAAAAAGGATGGCAAAATTTCTAGTGATGGTAAAACTTTTAGTGATGATAAAATTTTTTTAGAAGAGCTAAAAACTTTATTAGACAAAACTTTATTAAACAAAACTTAATACGAGAAAATTTTAAACGAGAAAATTTTAAACGAGAAAATTTTAAACGTGAAAACTTTAAACGTGAAAACTTTAAACGAAAAGATTACAAACAACAAAGCAATAAAAAAATAATTTGTTCAGTAAAATGTTTTTGCTGTATACCAATGTTACCACAAAATTCAAATATTATATTTTAAAAAAATAGACAAAATTAAAGCTGATAATAAAAAATAAAATATTAAAACATTATATTTGTATATTTTTATTACTCGGTAAACAATTGTTCGATAACTCTTTCATGAATTTTTTTATCAATATTAATTGTGATAAATCCATAATCTTTTGACCAAGCATTATTACACGATTGTTTAAATTCATCTTTATCTCTTATACATAAATCTCTTAACAAATCACTTAAGTTTCTTGCATTTATTTCAAATAGTATAAATATATTTGCATTCTTTCTAATAACACTTCCATCTAATGAATACATACTTTGTGTTAAATAAAATACACTACAGTTATTATGTCTACCTCTTGTGAAATAATTTCTTTGAACTGACTGATTTCTGTCATTAACACAATCATCAAAAATTACACAATGTTTCATTGTTTTATCTAGTTTACTAGGATCTTGCATATTACCACTATCATCTATTAATTGTATTTTTATATGTTTATTTTTATTGGATTCAACTAATTGTTTATTTTTTGCTGCTTCTTCACACCACAAATTTATTTCTTCTTCATATTCAGATTTTTCATATTCTTCGAATAGAGAAGCAATTGCTGTTTTTGTAAGATTATTTTCAAATCCATATTTTAAAAATTGATAGACGGGTTGTTCTGCCGTTGTTGTATAAATTATAAGATTGTTATAATCCAAAAAATTTGGAGTCGTTAAAATTTTAAATAATAGATATGTTTTTCCACATCCTGATCTTCCGCAAATAACTGCTAAAACTTTATTAGATAAATTTGGATGATGATTAAATTTAAGTTTTTTTTTATTTAAAGACATTTCATTCATTTTAAAAGTAATAAATTCATCCATTATTGAATTAGTGTTTTTAGAAACAAAAAAATAAAAATAAAATTTTAATTTAAGTTTATTTTTTTTTTATTTTTTGTTTCTAATAATAAGATTAATAGGATTAATAAGATTAATAAGATTAATAATGAAAATGATAAAAAAAATTAAACTTCTCTATTGTAGCGTAAAAGTTTATACCTCTCGAACGGGAGTTTATACCTCCCGAACTAAAAGATCTATCATAATCTCTTCACCTCCAAAATTTATTTCTTGTCCTTTCTCATCAGTGATTCTAATGTTAATGTTGTTAATAGTTTTTCTTGTAATAGGGAAATATATTAATGTTTGTGGAAATACATTTAATCTATAACCAATGGGTACAGTAAAAGCTGGAAAACTGAATATTAAATTTGACAATTTACCATTTATATATCCTCCTTCAATAATGTCACAATGTACAACAATTGAATTTATTTCAGTTATTTTTGGAATCTTCTCACCTAAATGATAACCTTGACTATAGGTTTGTTTATTAAATCCTAATAGCTTTGACAATGATCTATCATGATTAAAATCAACTTGATGATTTTCGTCTAAAGTAAGAGAAAATTTATTAACTGCCGGTTCAACTGCAAAATGTAATTGTTTCTTATCTTTAAATGGTATACCTAAATGTCTCTTAATTTCATTTGATATTGATTCAACTTCGTAAGAACCAGGAAGAAAAGTTAATATTTTTCATGTTTTGCCTTTATCAGTAGAATATCTAAATTGATCATTCACATCTTTGATAACGTTTTGAATAGTGTTAAATGTAGAGAAACTAGTCAATGCAATTTGATAATTTTTATTTTGTTCCAAATGTAGAATGGGTTCTAAATTACAAGTGTGTGATGAAGTAGTTGTTATAATTTTTAACGTCGTACTAAATTTTGATGAACCCAAAATCTCTGTTAGATTTTCTAAATGATTATTAATTTTGTCTAAATCTGCTGAACACATTTTTTAGTTAAAATTTTAAATAAATATTTTTTTTATAAAAAATTAAAAACAACAACATATTTCAGCTACGGGCGAAGCCCTGGAGGACATCAGAGATGACCGGTTCGGGCGAAGCCCTGGAGGACATCAGAGATGTCCGGTTATACTTTTATAATCCTCTTCATTTAGAATCTTCTTTTCTAACAGTCTTTTCAATATAGCATGAATTTCATTAAAACTAGAATTATGTCCTTCTTTTATTGCCGATATTAAAATATTTAATCTATTTAGTAATTCTTGTGGATCATCTGGTAAAAATACAGTTGTTTCTGTTTTCTGTTTTTCAGATAAAGCTTTCCCTACTTTAACTCCCGTTGATAATAAATTTTCTAATTGTTTATAACGTCTTAGAGATTTTACTACACCTACTCTATCTAATATAGTTTTATATTTTATTAGATCTTCTACAGCATAATTTTTTAAATCTGCTCCTCTTAAAAGATCAACAAAATTTCTATCTAAACTAATAGGTTTTTTATCTGGAGTAAAAATTAATCCTCGTAAAGGTTGTGGAAATATTTCTTTACCACCAAGATAAAATCTTGCAAATAATTTTTTATCTAAAAAGAAAGTAGAATGTTCGAATAACATAGATTTTGGTAATTTTTTATCTATGTTTGCCTCTAATAAACCATAGTCATCTAATAGTGTTTTAAGTACAGGATCCGCTATATCAACACGTTTTTCATTAAGTTCCTTTTCAAGAGTTTTAAATGGTTCGACAGTTTTTTCATAATCAGTTTTTACTTCTTCAGTTAATTTTAATTTATCAAACATATCAGATTGAATACCAGCTTTTGTCATTCTATGTTGAAGATGATTTTCTTTCATAATATTTCTTTGTTTTATTAATTCGTCTAATTGTTTTATTCTTTTAAAATTATCAGCTCTAACTTTATCCATTTTTATATGATAATTTTATATTATTATTTTATGTTATATTATTATATTATTTTATAATATTTTATAATATTTTATATTTTTATATTGTTATATTGTTATATTTAGAAAATAGAAATTAGAAAATTAAAAAGGTAAAGTAGTTATTCCATCAGGTAAAATTTTTCTTTTATCATCAAATGGATCTAATGCTAATTTATGTTCTTCTTTTAAATACATTTTATGTTTCTTTGAATTAAGTCTATAATTATATGCTGTTTTTATTTCATTATTAAATAATGCATTTTTATAATCTTGAAATGTTATTTGATTAGCCACTGATGCCTTTGAAATTCCTTTTAATGTTTTATGTGTTTTAATATTATTAGTTGTATCATAACAGTAACATTTAGATTTTAAAAATATAGCTTCTGTTATGAAATCTTCATTTCCTTCTAATTCATCTTTTACTTTACATAAATCAGAAGGATGAATGATATCTTTTATTTTATTAATTTCT
>CAJQUW010007375.1:0-18596 GCA_907163375.1 Prostheceraeus crozeri | reverse complement strand
AATAAAGTTACTTTCTCTTTCTTATATTCACAAGTCATTAACGTTTCTGGCACTGATCCTTGAAACTTTCTTGCAAAGTCTTCAACACTTCTAATAACCTCAAATTTATTTTTTTACTCGGATGCTCCTCTTTGTAATGCATACAATGGCACAATTCTACATTGAAAATCAGTGACTTTCCTCTCCGAATTCCACCCACGTCCATTGTACCAATACCTTGATGAGAAAGTTGTTCTGGAATACCCAAAAGTATGACTCAAATCCTTACCTAATACAAGAAGAACATGCTTCCCTTCCTTCATCAATTTTGTTGACCCCTTTATGACTGGTTTGTAGAATTTATTCAAAGTCAGCTTGAAGAGATCATTTATTCGTTCAAACATTCTACCGATTTCCTTTTCTGTATCTTGCAAGCTCATTGTGGGAACCTTAGAATCAAAAGTTGACGTTGCAAATGCCTTTTGAATTTTAATCATGTTTTGAAAAGATGGTAAAGATGTTGAAAAAGGATGTAAAGTTAGATGATGAAAAGCCCATGTACCATGTAGGACTATTTTGAAATATGCGAAAGCAATCATCCTTCTCTCGCACTTCTTTATGTAATTCAAAATAGTTGTTCTTTAGCAAACTGATATCGTTGTAATAAGTAATTTCAGTTAGAGCAACTTCATGGGGTCCATGCAGAGTAATTGGATTAGCGAATTCAACAGAGTATAGAGATGGTTTGTTACTTGGGAATATCTTGGGGTTGCTATTGCTTGGAAGAATGATATTGAAGTTAGTAGACATGTTAAAGTCATATATGGAAGAGAGTCACATGCTATATTAGCTTAAAAGTTACGAGTGTCTCCCATCTCCACATTTTGTAGATCCTGGTGCGTTATCCAGCTATTGAATGAATCAGGATATCCTTTCCATTTAACTAGATATTTCCTTTGATTGCCATGACCTTTCCTCCTAATTATTTTATCAATCATATACACCTCTTCACTTCTGTCTACTACTTGCAATTCATAAGAGTAAAATTTTCCTTCAATTGGATTGCCATGGTAATCTATTAATTTATACATGTGGGTCTAAATTTTGTATTTACTTCATCCACAAAAAACTCTTCTTCAGTCCAATTAGGTAGATACCCCTTCTCAAATGTAGACTTGACCTTTGAAATCCGAACTCTATCACCAACATTAATTTTCTTTTCATTGGAAATGTTTTTCGCTTTCTTATCATACAATCGAAGCCATACATCCATCGCATTATCTGGGGTAACATCAACTGGTTTCATCTTAATGATTCGATGGTAGCTTTCATTGTAATTCTTAACAAATTTCTGCAGCTCACCTACCCAAACATGTGTATTTTTTGCAGTGAAATAGCGCCATATTTTTGTCTTCAGTGTGCGATTGAACCTCTCAACCATGGCAGCTGTATAAGCACTTTTGACACTAAACAATTCCACATTATGACTTTTAAGGAGACTTCGAACATCAGAGTTTTCGAATTCCTTCCCTTGATCGGTCTGTATTCTTTGCGGAACACGCCCCTCATCGAAAATGCTCCGAAAAGCCGCTTCAACTTCTGGTCCTCGTTTAGATTTCAGCGCACGTGCCCAAGCATAGCGAGATAAAATATCTATTACGGTTAAGATGTATTTATAGCCATCATTGTACTGTGATATCTGTTGCATGTCAGCCAAGTCCGCTTGCCATTGACTATCTATATTGTTAACAACATATTTTCTTGTTGGAAACCGCTTTCTCGCATTTTTGTGAAGAGTGTAAGTCGGTTGACTCCTCAACCACTTCTTGACTTTCTCTATTCCCACACCCACTACGAAACACGTGCTGCACGAGCTAGAACCTCCGGACGACTGAAACTTGCGGGATGATTTAAGTCGTAATAAATCTTTCTGAGTTTCACTGCTGTACTCATCGTCTTTGTTCTGATTTGCACGCGTATTACTCGCACAGCAACTGCTAACACAATTGATATCAACCTCTATGCCCTCTTCTCCTTTGCCTTCGAGCGCAGATTTCAAACAACAGCAAAATTTTTGTAACGACATGATATGAGAGAGGTAAGGCTTAATTCATATTTGCTTAATATTTACTATACTCCTTCGCAACACGCATTGAGCGCCTAGTAGCTCTTTTTGGTTGCAGATGATCGGGATCTGCAAGCTCTCGCTTGACCGCCATCGTGGGTGTTTTACTCTTTGATCCATCTTGTAAGTGACCCTTATCCAATTCATTCACAGTCGGTCCTCCAATAATATTGTGAGGTACATTTTGATCAGATAAAATTTTCTGAAAATATGTCCACCCTTGTGGTGCACCTAGTTTTCGCCTTACATCTCTGACAGCATATTGTAGAAGGTCATCTATGTGACTATTTCTAATAACATCACCAGTTGTTTCATCTTATTATCTCCCCTCTCTCATTGAACTTCACATGTGGATCAATGAAGTCAAATAATCGCTCAGCGCGCACACGATATGGTCGAGGTGTTGACAAGGTTATAAATCGTCGCAACTTGTCACGAATCTGTCGCCTCTCGTCAATGTTTTCAGCTGCTAACTGCATTCGTCGATAGGGATCCTTAATCTTCTGAATTTCCATATCCTTTTGTGTTAGTTCCTTAAGTTGATTCGTAATAGGTTGATCTATATTTTTGACTTCCTGTGCACTTTGTAATGTAGTCAATTGTACATACTCCTCTTGAGGAATGACTACCATCTTTGAATATGACATGTTTGAAAATAATAAGGCAACAAAGTACATTGCTTAAAACTAACTGTGAACCGAGAAAACTGTCATTGGTTCAGCGGAATTAGGTATGATATTTGTTCGAAATCGAAGTCGTTCCGGACATTCCTGGGTTAGATCAATAAATAGATAACCATGTGGTTTCTTTGTTACATCTTCATATATTTTTGAAAGTACTTTAGGTTGTTGAGGTAATATCTGTCTACTGAGATGATGTATCTGACTGCTATCTCTTGGATTTTTAAATATTGCCAAATAATGTGTATTCAAACTTCTAGTTCTTTGCTCTTTCCCTCCATCGAAGATGTTTTGGGTGATGTAGATAATAAAAGCTTCCCTATGATGTGCAGTTTGAATGAACATTTCAGTTACATCCTTTGAAGATTTGCTTTCTCGTAATAGATCATCTAATATGAGTAAGTCACCTGCTTTGATATCCTCAGTTGATGGCAACCCTTGCTTCACCTCATAACCTTTCTGGCGAAGTGCAGAATGTAGTTGTGGTTGAAATATTCCATAATACCATTTGACTCTCTTAATTTCCTTGTTAAACATTTCATTTCTATATTGTAGCAATTCAGTTACAAATGTAGTTTTACCGGACTGACTTGGTCCAGCGACACACATTGTGCGATCAGTGAATAGACGAAAATCTGTCATCTTATAATTCCATTAACATTAAACTCATTATCCCGCTAATTTTGCTTAGAACAACAAAACAGACACATGTTCCAGATCAAGTTTATTTACATTCAGAATAGAAACTTTCAAGTTACATTTACAAATTAAAACATTTACAAATTAAAACATTTGTGTTTCCTCATCACAATTAGGATTATAGAAAGTTTTCAAGTCAGCATCTTGGCGCTTCAACTTCAATTTAGGATTCCCATCTTTAGATTTCCGACCTCGCTTTTTGCTCTCTTCCTTCCCATCACTTGAAGCAGTCTTATCAATGTTAATTAAACATTTATCAATTGGTAGTGGTTCATAGACTAGTTGAAGAACCTTCATTTGTAAAGATGCGACTTTACCAGTCGAAACCATGTGAGCCAATATAAAGTCCGGTAACGTGAACTAAGCCCATATAGCGGCCCCGTTTGAGATCCTCACATTCCATCGCGTTTGTAAAGAGATCGAATGCTTGAAAATGATCAGATAGTTTTAAAAACAGTGTATCGAATTCCGGCAATTCCTTATAACCAACTCCTTCCTCTAATGCCTTTCTCCAATGAGTGGGAGCACTTTCAGGCAGCTCAACACATTCTTTCGCGAAAGAGTCAATAGTTTTAAGAATCACCTGTTGCCATTTTGGAAAAGTCACTCGCATTTGTCTCATATTGCTATACCCTGATGTAGACATACCATTACTGTGGAAGAATGGAACTTGAAGATAAAAGCCATCATCACCATAATTCAAGGTTTGAAAGTAGAACGTATTTCCAATCCCTTGCACCTTTCGTGTCGGACGAAGCTTCAAGAGATCTTGCTCAAAAGCGTCACCTTCCTCTCTGATTGTATACATTTTCTGAGTCATGTTTCAACAAGTACTAATTCGGAGCTTTCAACCAGCGCAAATGAATTGTCACTTGAAAGTGGTAAAATATCATTAAAGCGTCTTCCTTATATACACCTATATATGACTCATCAATCAAAGTGATGACGTGTCACTTTATGATTCGCTAACCTTATATTAACATTGCAGCAGTTGCTGCAATCCTTCCAAGCGGACTATTGATAACACCATTAATACTGTTTCCAATATCATTTAACATACTTAGAAACCCACCACCACCGCGCTGAATTAAGTTTCGCCTTTTCTTATCACTACTCCTTGGATTTGAAAACTTTTTTATGCTATTCAAAGAGCCAGCATTCAACAGAGGCTTGTACATAGGTAGACATTTGTGTATTGCAAAAGCTAAATCACGAATGAAATCATCACTTGAATTTTGAATCAATTTACACTTCTTCTTATTATCATGTATCCTGTTTAACTTTCGCAACGCCTTTTTAAACTGACTTGAAGGTTTGAAGGACCGTTTCGATTGACGAGAAGATGCCTTCCGTTTTACAGACATTTTTATTCTAATATGGAAATAGATAATACAATTACAATTTTTGCTTAGTACTTACAACATTATATACAAAAGTTTACAAGCATTCACACAGAGTTTGTTGCTGGTACGTATAAAATTACATAAAACACTTAGCAAGTTGTAGAGGGAAACTGATATACACTCACATCGGCTAGAGTCTCATTTGTAGCAGTTATGAGCTGCTCAATGTCTTTCATTAGATGTTTTGAAATAGGACAGCACATACAGCAAGGCTTTAAATGGAAAGTCTTTAAAATATTGGCATAGTATGCCCGCAAACTGATCACCTCAGAATGTCCTTGAGCAGCCACATTGATGCTTACTGATGGCGGTCCACTGAACAAGTCCAGTTTGCACTTCTCACCCTTCTCATCATAGTAGCTGGAGGTGATAATGTCATGGAGACATGTGTTGAGTTTCCGTTGGATACTGCTGCACCAACAGCGAGAGTATTCCGGTACAATCTCCGTTTGAGATAGTGGGCGAAATACTTCGTTGAGCCAGAATCTTGCAACTCGTGTAAGAGCGTTGTTCACGACTCTCATCAACATTCTCTGCACCACAACGTCCTCTCCGCAGCGGAAATACTTCACTATTTCCTCCATCAGATCCACCAAATCCGCTTTATAGCCAGTTATATTCACGGCAGAATAAAATATATTGCCCGTGAAGAGTTGACTTCGGTAAATTATTGAAATTGGAATGTTGGTAGTGAACGACATGCTGATTGACATTGTATTAGCCTCAAATTATGCTTGAAATAGAACGGTACAATGTCTTCCTTATATAGAAAAGTCACACAAAGACACAATAGTGACCAATCACAGACCTGCATGATGACTCATCATGTACGATATACAGTGACTGTTGAAGATATTTCTTCATCGCAAAGGGGACAAGATGAAGTTTCAAAGGGTACATAACATGTAGAACACATAACGCTATGACAACATGGCAAAAAGAGAAGGGATCGTTCCTGTTTAAAACATTTAACGCAGTTCCGTTCACATAATAATTTAAATGTCTCTTGTTCTAATTTCCTTCTGAAGTCACTTTTATTGGGAGAACTTTTTATTAAAACACTGTCAGATGTCTCCTTCTTTCCATATCGTTCCAATTTGATCCTCCTAATTTCACTATCATTGCAGTGTAGCATGGAGAAATCCTCTATCCACCTACGATCCAAATTGTGATTCATAGCATGCTCATCTAGATCCATTAGTCGATCAACTAAATCACCAGCGTTGATATTTTCACTGAGATTTGTTACAGTTTCTATGGCTTTGAACGAATATCCAAGGTCTCTTGCGACAACCCACGACGTTGGGATACTAGTCATCATTATGTATGTCATCAAAAACTATCTCATATTTATAGCATAGTTTGTCTACGTAAAAGGAAAATCAATGTGTCATCTTGATTACAATGGTTGCAATAGTCACAATAGTCGCAATTGAGCAAACCCATTCAAAATCAAACAACGGACGTCTATCGGTACGTACCCAAGTGCTCAGAACCAAACCACACAAGTTCGATCATAGACGTTCCGAAACACAGTGTACCAAACACATGTACCTATCCAGTAAAACAGATCTCATACAAGTTCCTATTGATAACACTGAATTATACATGTACCTATCCGTGTGCCTATCGATAACTAAACTATACATGTACCTATCCATGTACCTATCCATGTTCCTATTGATAACACTAAACTTTACATGTACCTATCCATGTACCTATTGATAACACTAAATTTTACATGTACCTATCCATGTACCTATCCGTCGCAAGTAGGGCACAGTTTTCACTACTGACGTGGATGGGAGATGAAATATCGATATGTGCAACATTATATAACAGCAACCAGGGAGATGTAGATATCAATACTAAAAAATTCAGACAGTAAATTCATTTTCAATTGAACAGACTTGAAAGCATTGTTGCGACGACATAATATGGGGCATAGAAATGTGTTTTTACACATAATTTTCAATTCTATGCAGGCCTTTCAGTCTATCGAATACACTGTTCAAATTGGCCGTTGAAATTTAACATTTTAAATTTAAATTTTAAATTTAACATAAGCTCATCCGTCCCGTTTATCGCTAAATTCACGGAGCCTATTTAATCAGATATTTCATGCGTCGATTAATCTAGATTGAGCCACGGCTTTTCATGGGTGATTTATCTACGAGCCAAATAACCTAGATAGATTTACCTAAGATTTCCAAGGACAGTTATTTTGATTTCAAGTGACATTCATATGAGAGCATCTGTCGAGCAAAATACCTGCAATAAGAGCCAATTCAATACAAGTGCATTCACCTGAGTTCGGATGTCTTATAAAAGTAATACATTAGGTGGTAAGGTGATGGAAAATAAATTGTAGTGAAAACTATAATCCAATCATCAATGAAGATAACGAACGAATCGTATAATGCCTTAAGTTATACTGAAATTGAAATATCTAATATCAGCGATTCTATATGAAGAAAAATAGCATATAAATGAGGTGTCTAATCCTGTGAGGGTATGGGGATTCTGTCGGAATACCCATAGGTCTTTCTGTGGGCATGGGGTTGGGTGGGGACTCAAATTTCAATCGCAAGCGCGGCGGTGATCAGGCTTGTCACGAAGATTACAATCGTTGTGTTTTTTAGAACGTCTTTTAGAGATGAAAAACTTTGACCAGTCATCTTATCAGGCTTACTGATTGAGGTAACGGGTAGTTAAAATTTGTGTAAAACTGATTTAGTTTGCGATTTCAGCTGTCACTTATGAAAGCAAGAGAGCATTTTGCATTGTCATCATAAACAATTTCATTTTTTTGTATTTTCTTTTTAGCATGATTCACACCATAGATGTTCTAATTCAAGTGAGTATGCAGACGCTCAACAGCATTGTGTTTCCAACATAAACTCCTAGATATATATTTCACTCACCCCTGTACTTTATCCTCTTTTCCTGGATGCATTGTAGCTAATTAAAGAGCTGACGATTTCTATGAAAATCTATATTTCTATAACACTGATTTAATGTGTACAGTACATTAAAACGTTTAATGTACTGTACACATAATCAGTGTTATAGAAATATAGATTGATATACAAATCTGCACAGAGAAAGTCCTCGGCATAGATTCAATCATGTCACTACGGGGGCTCGTGCATTAAATCTTAGAGTTGCCAACTCTCACGCATTGACGTGAGTTTCACGCATTCAGACCTCTTCTCACGCTCTCACGCTAGAGGCAAAATTTCTCACGCATTCAAGAAATTTCTCACGCTTGCTGTACTTGTCTCACGCATTCGCAGATTTAATGTAATTCTTAATGATGTTTCTTGATAGAACCGCACAAGCAAAATAGCATGTTATTTAGTTGAAAGTCTATGGTCATGTAATCATCATTCTAAGACGTCTTCCATGTGCCATAGACTTCTGAGTTACCATGTCCATACAGAACACTGTCGGTGTTATCTGATGAAGTCCATGGATGAGCCATGGAAATCTGTAAGCATGTTATACAAAGAAATCCATAGTGTGGGAATGCCATTTTATACCATGGATATCTAGAATCACGCAGTCACAAGTTTCACTTCAATCGATAAGATCTCCATTGGACCTGCTGTTTCCTTATTTTGCGATTCATCCTTGCATACTTTACAAAATTGCAGAAAATGATGCACAATCCTTGAAATTTTCTGTTTATCCATCCTCCAAAGACATGAACATCATTTACTATGTGGAGCTGGTGTTGTTTGGCGATCAATAATCAGACGGTCTGGCTGAGGTTCTTGTGGAGAGATGCTGGTAGATGGTGGAGAAACTATTTCTGATGTTGAGTTTGATGATGATCTTGAAGCTCTTCGCCGAGAATTTTCGATATTGTGAATCAAGGAGGTCTCCTACACACTCGGTTTTTGTAGTGGTTAGCTATTACTGACAAATTCAGATAGAAATCAAAAGTAATTCTACTAGAGCAATTCCTTAATTGCAGAGAACAGCTTGAACTTTTTTGTGTGTCGCAGACAGATGTAGTCCCAATCAAGTTTTACTTTGCAGTCATTGCAGTGTTGCCCACGATGTCCAAAAAAATGATTGTGCAAAAAAAATTCAATTTTTTCTCTAAGTCATTGATGCACGAGGCAACTGATGGATTAAAGCAAAATTTGAAGCAGAAATCGATTACGAAAAATATAAATGCCAGAAAGAGAACCAAGCTGTCTGGCGGAATAGTTTGCGAATAAAGATTTTGAAGAATTACCATTACCTTTCCTTTTTGCATGCAATTTATAATAAATCAATGTAATTTTGTTATATCATGATATTTTTATAAGCATGAGGTAATTGCTTCTTTATACTTAAACCGCTGACCGTCCTAATAGCCTTACACTAGCCTGAACACTATTGATTGTATCATATTATGCAACTAATAGGACAAAATGTCGACATGACAGATAACACTGTTGTACAGTATATCTAATCGTAATACATTTCAAGCAGGGATTGCAAATACCCGGGTTTTTGCAACCACCCGGAACCCGGTTCCGGATGCGGATCCTAGGACACGGGTACCAAAGCGGATCCCGGATCCTATGATCAAAAGTGATAAAACTGCATGCAATTCGCTTTGACTATCATGAAACATTGAATAGTCTGGTTCCTGAGATTGTGTTCAAATCATGCGTTTCATAATACATAAAAACACAATAATGAAGGGATATTGAAATCCTAGGATTTTGTTATCGACAATTGCAGTTGTCACTCTGGTTCTCAATTATTATTATTACCTTTTTACAGAATATCATTACTAAATATCAAGGGATAATTACAAGTATCTAAAATATCGGCAATACAATCTGAGACTGAGCATAGAAAATGCGCACTCTTTCTTAAGACATGATAACTGTGACTGAATTTCTGTATTAATTAAGTTTACATTCACCATGATTGTCAATCAAAAAAAACAATTTCAACAACGATAATTAAGTTTATTTAACTAAAAGAAAAAAAGACAGTAAACTTGCTTTTATTTGTGTTTATTTAACTAATATTCGCATATCCAACTGCTATAGACTTATTAGTAATTACAGCTATTGTTCATTGCAAGTGTAAGGTAGTCGGATCAATATCATATGTTTGGAGAAGCACAATGGATATTTCTTGATGTTTTTAACTCTGGAGTTTATGGATGTCCATTCATTCCTCCGTGTGGATTAGTAAAGCGGGTGTAGTCAAAGACTATGTAATATTCAAAGACTAAAAACTCTCCTATCTCTGTATGTTAAGCTTTTGGAAACAACCTATTTGTCCTCAACGAAGATATCGGATAATTTTAACACATTGGAAAATAGGAGCTACCGTGGATCTTTTTGTACTCATCACAGATATGTACAGTTTCCTAATTTTCTACGAGTTTACAGTCTTTACATCTTCCACTGTCTTTGGGTGTAGTGGTCACATGTCTACAACGGTGACATGGCAAGTAGAATGAACTTCATGAAAACTTATGAAAACTTTATTTATTAAACTTATTAACTTTTTCATGAAAACTTCATAAAAAAGTTACTACATCTTTTTTTGCTCATTAATAGATAGTCATTCAATACCGAGCTACAGACATTCCTGCATAAAACAATTCTACAAAGATTTATATTCGCATTCCTGTCTGCCACTTCCAACATTAAGTGAGTAACGAGAAAAACAAGTTTGAGGTTCTATAACTTTTATAACTTCTATCGTTAAATAGGATTTACCACAGCATTGGTGACCATCAATATCTTATCATAAACTCTCTTCGCTGGATCCGTGATCCGGGCGGATCTCATACCGGATATTTACAACAGGATCCGCCGGATCCCGGATCCGGATCTTGACCCGGTGCCATCCCTGGTTCCAAGGAGATAATCCTCACCGGCCACAGATTGTACACAGCTACACTGTAGATCGCTCAATACCAATCACATACGAAGGACGCATACCAAAGTATTTTTTTGGTATATTTCTGCATTCTCTTGGTATATATTTGTATGCTTTTCGTATGTTATTTCAACTGTGGCATGCTTTACATACTAACGCCATACCAGCACAATGCTAAAAGAAGGCATCAATCATGTCCAAAGTATGTTGATTTAAGGCCTTTTGTCAAAAAAGATCACACTAGTAAGTGTGAGATAATAACATTCAAGAGTCAAACTTCCAATACTGAATTCGATTTTGATACACGCAAGTCTAAGGCATTTCATGAATAATCAATAAGTATTCAACCATCAACAATTATGCATTATGTAATTCTCAAATTAAGCATATTATCAATCCGAAATAAAAACACATTAAGATTCATGAACGCAAAAATACTTATGTTTGAGATATATAAGTCAACATGTTTGCACGAAAAATATCATTTGAATAAATTGATATTAATCAACTTGTGTCATAAAGTAGAACTTACCAAGCGTTCTGTAGATGTTACTAGGCAAGTAGCAACGACGTCATACAGCATAAAATTCACAATAAATCTGATCCGGTCAAATAACACACTATCAAAAAGAAATGTTCACGACTGGTATTACTGAAAAAAGTTATTTGACAGTAGTATGTAACATATAATTATTTTTTGTTATGTGACTTAAAGCTCTTTATACGAAACACATACCAATTTGCATCGGGTCTCGCATATAAAACATACCAACAACTCGTATTTCAGTGAAAAACAGACAATCACAGATAGAATAATTCGTATCGCTACATACCAATCAAATACGAAAGTAAGTGAGGCTTCGTATGAAAAACATGCCAGATCTCTGTAAGCATACGAGAATCTCGTATCAGATGTTAGTTTCAAACTGTATGTGATTTTGGTATATGTTTGTGTGTAATTTTCTTATCCAGCGATTTACAGTGTACTTGTTTAGGTGCTATATCTAGAATGTTCATGGTTATGAAATATGTAATTTATATAATCTAATATTTTAACATTACAATAATAATATAAAATATGTTGTCTTCTTTTCAATTTCAGATGCATACTCCGATAAGCAGACCTGGATATCTATGAGGAACTTCTTTGAGATATAGAGGAAAAATGCGAAGACTCGTATTGGACGTCTCAAGTTGCGTTATATTTATCTAATATAAAAATCTCACGCATTGCACTCATCAAATGTTGGCAACCCTGCAAGTAGAGATGGACATACGTGAAACAGTGAATGTCTAGTTGAATGTGTGATGTTGATGTATGGTAGCATTTTGTAGCACTTCATACCTGCGTTCAGCAGAATGATTTTCTTACACATCTCGCTCAATGTCTTTCCTTAACATTCCTCACTATGTGAAATCGTTCAAAATTAGCAATTTGCTGTGATAACCTGATCATTTTCAGCTGTCAATCTTGCAGATTAAGCAGGTTACTGACTCTCTTTCCTGTGTACTCACTTGAGAAATAAGTATGGTTAATGAGGAAATATTGAAGGACATGCACACGTTTTCTTATCTTATTTCGTATATTTATCTTTGGGAATTTGTGGGATTGTATTTCTGGATGTCGTCTTTTTAATGGACATCCTGATATGCATTTTGGAACACAACAAGTAGGTATATCTGTTGTACGCAAAGCAGGTGAAGATAGGAATTACTGATTGTTATTGGGAGTTTGACGATGCGCTATTCAAGTCCAGTGTGTGTCCAAAAACTTTCTAAGAAGGCTCATAAGTTATTTGAAATTCGCCAGTGCAATATTTGATTTATGGAAATCTACATAGTAATTTCTACTTCACTTAAGTATTCACTTATGCTTCACTTGACGCATGTTAGATGCAAAGCTATCATGGGAAGTTGAATTTCCATAATGCAAAAAGCAGCGATCCTATGATGTACAGGACGCACGCGCACATTGCTTCTGTGATCAGTCGACTACATTATACAGTATATCTAGGAGTTTATGTTTGAAACATAATGCTGTTGAGCCCCTGCATACTCGCTTGAATTAGAACATCTATGGTGTGAATCATGCTAAAAAGAAAATACAAAAAAATGAAATTGTTTATGATGACAATGTAAAATGCTCTCCTGCTTTCATTAGTGACAGCTGAAATCGCAAACAAAATCAACTTTTACACAAATATAATCTACTCGTTACCTTAATAAGATCAAGTTGTTTTAACGCGTCGTTCAGAAAAGCACAACGATTGTAATCTTCGTGACAAGCCTGATCACCGCCGCGCTTGCGATTGAAATTTGAGTCCTCACTCCACCCCATGCCCACAGAAAAACCTGTGGGTATTCCCACAGAATCCCCACACCCTCACAGGATTAGACACCTCATTTATATGCTATTTTTCTTCATATAATAGCTGATACTTTTCAATTTCAGCATAACAACGGATTATACGATTCGTTATCGGCATTATGATTGGATTATGGTGTTCACCACAATTTATTTTCTATCACCTTGTTACCTCGTGTATTACTTTTCTAACACAGCCGAACTCTGGCGAATACACTTGTATTGAAATGTCTCTTCAATGATTGTCAGGCCGTCAAAGATCGGCTACCAAATAATAGTATTTGGTTGTACATAGCCAAAAGTAGCGTTTCCGGCTTAATGTCTTGATACATGGTCAGCGTTGTCACCCTGGATATGATTCCTTCATGAACAATAAATGCAGCACTGTCATTCTTCGCAACTACATGGAACATGCACTCACTAATAGAGTTTCAAACTGAAAGCGTTTATAAATTTCTTAACAAGCTTCCCGCTGGCAAATCGAGATGATGTCTGCTTTACTACCTATCTACGAGCGAATCAAGAGAAATTTCGATCTAGGGTCATCGATCACTGTGAAATGAAACTATGTGTATGTTTTAACTATTCGACTATTATCTTTATGTAGGTTCCTCATCAGCGATTCACACTTAATTTTAGGGATTTTCGTGGAGGATTTTAACTTCTTAAACTTTCTTTAGGTACCTTCTGTTTTTCATAGCTTTCCTTTCGTTGCATGTGTGGCTGTAAATTTTGCATTGCAACCGAAGCAGGGCGATTTATATTTGAGCACTTTTTGAGCGCCGATCGTCGCTTAATTAGAGCACGTGGAATTTTTGCTATACCAGTCATACATACAGATAAGAACAACAGAAAAAGATGAAATCACAAAAGTGATTGAAACTTTCGAACGACCTGTCAGGATTGTAACGGGATGTCTTTGATGTAAGGAAACTTTTCGTTGCATCATCACTGACAAATGGAGAGCCTACATTTGTAGAAACTACAGAGATGGATTCGTCTGTCACTACACTGTAAACTGTAAACAGTCACTTATCGGACAATTTGTGAGCCACATCAGTATTTTAGCACTTACTAACTTACTAAACTGTGTATTATCACTGTGTGTATCAGACAAATTTCCTGCTTGTCAGACAATTTTTGTCTCATCGCACGAACTAATTTACATAATTGCGTTTATTGCCTATCATACTACTTATGACTAATATATATACACTTTTATTGAAATTGGATGGTATCCTTGATAATTTTCAATTATAGAATAAACAATGTTGTAAATAAGTAGGGTTCTTTGTATACACCTTGAGGCATGGCAATAACAGGTCTGGATATCTGACGTATTGATGCCATCTTTTAATTCTGTTTTTACAATGTTTTTTTACAGCTTTTAAGGATCTATATACTTCCCTAAAGTTGACATTGACACAGGGGACTTGTAAAGTATCGGAGTTGTTCATAATGCGAGTGTGAATGAGTAGAGCAGATTTAGAACGTATGTGATTAGGAGTGACTAGTTGTCATTAGCCGATATTGAATAGTTTGATCATATTTAAACACTTCGAGTTTGAGAGACAATACTTTTAGAAAAGTAGACAGAATCGTCTGATATTTTGGCGAATAATTGTCTCATTTTGTCTGCTCTGAACAGCCACTTTTGGTTTTTCATTGACTCATGTTGTCTGTTGCAATTGTCTGATTTTTGGCTGTCTACAGTTTACAGTGTAGATTACTCTAGGTGATAGACGGATAAAGATAATAGATACAAACATTCTCAATTTGATAATCGTGTGTAGGCCTATCGAAATTAGGACACAACATTTCAAGTTTTCTGTGGAATGACCCATGTACTATCTGATTTGTGCGCAAGGTGTAAAAGATATATTTATTAGAGCCTCTTTTATATCGTTATAAGTTTCAAATATAGGTCAATGATCAATCGCATTATTCACGCAAGCATAATTACATCACATAATCATTATGAATCAAAGTGATTTGATCTGCATGTAGGTGATTTAACGTCATATACCGGCAATAAAGAGGCGTGCGAATCAGCCTCCATTCAGTTCTGTCCCAAAACCAGCCTCCAGCGCTCTTCCCCTTCAGACGTCCCTGATGCACTGAAGTTATTATTACTCATTCAGAATCATTGTCGATGTGTCACGGATTTGAAATCAGCACAGACATTTCATTGAATTTAAGCGGTGAGATGGCAAGCTGTTTGATAACTCAAAGTCAGAATTTATTCTGTGATCAAATGTCAGTTCTGATTGCTTCTAGTGGATATCAAAAATCATGACCATCCCCACAGAATCCCCAAAAAAGCGCTATGGAAGCTGCGAGGGTGGCCTCAGCACTCATAACCACCCCATACCCATAGGTACCCATACCCATGGGCACCCATGCACATGGGTATACCCATAGAATCCCCATAGCCACTGGCAACTCTGTCTTGCGATGACCGATTTGTGATATAGTGCTTTATTTGCAGATACTGTAGTGATTCTTACATAGGGCAAACTTCGCGTCATTTTCAAATTTTTGAACCTTCGCTGGAACATCTTACATGCATGTCAGTGTTCGATTTTCATTTTACAAGATGCTTCCTATTCTATTCACATCCGTTTTATAGAGCAAGAAAATAGCTTAAAGCTATAAAGCAACATCAGTTCATTGACATAACAAGCAAATAAAGGTCATAAGCGTAAAATGACTAGTGTGGGACTTTGACATTACAATCCTTGCTAAGCTAAATTCACCAATAGCGACACGTCTAAGTGAAGCCGCCTTTATCAGAAAGTGCAAGCTGAAATTAAATCGGAAACACGAACTGATCAATTGAAAGATACTCGGCCCAAAGACAACAGTATATAAACCGTTTCTCGGTCTTTTAGCTATTTTTTACTACGTCTTGTCGCTGACACAGACTGCCGAAACGTTGGCCTGTTGTACGCCTTCACTGTTTTATTAAAACGTTTGGCTTACTAGAAGGAGCTGTCTCTTTGATTTTTTGTTTCACGAATGATATATTTTGCATTGTCTATTTTTCGACTATAATAAAATTTGAACTGAAATGAAAATATCAATCACATGACTTTATATCATTGATCTCTAATGATAGGACTAGATACAATATTCTGAATGTATTTGCAGTAGTTCAAGGAAATAATTCTACAATTCTACACTGCAGTGACATACATGACACTTCATACAAGTGCAATTACATGCTGAATATCATTTTGCTTTCAGCTTGTGTTGATTTTCAATTGTATTTAGGCTATGTCAAAATAACAATACGAACATTTGATCATAGTTACACTGTAAATCGCTGGATACGAAAATTACATACAAACACATACCAAGTTTACATACAATTTGAAACCAACATTTGATACGAGATTCTGGTATATATAAAGAAATCTGGTATGTTTTTCATACGAATGGCCATTTACTTTCGTATGTGATTGGTATGTAAACGATACGAACTATG
The DNA here is from genome assembly GCA_907163375.1 of Prostheceraeus crozeri. Lineage (NCBI taxonomy): Eukaryota > Metazoa > Platyhelminthes > Polycladida > Euryleptidae > Prostheceraeus > Prostheceraeus crozeri. The sequence continues at coordinate 1,957 of CAJQUW010007375.1, read as the reverse complement.
CTAACTGTGATTGGCTGTTTTACGTTGAAATACGAATTCTTGGTATGTTTTATATACGAGACCCGATGCAAATTGGTATGTGTTTCGTATGTCTTTCGTATGAATAGCTTTATGTCATATGGCAAAAAATATGTTATACTACATACTACTTATAAATAACTTTTTTCCAGTAATACCAGCCGTGAATATTTCTTTGTGAAAGTGTGGTATTTAACTAGATTAGATTTCTTGTGGAATTAAAGCCGCATGTCATCTTTGCAACTTGTCTTATAGCAGTCTCATAATTAGCTCATTTCCTTGAACTAAATTGATAAACATCATTTCAATAAAACTATAACTTTTCAGCAACCATGTTGACTTATATATCTCAAACATAACTACAGTTGCGGCCATGAAGTCTGCAACACTGCCTTATGAAGTGAAAAATTACTGCAACTTGTTGTGTGTCTATGCATCCTAGGACTGAACGTCTCTTAGCTGATTTCTATGCCTGAGCTGTCAGTGTTGTTGACAAAGTTTTGAATAGGTAAATAATAGATATCTCATTGCATTCTGCAAATTTAAATTTGAAAGCAAGCTGTGAATTCAGTTTATCTTCCATTTTGCACGCCTGCGGCATCATGGAAGGACGTAATGAGATTCGATGCAAAATTATAGCACTTTTTGAACACACAGAGAAGTCGCAAGCCGAAATTGCCAATGATTTGAACATCAGCAAATCGACAGTGAGCAGAACTATCAGTCGCTACCAACAAACTGGATGCTACGAGACGAATTATCAAAATTGTGGACCCAAAGAAAAATTCAATGAAAGAGATTTGCACCGAGTGAAGCATTTGGTTGTCCAAAATCCCAGATCGAGTGCAAAGGAAATTTTACGTGACTATCAAGCTGGGGCATCCGGTGACGAATCCATCAACATCAACAGCGAAAGAGCGATGCGACGTGTGTTGAACATTGCCGGATGTAAAGTTATTAAACCTTGTCGACGTCCTTTTTTTGAGAAATGCTCAAATTGAGAAGCGTCTCAAGTGGGCTAGGGAGCACCAATCGTGGAGTGAAGAAGATTGGCAAAATGTCATCTTTAGTGATGAGACTATTTTAGAAATCAGTGACAACTGTCCTCGGTATGTGAGAATAGTAGATGGACAGCCTTTGAGACCAGAACACTTTAACAAGACGACAAAGCATCCTACCAGCGTGATGATTTGGGCATGTTTCTCAATTCATGGCACCGGACGGCTCATGTTGTTGAAGGAAACATGAACAGTCAATGTACATCGACGAAATTATTGACGGAAGAGTGGTTCAGCAATTCGTGATTGGTTCCCCAGCGGAAGCGGTATTTTTCAACAGGACAACGCTCCGGCACATGTGAGTAAGCTCAGCATGCAACACTTTTCTCGTCGAAACATCCAACTTCTCACCTGGCCTCCTTCGTCTCCGGACCTTAATCCGATTGAAAATCTATGGAATTAAACGTCGTGTGAAACAATTACCAGCCTCAAACAAACAAACTCTGATTGCAAACTTTCTCCATATTAGGCACCATGACGAAGAAATCAGTGATTTTTGTGCAAAATCGGTTCATTCCATGCCATCAAGAATTAACGCTGTCATCAAAGCGAGGGGCACCCAAACCAAGTACTAGCTTCTTCATCGTTGTTGTTTATTACTGTTCTGTTTAAAATTGTTATGAGTCGTCATTGGTTACATGATTGAATAATACTATATTAAAATCTACACATAGATTGGGAAATGTTGTTTTGAGACGAAATATGAGACGGTGTTGCAAACTTCATGGCCGCAACTGTATTTTTGCGTTCATGAATTATAATGTGTCTTTATTTTGGATTGATAATATGCTTAGTTCCAAAATTACATAATGCATAATTGTTGATGGTCAAATACTTATTGATTATTTATGAAATGCCTCGGACTTACATGTATTAAAATC
>CAJQUW010007374.1:0-220279 GCA_907163375.1 Prostheceraeus crozeri | reverse complement strand
NNATAGATGTTTCGCTTTTTCTGGAACTAAATCACATACACTTTTGTCATTAAATACAGAAGGTAAATGAAGTTTGTCAACTAAATGAGACTTGAAAGGAATCACTATATGCGTTTTGTCTTCGGTAGAACTATCCTTCTTGTTTCTATATAATTTAGTATGAACATATGTTGTCAAAACGAAAGATAGGTCATTCGACTGATCAAGAAGCCTAGAATACATAATTTTAAGCATGCGATCACTTATCGATTTCAAGCAATTATAGAAATTTCTTATTTTTGTTGCTCTCTTCATCAACTCTTTGAAGCTCCTTGAGAATATCCTCACAACTATTAGATGGAGGATATTTCTTTCTACCCCGACTTCCTAAGGCCATGGCTTCTCTTACGGTCTGCTAATAGAGAACTAAAAAATGAAAATGAATTTGCAGTGTTCTGAGAGGCGCAACCTCCGCCTAACACTCTGTCATTCAAACCTAAAGGATGCAAGGTGTTCAGCGTTCTTATATGAAAATCTTCCTTACTGCTAAGCTCGAAGGCAATTTTCTGTATCAGATTTATTACGAACATCGACAAAGTCAATAATTTGTATATACTTACGTCATCCCAACTGTGATTAGAACTATTAAAATGATTACTTAAATACGTATTGAGATGATTCTTTTAAACAGATTGCCGATGCCCATTAAGTCCTACAATGTAATGGCTGTTTTGTCGGTCCAACATACTGGACCCCACATGATTGACATGTGATCAAATATATTACATGTCTACTCTTACACGAGAAACTACTAGGATAATTTAAAACGAACCGTCTGCCGGTACTAAAACTCTTAAAAGTAGTATTAGGTGTCAAGAGATTTACAACATAGGAGTAGTAATGCCATTCCAAATTCAAGTGCAGTGCGGTGCAGTGATGAGTCATCGATGAGTCATCAGCCCCCCCCCCTCTGGAAGGTGAGGGAGTTCGCCAAGGATGTGTTGGGAGGAATGGGTCCGTGAGGAGAAAACCGCCCCCCCCCCCTCTGGACAGCTTGCTTCGATGTTGGCTTCTAGTGGACGGATTTTGTCGTGCGATAGCTCGTTTGAAAGCTAAGAGTGAGACAAATTCAGTGAAACAATCGGCTTGTTCCTATCTGTCTTCGTTCAAAAGTTAGAGCGGTTACAAGATTTTAGGTCGGAGCTCGCTTACCTGAAAAAATCCTAAGTGTCAGAGTGACTTTGTATGGGTAAAAATTTGAAAATTTTCCAAAGTGTGGAATTTCGACCTGGGACCGTCACCAAAACATTTTTCATCAAATTTCGCTGACCCCCCCCCCCCCCCCCAACGACTCAACTGACCAAATTGGTCGAAAAGACCAAAGTTGTTCAGAATCATGTGAAACAAACTTCTATCAAGGTTTCAGGTTGAAATTCGTCCAAAAAATTTTTTCGAAAATTTTCACTACGGTGGTCTCGACACTTAGGATTTTTTCGTGAAAAAAAAAAAATTTTTCAAAATGTTGGAATTGAGCTCCGAGACCCATCCCATCGTGTTTGTCGTCAAAAGTTGGGTCGGTGAAGTTTCGGTGAAAAAACCGCCCCCCCCCCCCCCAACGACTCAACTGACCAAATTGGTCGAAAAGACCAAAGTTGTTCAGAATCATGTGAAACAAACTTCTATCAAGGTTTCAGGTTGAAATTCGTCCAAAAAATTTTTTCGAAAATTTTCACTACGGTGGTCTCGACACTTAGGATTTTTTCGTGAAAAAAAAAAAAAAAAATTTTTCAAAATGTTGGAATTGAGTTCCGAGACCCATCCCATCGTGTTTGTCGTCAAAAGTTGGGTCGGTGAAGTTTCGGTGAAAAAACCGCCCCCCCCCCCCCCCAACGACTCAACTGACCAAATTGGTCGAAAAGACCAAAGTTGTTCAGAATCATGTGAAACAAACTTCTATCAAGGTTTCAGGTTGAAATTCGTCCAAAAAATTTTTTCGAAAATTTTCACTACGGTGGTCTCGACACTTAGGATTTTTTCAAGTCCAAATGTGAAATGTCGCTTTTTTTTTTTTTTTGCCAACTTGGACGATGAATTGTGGAGGATTGGAAGTGAATGAAGAGCTCGGGTTTCTTTTAGCGGCAAGACCGCACTTTGTTCTCTAGGATCTCCTCTTTTCAGATGCGTGACAGGCTCCGTTTCCAAATGAGAGCCTGTTAAAAATCGAGTTTTTGTGCATTTTCCAAGATTTTGGAACTTTTTGAAAAAACGACAGAGTTTTTTCATCTCGGCTTCTGGTCATCGTAGAGGGTCGAGGGATGTCTTAAATGAAAGGGGAGAGCGAGAAAACGTGACACTCAAAATTTGGAGTCAATCGGAGCACTAGAACCGGAGATAGACGGGTTTAAAGTTTTTGGAGGATGGGTGTTACGTCATCAGCTGATCGCCACACACTATATAAGCTGGGAACCGAGAGAGACTTGTCATTTAGAGGAGAACGATTGTCAGAGGTAGGTCGTCTCTCTGAGCTCCGATGATAGCTTCGGACATTCCAAATTCCGGGTTTCTGTAAGAAACCGACTTAGAAAATTTCATTGCTGAACTCAGCTAAGGCGTCAGACTTAGAGGTTCGCCAGGAGATGGCCTTCGTCTCCAGGCCATAAAAGACTCCAAAACTTTAAAGGCTTGTAACTTTGCTTCTACAAGTCCGTTTGACTTGATTCAAAAAAGGTTCGGTTGCTATTGACCTGCTCTAAGTGATAGACTACTTATAAAATGTTGTAAGTAGTGCTAAAAAGTTGAAAAATTTAAATTCACTAGTTTTGGAGGTTTTCTGGGGTTTTCGACCCTGCTGAAGTCAACTAGATGATTTTTAATGATGTCTGAGCCAGTCTTCTCATGGTATAAGCAGCTTTTCACTGAAAGCGAGCAAGACACGGAGAGTTTTGCTGTAATATTCCACTGACAGGGTGTTCCTTCGGGACGGCGGACGATGCCGTAGTGATAAGTGTGGCAAGGGAGTGTGTCATAGTTTAGACCGTAACCGCTGGGACAACTCATGTCTCATGTTGGGCATTTGACACAGTTCTCAACGTAGCACTTTGAACGCCAATCGGTTGAGTCTTAGCTATCTTGTCATGGGTGGCCTCTAAACATCTCCATTGCAAAACGCTGGTGAATCAAGCTCTCTACGGCTTGCTATCACGCTGATCAAAGTCTGTCAACCTCTTACCAACTCCACCGGTTTTCATGTCTGGCGATCAAGTCATGGACGGTGCACGATTTTCGGTGTGATACTTCCTGTGGGTGATTTCGAGACAGCGGTGAAGTCCGTAGCTGCACGGGACGTGGGCAATGGTAATCCTTGTGAAACCTCTCTGCGTCATGTTTGCAATGTTTCGTCTCCGTGATAGAGACAAGCAGAACTGATGAATGGAATGAAGGGAGGACATTCATGCGCCACACGCAACACATCACAGACTTCTCTCCTTGCTAGTGAACAAGCTCTTGTCAGTGTCGTACAAAGGTTTTACTGCAACACAGGTTGATGTATAGTTAGAAAAGTTTGATCATGATGTTTTATGAAACACACATGTCATAAAAGCGTTAGTGTAGTCAACTAGTTTTTACTACAACTCATGTTTGTGAAAATAAAGATGTTTGTGAAAATAAAGTTTGATCATTGACGTTGTATTCGTAAGTCTAGTCAGAAAGTGTATCATGGTTTGTAAAAGTTTTACTGCAGCACAGGTTGATGTATAGTTAGAAAAGTTTGATCAAGATGTTTTATGAAACACACATGTCATAAAAGCGTTAGTGTAGTCAACTAGTTTTTACTACAACTCATGTTTGTGAAAATGGCATCAGCGTGCCATGTTGCACCTGAATGTCATTCATGCTATGTCTCCGAAGTGAAAGGAAGAAAGATGACAGAAGCAGTAAAGTTTACGAATGAATTTTGTTCACTGCGTTTTCATCGACAAAGTCTTCGTGGTGTGATTAGGGACTACATCATCTCCTTTCATCACGAAAAGGCAGACTTAGAATTTGCTATCGCTAAAGGTTACTTCGTTTTCCAACAGCTCATGGACAGTTTGATGAATAAAGATGTGAAAGGACGATTAGTTGCAGAGATTGAATTTGAGAAAGTGACTGATGAACATGCAGGTGAACGTGTAGTGTTTCATTTTGCATCCTATTCTGCAGAGACGATACATGATCCCAAAGATTTCTATCAGCGACACATGGCAAAAATTGCATCTCGACTAGATTCATTTCATGAGCATGGATCCAACTTGCTCTTATGTCGCATAAAACACATTCATATTCAACTCAATGTGTTAAACTAGATTCGACTACAAGATTTGGGAAAAGCATTCATGAGTCAGACGTCCGCGTGCCTCTTTTTCCCTGCCGCAACGAAGTCAGGGGAGAAACGGAGGTCTCTGATTGGCTCACATAGTGTCAAATGTGGATTCGCAGGAGATTATAAAAGCAGACGTCTCCCCATTTTCTCTTCATTTCATTCTCTTGACTTGGAAAGCGTGTGTGACTTGCTGAAGCCATTCTCCCCTCTCAACTTTGTCTGATCAATCCTGTTTGCAAATTTACAAGTGAGTGTCATGACTGTCTGGCCTAAACCTTACCAGCATTTTAGAAGAGAGACGCAGGAGAGTGTGTGGCCGATGATTGTACAAGCTTATTTTGTTGAACCATTGCCGCCACCGCCACCTCCACCACCTAGACGCTTTACGTTTAAGTCTTTTAGGGAATTGAAACTCAATTCGGGTCCTAAGCCCAAGACATTTAATTTACTGGACGATGACGAAGACTTAGACTTTGGTGATAAGCTTTAAATCCTGTGAACGCTCCAAAAGGTCCTCTTAAGGGCCACCTCATATGTCACTGCTAAGCTAAGGATTTTCTTTTCTCTGATGATCATGAATGTACTTAGTGGTATTCTTTCGTTACAGACTGCAATGACCATGAATCCTACTCCAACTGCTGCATCACTGAATCCTCATCATCTCGAGCTGTGGAATCCGAAAATTGAAAAGGTAATTCACGGCTATCCTACCTACAAACAACAAGTGCGCTACAACGGTGTTCGACTCTATCTTCAAACGCCGGCGGTATACTTACCAAAAGTGGATACGCAAGTAAATCGTTGCGGTCAAAACCTGAGTATCCCTATTGATAATTGGTTGCGTCAGCAGCTTGACATTTTAGAAGACTTTGTGAGGCAAAAGGCTCTTATTCCTACTGAACTATTACAGTTGTGGCCAGAAAAGAAAACTTCTTATTATAAACCATTGTATCGTGGCACTCGCTGCTATATTTTACAAAGCAAGTATTGTAAAGTCACTTCAGGCGTGACAGTTGAACAATCAGTTGAAACAGAATTGTCATCGTTAGGTGCAGGCTTTTATTCATTTCATATTGAGGTGCCTGCTGTTTATGTGGGACCTCATCAATCTGACGGGAATTTGATTTCTCTCAATTTGCGCATTGCTCAAATTCATCATCAACCTGAGTTAACAGGACTTGATCACATTGAGAAAGTCATTGATTCTTGTGTCAAAGAGTGTCAAGAACCTGTCACTAAACCTAAACGTCGTCGCACATCAAAGAAAGATGGTGCTACCACCAAAGAGAAATCTTAAGTATTGTAATCAGTTAGTATGTAGTGAATGTGGAAAACGCGGTCTTGCGCGTTATGTTCAAATAAAACATTGTCATCATGTTGTATGTATCTTTTGTTATGTAAAGGACAGACATCCTTGTAAAGTTTCTGCTCAATGTATTATTTTGTAATGAAGTCTTTTTGATATTGTAGGTTGTCATCTTCATAGACAGTGAGGGAACACCCATGCAGGAATTGAGTGCTATTGCAATGAGAGAAAGTGATCAAACTGTTGTTAGTGTATATCATAGATTTGCCTACTGTCCTCCACACAAAGACGAATGGTCACGACGTCATGTGCATGGACTTGATCCTTCTATTTTGATTCATATTGGATTTGTAAATGAAACGTATTTGATAAGTGATTTCAAACGGTGGCTGTCAGGTTTTCATATTGTTAAAATATTAGGAAATGATTCTGAACGAGAAGCAACAACACTTCAGTTGCACATTGATAATTTATATTTACCATGTTGGGTAGATCGTGTAAGACAAGACTATCATATGCATTGTGATCAAAAGAAGTTTAGAGATGAAATGATTTTTGACATGGCAATATGTTTCGGTGAGAGACATCACCTTTACAGACCACCATCCCATTGTAATACTAGAAACAAAGCTACCTACATTGCAAAACTCTCTTCACGCTGGCATTGTAGTCTCTATGACGTTTATGAACTGTATCTATATTATTGTCAACAGCATGGGTCTATGTAAAACATGTTTTTACTCCTTGTGAATGAATGATGATCATTTTATGAAGTGTATTCTGTACTTGTAAATTTTGTCTGGTGTTGAATAAACTTACAGTGGAACATGATTGTTATTTCTGTTTTATTCATAGTGGAAGTCATTGAAGCAATGTGAAATCTATAGTTACATCGTTTATGATGGCGCATCGTACCTTAAGTAACCACATGTGTCATTTGACACTTGATCAACAAGGATTCGATGGATTTTTACAAGATTGGAAACTTACATTTAAAATGAAGATGAATGATATGAAAGTAGTGCTCACTGAAAGCCTTCCTCTCTTCAAAAGATTGATGGAGAGTTTACAACCTCAAGATGTAAAGGGTAGACTCGTTGCTTATATAGAGTTGAAAGATTTACAAAAACCACTTCGTTTTGGATCTTATTGCACAGAATGGATTACTCTTAGTGATCAATTTTATGGTCGTCATATGGAGAAAATTATGGAGAGAATAGCAGAGACGTTGGAAGGAAATGCATACGTTGTTAAACATATCATGATTCAACTGAGTGTGTTTACATCCACGACTTTGTTTGATGCGCGACACATTGTGTAGATGCAATAAAGTTTTCTTTTCACTGAGTATTTTGTAATGGTGTATAGAGCAACATGAATCATTGCGCTTTGTGTATTACTATCGGGCTCTTTGTTAGATAAATGAATGCGTCTTTGTTCGAGAAAAGGGGCGTGTCACAACATGAGTCATTGCGCTTTGTGCATTACTATCAGGCTCTTTGTTAGATAAATGAATGCGTCTTTGTTCGAGAAAGGGGGCGTGTCACTCAAGTCTTTGTGAGGACTAGGACGACTTTGTAAGAGGGAAGGTTTCCACCCACGCAGTCAAAAGTTCACGTGCGATAACTCTTTGTCACATAACAAAGACAGGGAAAACGAGAAAAGGGAAACGCATGTGATTGGAGCTAGGTCTGCTTATAAAACGGACGACTGAGCGCATGGCAATCATTTCCGTCCTTGCGCTAACCATGCAGTTGCTCGAAGCCATCAACGCCTCTGCTCTCGCACTGGGTACACTGAACTCCCTTACTTTAGCATCGGATAAAAATGCTTTCAATCAAAAGATAACTCATCATGGAGAAGCCGTAACCATAAAAACTCCAAGTCAACGGATAGATTATCTTAAGATTATGTCAACAAAGCATGGAGTGGCCGTGTGTGTGCCATTAGACTATTGGACACGGTTACAATTCAATACTCTTGAAACATTCCTGAAAGAAAATCTCACCATTCCCAAAGAAATTGTTCGACACAATGGGAAGCGGCCACAAGTTCCCATCATGGAAAGACGATACATGTATGTGCATATGGACAGACACTGTCTCATCATCCATGAAAAGGAGGGCAGCGAATTCGACTTACTCAATTGCAAACCACTCCCCATTTTGGGAAAAGGATTCTACTCCTTCGAAATTAAAATTCAAACCATCTACATGGGTCCGCGCAGGGACGGAAGGTTGTTTACGTTGAATCCCTATCTTGTCTCCATCACCTTTAAAAATGATGTCCATGTTGATGATGATGATCAACTACAGTAACACTCTCCACACACTGAGAACGCACCATCGGTCTTTATGAGACCACGGCCTAACGGCCACCGTATCAAGAAAGAAAATGTACACTCACCATGCCACACATGAACATGACTCTCTCTCTTCTTCTTTCTTAGGCATACCCTTCTTCACTCAAGTTTTAATCATGTGGAAATTATCAGCATGTCTCCATGTATCATGGAAAAGTCAGTGTGTTACATTTCATGATACGAAACGTCAACTTCAGATAACTCTAGAACGCTTTCATCTACGAAGGTTACATCGCGCAATCCTATCCCACTCTTGCCGTGTCATTAACGTAGGAGACGGCATTGTATTTATTCGCATTCAAGAGATGATTCTACATAATGATCACTGCTACATTGTGATTCCAAAACCCTCATGGGAAAAGTATAAAAGGGAAGTTCACTCCACCCTCATGTCATTTGTGAGTCATGCTCCCCATCCGCATCATCAACGCCATGCGCGAAATGAATCTCAGAAGAGACATCGATTTAGAACAGTTGCATATCCATCTTCCCGATTCAGTCTATCATCGCGGTCGTCCGCAAATGTTGGTCATTCGCATGAGCAACGGTCGAAATCTTCAAATCTTTCGCTGCGGCAAAATCCAAGTCCTAGGAAACCTTTCTCATTTCGTGATGCAGTCCATGTGTTACGAAGTCGTCAAGAAAATGCGAACACTCATGCCTCATCTTCGCCTGAGTCCCCTGACATTGAAGAATATAGTAGTGTCTGTTCAATTGAAGATGTTAGTGAATCTAGCCAACATTAAAACCAGTAATCATTGTATATTTTATGAAACTGAACTCTTTCCTGCTGCTCTGATTCGGAAGTGGCATCCTGTACATATTGCAGTGTTTCACAACGGACATTGTATCATGACTGGTTTACGTGATATCAGTAAAGTAGCTGACATTGTTAAATCTTTAATGCGTTATCTGTATGAGTCACAGTTAATAGAATCGTGTTAATCACATGATGCGTTTTGAATGAGTCACCACAATGAACTATCGTCCACACACGTGTCGGTGAAAAGATCATCAACAAGGTTCTTCGCTTTATGATGAGTCAGTGCTATTTATAGACATGAAATGATGTCCACACACTCGTCGGTGAAAAGGTTGAACAAGACTGATTAGATTCGTATGACTGGTGCCTTACTCCTTCATGAGTCAGAGCTATTTATAGACATGAGTCAACAAAGTGGTTGATGTTTCCTAAGCCGAAGAAATTGCCATGATGTTACATGCGTTGATGAGGATGTTAACTTACAAACTCTAACATGGTTATGACTTTATTTTATACTTTACCTATCTTGCAAATAGTGAAATACTTATGACTTCATTTTATATTTCACCTATCTTACAAACTGTACAAACAGTGAAATGATTTTGACATTAATTCAAACTTTACAATCATCAACTTTATTTCTAACTTTACAAACGTCAACTTTATTTCTAACTTTACAAACAGCGAAGTGATTCTAACTTCATTTATATTTCACCTATCTTACAAACAGTGATATGGTTATAACTTAATTTCTAACTTTACAATCATCAACTTTATTTCTAACCCTACCCATCTTACAAAATGATTAAAACTTTTACTTCTATCTATTGAGTGAGAATCCCATCTTTATGTCAAAAGGAAAACAACACAGTATGTACATGATATGTTATTCATTAACACAACCGATTTTCATCACAGCCACATGCAGTTAATACTGATGGTAGTAGAAAACAAAGTTTTTATGGCTCACATCACCGGAGAAAACAAAGTCACTGATATGCAGGGAGAAAACAAAGTCACTCATGTGTAGGGAGAAAACAACGTCAGGAAAAACCAGTTGATATGTAAGTCATGAGATGAAGTGATCAGGAGTTGGACGCATGTTCCAAGGCACTCACTCACAACATCCCATAGAAAAACGCCATGGAGTAAAAAGCAAAACATCAACCACAACAGAGAGGAAGCATTCATCATCAGACATCGCCGGACGGAGGAGGAGAAAGTTTCTGTCTCTTGGGTGGAGGTAGATGAGTGTCTGGATGGCCGTACGGTAATGAGTGGTTAGGACTCATCCAGCATCGCTTGTCTTCCCAAGCTGAGAGACCTCGTTTCCTAAACGTCGTTGTTCTGACTTGATGTGACTGAGATTTTAAAATGGTCATTTCTACTTTTTTAATTTTAAGTGAATCTAAGGCATCTTGATAGTCCCTATGTGTCATTTTTCTAACGATTGACTTCGAGATACCTTTCGCCCGTTTTATAGAAAGCTCTGAGGATTTTAGCTTCATGGAGTACATCTTGGGGCGAAGCAAGATCATCTCCTCTATCTGTTTGCCGGCACACTCATCCTTGAAGCAGCCAAGCTTCGCTTTATTTGAGGTAGAGTAAAGCGGATGGTCAGTGGGATAGTTGGAACTATCAAACTTCGGTGCTAAATATTTTAAAATGTCTTCCTGCTTGACTTGGCTCGTAGTTGTCAAAGCTAGGAAGAAGCTGTCTGTATCACCTCCTACTAATTCCACACGTTGGAGCAGTGGACATGTCTTAAAAGTGTGGTAAAATAACTTGTACATTTCTAACTTGGAGTGATCCAAGACAGCTTGACCGACATAAATGGGCTTACAAAGTTCTACTTTAGATTTTAACATTTTAAAACCAGTGATGTCTTCGGAAATGACATCATGGTGGCAAAACAACGGCGAGCGACATAACTTGATACTCGTTTCCGGATCAGTTACGATGCGATAGTCCATGCGCTTTCTTACATCCTCCATGGTTTTACCAAAGAGGGCATTATTCTTAAATTTAAAGAAGTCCTTTTCGAAAGGATTCTTGGATTCAGCCCGTTTCTTGCTATTAAATTCTATATACGGTTTTAGAAAGGGCTTCTGCTTAAACTGGATAGCGCGATGGACTTTATCAAGTTGCATCCCCATACCTAGATAGAATTTGAGGATGGAATAGTGCACGATGTAATGCTGCTTGTTCAATTGGGTGAGCAACAACTTCCTAGTGGCTTTATACTTTAAGTCATTTTCCGCCTCATACTGCTTATTGTGTTCTTCCATAAAGGGAGAGAACATATCTGGACTGACTATGCCAGATTCGGGTGCGAGAGGAAAATCAACGGTCCTATTCTTAATGCAGTCTGGATAGATGAGGTCGACTTCAAATAAATAACCTATGTCGGCCTCATCTCCCAGTGCCATGATGTGTGCTGGATTGGAGAAGTATTCAATGTCATGGGGCTCTACCCATTGGAAGTCAGACTGTGGCAAAGGCTTGGAGAGTGCACTCCCATACAAATTATTTTGGTCTATGTACATTAAATGTGTGGTCGATCCTATGTCTTGGGTGTTGTTGACAACATGTTTGTTGACAAATGTTAAGCCACCCCTAATACCACGTTCAAATAACGTGTACATTTCTGCATCTTGCAGTAAATGAATGCTCTCTTTCGTCATCTTGAAGGCTGACTGATAGGACAGACCCGGCAGACTAACAAAATGGATGGGGTCTAAGGCGTCCTGTTCTAATGTGACTTTCCTAAAAGTCTCAAACACGTCAGCCAACAGATAGACGTCTAATTTTAAGTAGGCAAGCATGTAGTCACCAAAAGTGCGACATCCAAATTCTAACCATGCTTGCTCCGCATGCCCATAATCATCCAGCGAACAGTCCTCACCCGTCAAATCATTTTTAAATTTATCGATGGACGGAAGGGATGTCTCCTTCAATGTATCCATTGAACTAAAATAACTATAAGGAAACACCCCTTTCCGTCGTATCAGACTGTCACTTATGTTGGGATAGTCTTTCTTTAAATGTTGAGTGAGGGGAAGTGTTTCTAAATTATTAGCCAATGCGGCTAAGGAAGAAGACATAAACTGGAAACTGTCTAGAAACTTTATGTCATAGAAGACAGGCTTCCCCTCCTTCGTCTTATCGACTTGGACTTTAGCAGTGATGCACATAAATTTTTCCTTACTTTGTGCAATCACTTTGGATGACCAGGATTTCATTTTACCGAATCCATGGCGAATGATGATGTGAGCATCATAACATTTAAAGTTATGAAAGATGACGGGGAGCGTTCGCCGTTTGAGCCTAAGTCTCATATTGCATTTACTGCATAAGGCAGACCTAAATTTACCACTGAGATGGCAATGGTCCCTCACTTTCTTATGTTGCTGATCATCAAAGGATGAACAGCAGCGGGGACATTCCGTGGTCCTATCAAATTTGATTTTATCGGCTTCTGTGAAGCACATGGGTTTCCTAGTGAGCTCCGTTTCATAGCGTTGATGAAAACGGGCTTTCCTATCTAAAAAGTTGAGGAAGTTTTCAACACACTCCTCGCCTTGCCACACATGCATTTTATTTTGATTCCTATAATATGGGTGCCAGACTTCATAGCAGGCAATGGCTGCTGGCTCATGACTTAGGTCTTCTTGTTCAATATAACATTCAATGTCCGCATAGATGGTACATATGGGACTGAGCTCATTGCCGTTTTCCTCATACCTATAAAATTTATCTTTGGGCATGACTTCCATTTGAAGTTTACCCCGAGAGCACCACTCGTAATGCTCTTCAAAATATGGTTTTGATGTGAAACGCCGTGTGCAGCGATCACAGTAATAATGTTTGTCATCATAACTTTGTTGGTGGTGATACAATCTAGAAATTTTAGGAATGCCACAATAATGCCATTCTGGGTGGTTGTCGCTATACACTAGGAGAAGATTGACAACCCGGTCAAAGTTACTTTGGCGATTATTATACCTAACGCCCTTCAGACCTTTTTCCCAGAGATGGACGACAATCTTAATATTATTCAACTTTTCAAATTGGGCGATGCCTTTAAAGTCTAATGTGTTGACATCTAACCCATCAAACTTAAGCTCATCCTCCCATTCACGATACTTGGTGATTCGTTCACGATTAATACCTATGTCATTATAGTGAAGAATGGAGAGGACGGCATACTTGAAACACTGGGACTGACATTCTACATTGATGACAGCCTTTTTGTCAGCCAGTGCTTTGGGGAGGGTGAAACAACCACTCCCTTGTAAATTTTCTAAAAGATTAATTTTGATGTCTACCTTCTCTATCCCATCAAAGACCAGACCGCTGTCTCTTTCATTAAATTTATTTAAGTTGTTGGCGAGATAGGTCGCATGTCTCTCTACCCACTCGTTTACATCACCTATGAGATCAGCAGCACAGGAGGCTATCCTAATGGTCACAGTGGACTCGACTTCTCCCGTGCTACTGTCTACCTTATTGAAACGAGCAGTGAGATAGAACATGCCCTTAAGTAAAAATCTATCTAAGCTCGCCAACATTTGATGAATTAAGCCTATGTTATTCATCAAGAAAGGATGAATGTCCTGCACAGCTTCAGAGCTTACTAACTCATAATCGCGAACGAGCCTCTCAAGGGAAAACTTGCTCAGCCTTAGAGTGACGTTGTTGTCAGTGTAAAGCTCAGTGGAATGAGTGTGACAGAGTGTGTGCGAAGAAAGAACAAACTCTGTAGGAAAGGTCTTCTGACACGAAGAACAGGAAAAGCCGACGTGCGATGAAGAATGCTTCCTACCTGTTGTTGTGGGTGGTTGCCTCACACTGCCACAGGAACCGCCTTCGATGTGGACTCGCAAGTTGGTGTTATTGTAGAACGTGCGTCCACAACCTTCACACTTGGGCCGTTGAGGGATCGGTCGGCGTGTCTTCTCCAGTTCTCCCTTCGCTTTTGGGCAGCGAGAATGTCGGTGTCGCCGAAGGCAGAATGGCCTCGCGAAAACCTGCCCGCAGTCCGTACAGCTGAGCTGTCGAGCCGTAGGTCCTTCTATCTCCCTCACACCTTCCTCGATTGCAATCTCCCTCTCCTCTCCGACGATCTCCAACTCCATTTCCTGCTCCTCCAACAATCTCTCCACCGACTTGACTGAGAGGAGAGGGAGGTCGGCCGCTGCAGGTGGTGGTGGCGATGCTGGGATGATGATGGGACGGGAGGGAACGTCACCGTCCAGGAGAACCGTCGCCAGATCTGTTGAGAAAAAGAGAAAAGAGATTAGTAACATGATCAGCATTTCAAGTTTGAAGTCTTAGCCCCCTATTTCCCAATCACGACTACTTACCATCTAAGGACTGTAGCTCCGGCAGCAAGGATGAACGCGGAGGAGGCAGGAGAGGGACACGGGCCGAAGGTGGAAGGGTCCTTGGCTTTGGTGTCGGAGGGATGTGGCGACGGGGAGCAGGGACTGGCACAGGTACCGGTGCTGGCGGCGGTGGAGGTGGGGCAATGGCCGAGGTCGATGGATGGTAGGGTGTTGTTTGGTTGGCAGTGGTGGTGGAGCGGGAAGGTAGGGCCGGAAATTCCTCGCGGTATTTCCGCCTCGCGGCTTCCTCCCACTTCTCCTGCCTTGCCAAATCTGTAGAGAGGAAAAAAGAGATGAGATTAGAGGTTGTGGAGACAACAATGATGGAGAATGAACTATACGGATACAGAAGTGCTAAAACATGACAGCATTAATCCATCAAGATACTTACACATTCCAAGTCGCTCGTAGGCTTGTCCGATTGCTTCTACAGGGACGGACTCCCCATTGACGAACGATTCTTGCACTGAAACGGAAGAAAAGAGGGTGGTGAGAGATTTCACCTAAACACATCACAATGCATTTTTTTTTTTTTTTTTCGAAATGTTTGTTTCGGTTTTGAAAAGCATGGAGTAGGGAGAGGTTAGGGGTCTTGTATTTCATTGAAAATTAATAAGGACATGATTCCTACCCTCTTGATGTTATTTAGAGGTTTATGAAAATTAATTCTTACGTTGAACACACACACACACACACACACATGCAAACCTAATGGTGTTAGTTAAAGAATTTTATTAGCACAACCTGTACCTCATCCTTGCCCCATTGCACAAAAACTTACATTGCTTAATCGTCTTCCTCTCCTTCTCAGCACAGACGCGATACTCTTCGATTTTCGTAAACTCCATTTTGGTAGATAAGGTTTAATTAGACTTTGTCAACGCAGATTTCAATCACTGAAAAGGAAAGATGAGAATCGTTTCATTTGCCTAGTCAACGTTTATCATGGGAACAATCATTGAAGTAACATCTAATGAGTTACATTTCACTCTACTCCATATCATAAAGACTAACCTTTGTCGAATGGCTAAAGTACTCTGACCTGGCGAGAGAAAGCGTCACGTTGAGTATGAAGTCGAACGCCCAACATGAGCAACGGCTCAGAGGTTTCGGTCTAACAAACGACGAACAACCCGTGCAACGCAATCCCTCTACGGCAGTACCCGCCGTCCCGAAGGAACGCTCGAGCAAAGGAGGTATTACAGCGATGATATGTTTTATGAGCAGAAGATGTGATAGCAAGAGACTATTCAACTTGATAGCAAGTCAAAACAACCTGATAGCAGGAGCTCACCGACACTCACCTTGTGAAAGATAAATGTGAAGAGCAGAGCTGGTGCACTGCCTTTTATAAGATTTTCCTAAGCGGTGAATGGATCAGACCTCTCGTCCAATCACAGACGAGCTAGATTTCCCGATGTGCGCACGCACATTTGTAACGCGTTATTGAAATCGTGTTAGGCAAAAATGTTGTTTAGCAATAGACTCAAGCATGGCACCTGAAGTCAATACATTGAAACATGATGATTGCACGATTCGTTTTCATCAAGAGTGCTTTGGAGGCTTAATACAAGATTACATCCTTGAGTTTCAAAGGGAGGAGACAGAATTGGAAGCATGTTTAGACTACACACGAAAAATATTTATGGAGTTGATATCTTATTTCAAAGACAGTCTCATCAAGGCTCATTTAACTGCACATGTCAATTACATTCATTTTCCAGAAGGTGAAGGAGCGGAAAGTGTTGATTTTCAATTTCGTTCCTATGGACAAGAATATGTTACTGATGCTTCTGAGTTTTATACACGACATCTGCGGAAGATTATTTCTCGTATGGACAACTTTCATGGTTACGGCGATCATTTGCTTCTGAATAAAATAAACCATATTGCCATTGCTATTAGTAAAGTGGGTTTCAATAATGTTAAATCAAAGACCAAATAAAGTATTTTTTCATGATATTTGTGTTGTGCTAAACTTTCTAATGCTGCTGTGAGTTCAGTCAGTCATAAAATTTCAATGATCAAACTTTTCTAACTATACATCAACATGTGTTGTAGTAAAACTTTTACAAACCATGATACACTTTCTGCCTCCCGACACAAAGCCTTGCCTTGGTCTTTCTAAATTTAGTCATGCTTTTAACTTGACAACAACGCTTTTACCAAATTTGGACAACACATCGACAGTTACTGGGCTATCAGTCGTGAAGGCCCATGCTATACAAAGACAGAATCGATAGTCGCCCAGTGCTATCACAAAGACAACTTCGCTTAGAGGAAAGACAAGTTAAGCTGATGAATCCGTCACAGGCATTTCTCAGAGGGGATCTTATCCCAACTCCAAGACCTCGACCCACAAATCCAACCTCGAGCGGACAGAGCGTGCGTCATGTCACTGTGTTGGTATCCGGGCCCCGATTTTGACATGAAAATCGGTGGAGTTATTTACATCAGGAAACAAGTCTCGAGCCGAAGCTCGCCTCTGACAACTTTGTAAATGTCTTAGTTGACTTCAGCAGGGTCGAAAACCCCAGAAAACCTCCAAAACTAGTGAATTTAAATTTTTCAACTTTTTAGCACTACTTACAACATTTTATAAGTAGTCTATCACTTAGAGCAGGTCAATAGCAACCGAACCTTTTTTGAATCAAGTCAAACGGACTTGTAGAAGCAAAGTTACAAGCCTTTAAAGTTTTGGAGTCTTTTATGGCCTGGAGACGAAGGCCATCTCCTGGCGAACCTCTAAGTCTGACGCCTTAGCTGAGTTCAGCAATGAAATTTTCTAAGTCGGTTTCTTACAGAAACCGGGGATTTGGAATGTCCGAAGCTATCATCGGAGCTCAGAGAGACGACCTACCTCTGACAATCGCTCTCGTCTTAATGACAAGTCTCTCTCGGTTCCCAGCTTATATAGTGTGTGGCGATCAGCTGATGACGTAACACCCATCCTCCAAAAACTTTAAACCCGTCTATCTCCGGTTCTAGTGCTCCGATTGACTCCAAATTTTGAGTGTCACGTTTTCTCGCTCTCCCCTTTCATTTAAGACATCCCTCGACCCTCTACGATGACCAGAAGCCGAGATGAAAAAACTCTGTCGTTTTTTCAAAAAGTTCCAAAATCTTGGAAAATGCACAAAAACTCGATTTTTAACAGGCTCTCATTTGGAAACGGAGCCTGTCACGCATCTGAAAAGAGGAGATCCTAGAGAACAAAGTGCGGTCTTGCCGCTAAAAGAAACCCGAGCTCTTCATTCACTTCCAATCCTCCACAATTCATCGTCCAAGTTGGCAAAAAAAAAAAAAAAAAAGCGACATTTCACATTTGGACTTGAAAAAATCCTAAGTGTCGAGACCACCGTAGTGAAAATTTTCGAAAAAATTTTTTGGACGAATTTCAACCTGAAACCTTGATAGAAGTTTGTTTCACATGATTCTGAACAACTTTGGTCTTTTCGACCAATTTGGTCAGTTGAGTCGTTGGGGGGGGGGGGGGGGCGGTTTTTTCACCGAAACTTCACCGACCCAACTTTTGACGACAAACACGATGGGATGGGTCTCGGAGCTCAATTCCAACATTTTGAAAAATTTTTTTTTTTTTCACGAAAAAATCCTAAGTGTCGAGACCACCGTAGTGAAAATTTTCGAAAAAATTTTTTGGACGAATTTCAACCTGAAACCTTGATAGAAGTTTGTTTCACATGATTCTGAACAACTTTGGTCTTTTCGACCAATTTGGTCAGTTGAGTCGTTGGGGGGGGGGGGGCGGTTTTTTCACCGAAACTTCACCGACCCAACTTTTGACGACAAACACGATGGGATGGGTCTCGGAGCTCCATTCCAACATTTTGAAAAAAAAATTTTTTTTTTTTTTCACGAAAAAATCCTAAGTGTCGAGACCACCGTAGTGAAAATTTTCGAAAAAATTTTTTGGACGAATTTCAACCTGAAACCTTGATAGAAGTTTGTTTCACATGATTCTGAACAACTTTGGTCTTTTCGACCAATTTGGTCAGTTGAGTCGTTGGGGGGGGGGGGGGGGCGGTTTTTTCACCGAAACTTCACCGACCCAACTTTTGACGACAAACACGATGGGATGGGTCTCGGAGCTCAATTCCAACATTTTGAAAAATTTTTTTTTTTTTTTTTTCATGAAAAAATCCTAAGTGTCGAGACCACCGTAGTGAAAATTTTCGAAAAAATTTTTTGGACGAATTTCAACCTGAAACCTTGATAGAAGTTTGTTTCACATGATTCTGAACAACTTTGGTCTTTTCGACCAATTTGGTCAGTTGAGTCGTCGGGGGGGGGGGGGCGGTTTTTTCACCGAAACTTCACCGACCCAACTTTTGACGACAAACACGATGGGATGGGTCTCGGAACTCAATTCCAACATTTTGAAAAAAAATTTTTTTTTTTTTCACGAAAAAATCCTAAGTGTCGAGACCACCGTAGTGAAAATTTTCGAAAAAATTTTTTGGACGAATTTCAACCTGAAACCTTGATAGAAGTTTGTTTCACATGATTCTGAACAACTTTGGTCTTTTCAACCAATTTGGTCAGTTGAGTCGTTGGGGGGGGGGGGGCGGTTTTTTCACCGAAACTTCACCGACCCAACTTTTGACGACAAACACGATGGGATGGGTCTCGGAGCTCCATTCCAACATTTTGAAAAAAAAATTTTTTTTTTTTCACGAAAAAATCCTAAGTGTCGAGACCACCGTAGTGAAAATTTTCGAAAAAATTTTTTGGACGAATTTCAACCTGAAACCTTGATAGAAGTTTGTTTCACATGATTCTGAACAACTTTGGTCTTTTCGACCAATTTGGTCAGTTGAGTCGTTGGGGGGGGGGTCAGCGAAATTTGATGAAAAATGTTTTGGTGACGGTCCCAGGTCGAAATTCCACACTTTGGAAAATTTTCAAATTTTTACCCATACAAAGTCACTCTGACACTTAGGATTTTTTCAGGTAAGCGAGCTCCGACCTAAAATCTTGTAACCGCTCTAACTTTTGAACGAAGACAGATAGGAACAAGCCGATTGTTTCACTGAATTTGTCTCACTCTTAGCTTTCAAACGAGCTATCGCACGACAAAATCCGTCCACTAGAAGCCAACATCGAAGCAAGCTGTCCAGAGGGGGGGGGGCGGTTTTCTCCTCACGGACCCATTCCTCCCAACACATCCTTGGCGAACTCCCTCACCTTCCAGAGGGGGGGGGGGCTGATGACTCATCGATGACTCATCACTGCACCGCACTGCACTTGAATTTGGAATGGCATTACTACTCATAGGCATCTTTTGCTGCCACAGACATCAACACTACTGACGCATGTGGAGGGCGCTATCCACTCCTTCGCATTAACGTTATACACTTTAGCTTGCATTATATCCATATTTCAAATGCCAGGACCCCATACTAACTCCTTTCAGAGGTTGGACTTTAGATCCTTGCTATCTAATTGGTACTTAGACCTAACACAACTACCAATGTCATTAATAAACCGCTATAAGAATGTGAGGCTTTTGCCTGCCAGCAGAGGTCCAGTAGCGGGGTCATAAACCACCAGCATCTGCAGACTTACTGTGTTAGCAATTGAAGCTGGGACATTCCCATAACGACGTCTAAATGTTTCATAATTTTAATAAACTTATAGTTAATAAGACTTAAGGTTTGTCCTTAAGAGGACAGGTGGTGCGTTCCCACCACAGTCGTCTCTACTCGAATTATTTTAAGAGCACCTGTGTACATCGCTTGCCGAGTGCATGAAGGTCTCTGATGGCTGATGGCATTTGACTATCGAACGTGAAGAAGCTACTGGAAATCGAAAAGTCCGTGATTTTTTAGTGTTTAACATTTTAATTTCAATTTTTGAAGCCAGTAATACACATTATTTCGAGTCAGGTGATTTTTACTACTTACTTCATATATTTAACAGACTATACGTTTTTCCTCTATTGCACGATGGTTAACTATCAATTAAGACTGGAAGCCTTTGCTCCTACCTGTACTTTGTGATAGAAATAAAGACCCGTTCTCCAATAGAATCCTATCCCGGCGCAGTGGCCTTGTGGTACAGTGTTCGCTCTGCGTCCGGGAGGCTTTGGTTCAAACCTTGGTGGGGTCAAACCTAAGACTTTCAAAAATAGGTACACTCTGCATTCTTGCGAAACACTCAGTACAAAAAGAATGAGAGTGGGATAAATAACAACTCGGCCACATGGAAGAAAGGATCCGTGCCTAATGTGCCTCCGAGTATAAACAAGGTTCATTTATTTCATTCATTTTATCTAAAAAGTTTCAGAAAGAATAAAATCCCTGGGTCTCCATTTGAGAGAGTACAATAACCCTGATCGCTTACTTTCATCAGACAAGAAAGACATTGGATACATCTGTTGTATACTTTTAGATCAACTAGTAAAAACTTGCTGTGTTATCATTGAATTAATAGAAATGTAATGAATCCAACTTTCTTCACTTGAAGCGTTGAAACAACACGAAACTGCTAAAATCTCCTCAACGGTCATTTGTTTTTCATTAACAAATGTTGTTCGTGCGATGATCGATAATCCAATGGAAACTTTCTCTCATTTTGATTATGAATTTGAAAATGCTGCTCGTCTGGAGCAAGCGACTTCTTGACAAAAGTTGAAGGACTCTCTTACACTAAAACAAACACCATCCTAATTCTAACCGTGCGTTGGAAGACGATATCAACGTTTTAGGTCAAGTGGATATTCAAGAAAATCAGTTTATAGTCAACCTTCTTATGTTGCTCCGGAATTGGAGATTCAAAAACAGGCAAATGAAACAATGTAGCAAAACAATTCAGGCCATGCTGCAAGCCGACGCGAAGTTTAGATAAAGGATTTAAAAACACTTGATTGAGTTGGATGTAAAGCAACTAAGTCAACAAAGAGAAGTTATAATGAGGAGGAGCAGCAAAACGGAACATTATACGCAGAAAAAGTAGCTTACTAAAGCTCTTGCGGCCTTTAATACAAACTTACCTTCATTGGATTTCAAGCACAATGGCTATTTGAAGTGATGACTTGTTATTCGCAGATCCTCTTCATACTATGAATTAATTTATCACGAATTAAAAAATATTTTTTGAGATGTGTTGACATTTAGTCATAGAAAAAATATCTAATGAACGACATTTATGATGCCAAAAATGATTAAATACTGTAGGCCTATGCACTTAACTTTAAAGCTATTGAAATTGACTCGTGTATCAAATGCCAATCAAATCTTTAAATACGCATAATAATGATAATAACCTTTTATTTGGAAAAAACAGAAATCAAAACCAAGCAAGTTGATCTCAAAATGGTGATGCCAGGCAAACATAGAAAGTAAGTCAAGTCAAGTGAATAAAGCACTTCGATCACGAGGTACACGCATGCTGTCCATTTAGATCAGCGGTTCCCAACCTTGTATAATTTGTGACCCACACTATTCTTTGAAATTGTCTCATTACCCCCACGTAGGACTAACATCACTATCAAGTTATTAGGCGTCTAATATTATTTCATTTTTTTCATTGTTTCAATAGTTTCAATCCTGTTGCTAGAAAGAATGATAGATTGGCCACTTAATATACCTCAAAAACATTCAGCGGCACACCACTAGTTACAGGTAAGACATTGCAACTCAACAAACACAACCAAAAAAGTTGATATCGATAATCAACTCGCACTCGCGAAAGGTTGATGAAGCTTAGATGTATTCTTTAGATGCAAGTCCATCTGAAGCCAAGATACCAATTGCTATACAAACAATTTCTTGGTAAGCTTAACAGCAAAAGATGAAATGGTCTTTGAGGTTGAGCAAGAAGCTTTGCATGATCATTTTCAATTTCTGAGCTGACGCTGCGCTTTGACTTTGTTTGTTTGAAAACAAGAACAACGAAAAAAAATATAAAAATCATGTCTCTAACTAAATTCGAAATGTGCCTTTCCTGAATTTTACTTGGAACACTGAGCAAAGTTATATGGAGTTGATCAATTCTCGGAGATGACTATTTAGGGATAGAGGAAACGACGCAATGTTTGGAAATCTGTGGATCTTTTCTATCCATTATAGATGTATTAATGATGTTATACAAAGGCTGAGCAATACATGGAGCAGTAATCTTGTAGAATTTGTTCAAAATTCCATCAGAGCCGCTTTGATAATGATAAATTATCCAAAAAATTGAAAGTTTCCTCAACACGAGAAAGAGGATTCCATTGGTCATTTTCTATTTCTGAGAATTTCAACTGATCACGATCTTGAAAAACATGAGCAAAGTAATTTGCTCATTGTGTAAAAAATGATCTTCGACGACTAATCAGTTATGTTCATCATGGTATTTCTTATTCCTATTTCCATATCAAGAAAAAGTTCAGGCTAAGTATAGCTATGTATGTATTTATGTGTATGTTGATACAATGCTGAAATATTCTCCGTCAAAGCAGAGCATAATTGCATGCCATCGTCAATGGGTAGGCGTATCTTACGACATGAATTAAGATTTGCCCCCAACCCATCAAGGAGCCTCATCTATGTGCAGAAAAATCTTGAGTTTTTTATGATGAAGAGTTTAGGGAAATAGACATCTAATGCGCACATATCATACTTACTTCAGTAAATTAGTATGCACAACAAATCGATGAATTCCACGCCTTTATTGGATGCTTATAAAGAATACTGTAGGATTGTTGAATAACAATTGATGCGATCAGTGGTTTTCTAATTGGTCAGTCAATCCACTCACACAGAAATTGTCATCAATCAATGAATTGAGACAGAAAACGTCATCATTCGACGAATTGAGACAGGAATCGTCATCAATCAATGAAATGAGACAGAAATCGTCATCATTCGACGAATTGAGACAGAAATCGTCATCAATCAATGAATTGTTATATTAAAAATAAGCTATTATCAATCAAGTAATCTATTTGACGACATTTCTATAGTTAAACACTGAAATGTGTTGATTTTTGCCAAATATCTGTTGTAGAAAGTGTGATCAACTCTTTGTCAGTGTATGAGCCGTGAGATAGAGAAGAAGACATATCATGATAGTGATTGTTCTTGCAGACAGCTGATTCATTTATTGAAAAGTCAACATTCAATGGAACTGGTAGTAGCATAGAAATAAACTGTTTATCTGAAGTTCGCTAGAATGGAAATTGACTCAAGGTCGCGGCACATTCGGGGGAACTAAGTTGGGGTATGAAGAACCAATTAAAACCTTCGATTTACTCATGTGACTGATTCTAACCCAATGATACAGACGTTGGCAGGTGCATCTAAGTGAAAATGCGTGCGATTTATGTGCCGTTATTGTGCATTGCATGAAGCTTAATTTCCGTTCTAGAGGTTTTATTGTTGTCAATTTCTATGGGTAGTAGTCATTGCTGAGTGAAAGAGTTGTTTGACATAAATGTGAGTTTGACCATTATTTAGATCATCAATTACTGCCGTCATCCATGCGTATCATGAACCGCTGCAGATTAACGACAAATTTCATGATAAATGAAACATAAATTATATCCAAATTGTGACCAAATACCATTCACCATTGGAATTGTTTCATTGAAGAATAAGTCAACAGATGGCAAGCCTATGCCAGTTTTATCTTCATGAAATTTTTTGAGAAAAGTCACTTTATTTATCTATTAGAAATGTCTTAAAGGCCTTCGAGGTGGTGCAGGGCTGTTGTTAGTTTGATGATAGGTGGATTGGGCTAGAATGTTGCTAATGTGGATCCCATTTCGCGTCTTGACGTGTAGGCCTGCCTTTTAGCTTCACATAGAGGCACATCAAACTTCTCAGTAAAAAACCGATGTATAGGAAAACCTCAATGATTTAATGTGTGCTCCTTATGTGGTGGAAATCATCATATATGAATTCGACTTGTCCTTAATAAAGACTTTGTGCCAGTGGTTTAACAGTGCTTCGTCTTGTGTCATCTTCCTATCGTATCTAATTTGGCCGCTATGTCAATTAATGTGGATTCTGTTGTATAAATTGATTTAGAGCTATCATCTAATTTATAGTGTTGATAAAATTAAGTCATCTTGTACTACCGATTCTGAAAATCGAAAAATGTAATTATACACGTATTTCATGCATTATACATGTTATCATTTTCATTATGCATTTTCTGCTCGGTCTTTCAAATTTATTAGCAACACTTTTTATTCACTGTGTGTGTTTTACATATCGGGAAGCAGAATAGTCAGAAAGATAAGTAACATTGGATTAAGTTAAAATTTGCCTGTTATATAAGAAATAGTGCTGAAAAAGCAAAAGAACACAGGAAGCACATTGTCAGATTACATATTAATGAACATTGTATAGTGTATACTCATCAATGAATATCTCCTCGCCTTCATACTCAATGACTCTTAGTGAACCCAATGCATCTTCCATGGAGAAAATCTTGCACCATGAATGATCTGTATATTGCTTTCTCCATTATTTTGTATTTATCATATGTCCCTTCTGCTGTATGTCCTATTATTATTGGTAACAAGCGGCTTGGATTTTTTGAATATTCAATTGTCATAATAAATGCAACGTCTAAAACACCGAAAACGCATTGAAGCCATTAGCTGCGACTGTGTATTTTTGAATAACACCTCCACACGCGGAAGGTCGGGCACTGCCCGACCCCGTGCAACACTCCCACACGCGAAGGTCGGGCAGTGCCCGACCGTGAAATAACTCACTCACATGCGAAGGTCGGGCAGCGCCCGACCGTATGATAACTACCTCTCACGCGGAAAGTCGGGCTCCGCCCGACCCGAGCGTTATTTCAATGATTTGACTTCTACTTCCGCGTGTGGAGGAGTTATACAAATATCGCTAGTCGCGTGAGCAAGTGTGGCGATGGTTCATAGTTCCGCGTGGAGACGAGTTGAAACAATTTCTGCTGACGCGTGCACTGTTAACTTTTTGGGTCGGGCGCTGCCCGACCTTTAGCAGCTAATGGGTTAAACCCCAGAAAATGTACACATCCACAAGAATTGCCATTTTCTGTTGGATACCAACATACTTCGAAAGAAGCAAAGCGGCTTCTCCTTCAAATACAACTCTATAATATAATCTAATATATAATACAATATAATATAATAATAAATATAATACAATCTATAATAGTTGTCAGTAGCTTACAGACAAATTTTAATCATCTTTACGTCAGGATTTCGGGTCCTATGATTTTGAAAGGACTCCGACTACGGCCTTCAGAAATTGATGGATCTCGGAATCCTAATGTTAGGATAAATATAGGTAATAGACAAGCCTACAATTTTCTGGATGCAAGGGATTTCTGGATAATCTTTTAAGAAAAACAAGCGAGAAGCTCTACTGAACAATATAGTACTGGATTCTTCATTCAAATCTTTATTAATTGAATCAGTAAATTATCTGTACATGTACATGTACGCATTTACAAGTAATTCACTGATTCAAGTAATGAATAATGAATCATTCCGGTAGTTCTTCACCATGACCGCAGGCGATCGTTGGTCATCAATCTTGGTTTTGCCGTTTGATCTTCCTTCTCCATTGTTCTCGATTCATAGCCATCTCCGCGTTTGCTTGTACATCCGTACTTTTTCTGTTACCTCCAACAGTGTATCCATCCAGCTTGTACGCCGCCTTCCGTTTTCTTTTTTCTTCCAATTGTTCATGAAAATTAGTCTCAGTTCTTCTGGCGATGTGTCCAAAGGAGTGAGCCTTTCTTGCTTTGACTGTTTTCAGACGAATCGGGCTACTGAATCCAATGCGAATTAAAATGCTTTCGTTTGTCATTAATTCCGTCCATTTTATGTTTAATTTTTTTTATTTTTCTGTAGCACCATAACTCGAATGATGTTATTTTCTTCTGGAAAACTTTCGTTATTGCAAGGCATTCAGCGCCATATTTGAATATATTCCAGACTTGTGACTTCAAAAGTTTCATCTTGACCTTCAGGCTTAAGTTGTTCCACAGTATTTCATTGTGTCTCCAAAAACTTGTCTTAGGCTTAGTTATTCCAGATCTGACATCTATCTCATTTTTCATATTCTCGTTTATCAATGTACCTAAGTACTGGAAGTTTTTTGCTTTGTTCAATTCCACTGTTCCCTACTTTGAGCTTCATTTCTTTATCTCCGTACTTTGTCACCATCATGCTCTTGTTTTTCTGGTGTTTATTTCGATTGAGTACTGTTTTCCTCTCTCATAGACTTCATTTAGCATATCCGTTCCTCACTGTCTGCGATTAGTGCGTTATCATCTGCGTGTGTATTCCTGTTGATCACATGCCCATCATAGGCCTCAATACCTGAAAGCAGCGATATGTCACTGAATACCTCGTCTGCATATGTGTTTAATAGTATGGACGACAGCATACATCCCTGACGTACTCCTCTTTGTGTCTTGGATCCTTTTTGTGTTATGTTTCCTTTTTGGTTGTTGTATATCGATATTTATATATGTTGATTCGATTTACCATTAGAGTTTTCAGTGCTGTGATACTTTCGATTGTGCCTACTTTGGGTCGGAAACCAAATTGTAATGGGATCAGCTGATTTTGCAGCTTTGCACTTATGAGACTATGAATCACTTCCGACAGAATCTTTATGGCATGGGCTATGAGCGTAATGGTGCGGAATTCTTCACATTTGGTTGTTCTGTTCTTTGTTATCTCGATGAAATTAGTTTCTAACCATTCCTTCGGTATTCATTTCCTGTTTTGATAAAATTCTTTGATCAGGTCACATATTTCTTTTCGCACGTTATCTCCTGCGTACTTGATGCATTTGATATATAATCCCATTAATTCCACATGCGTTATAATTCTTCACAGCTGTTATTGCTTTGGTGATTTCTAAGTCCGTCAGAGCGACTGGCCTTGAGTCGTATTTTTTCGGTTTTTATTCGTTACTTCCATAGAGTTCCTCCACGTACTCATGCCATCTTTTAATAATGTCGTACTCAGACGTCACAGTCTAGCCATATTTCAGATCAATACCCTTTCCCGGTTTCTGTGATGCTTCTGGTGATAGTATTTTTACATCAGCGTAAATTTGTCGTGTATCATTTCTTTCTTCCAATTGCTGAATTTTCTCGCATTGTTCTAGTATCTCTTTCTTTTTGGCTTCTCTACATAGACGACCGATTTTTCTTATCAAAGCTCTGATGATGCCGGGATTCTTTTCTTTCATTCTTTCTGTCATGAGATCAAGAATGTCATTTGTCATCCAGGATTTACGTTTTTCTCGTTTGTGCTTAGGTATAGTTTCTTCTGCTGCAGTTTTTAGTTTATAAGCGATTGGTCCGACTCCTCGCACTTGTCGTTTTCTTGTTTTTGAATAGAACAACGAAATTTCTTTTCATTTTCGTTGTTTTGCAACCATTCTCTGTTGTCCTTTGTTTTACTTCGAAACTTCGCTTTCGTTATAACTTTATCTTGATTGTAGCAACCACCGGATACTAATCTGACAGATTATCAACTTTATGAATGACTTTGCATCTATAGAGTATCTACAGTAACTATACCACATTGTTATAGCATCTGTTAATAAGTATGTAGTCGAGCAGACTTCGTCCTTTTCCACCATTTCCTTTCCAGCTGCAGTTTGTCTTCGATTTAACCGATTTGAAGGTACTTTTTATGATGAAACGATCTTCTCGCAGAAGTCAATGAGCATTTTGCCATATCTGTTAATTTTGTTGCTTCCGAAGGATCCACATATTCCATCAATTCTCTCACTTCCAATTCTGGCATTAAAATCTCCCATAATCATGTCTATTTTTTCCCACTTTCAATTATTTCATAGTGCTTGCGATCATTTCATATGTTTCAATGACTTCACTCTTTTTGAAGTTAGGTCGGATATATGCACTTGGATGACAATTAGGCTATTATCTTCACATGCAATGCTCATGCAGATGACGAGATAGCTCTTGATGACAACCGACTGAATAAGTTGTTCAAGTTCAGCATCTAATAAGAAAGCAACTCCTCTTCTTCCTCTGCCATTTGAGCCAGAACATATTAGTTTATAGGTGCGCGTGTTCAGATTTGTTGGTCTCATGTTGCATTCATTTTTGTCTGGAGAATATGTTTCTGATAGACCCAAAATGTCGATGTCCAAAATTTCTTCACAGATCATCTGTTGTTTTCAATATCTCGCTTTCCTCTGACGTTCCAAGTAGCTACCTTCAGTTTCCTTTTCCTAATAATTGAATGAAGACTTCAAAATGATGCTTTCGACGATAGTCATGCAGTGATAGTCAGAATATCTTCAT
Source organism: Prostheceraeus crozeri (assembly GCA_907163375.1). Classification (NCBI taxonomy): domain Eukaryota; kingdom Metazoa; phylum Platyhelminthes; order Polycladida; family Euryleptidae; genus Prostheceraeus; species Prostheceraeus crozeri. The sequence continues at coordinate 191,818 of CAJQUW010007374.1, read as the reverse complement.
TCTGAACAGGAAATATATCTTGAGTGAATGTTGAAATATGATAATTGAAGATTCAAATACAATTTTCATATGTATTCAAATGGCTGCTAACTTAAAATAAAGCGGCAGCGGGACTGGACTTTAAAATCAAAATCCCGGACCAGTTCCCGATGGACCATCCTTTTTTCTTCACCCATAGCGATTTTCATTAATGTTGTATGATGATGACGTGAATTAAGTCAGCAAAATGCTACAAACTATGCACAATGTTTTTTCCTAACAATTCTGTGCGCCTGTGTAATGTGAATGTCAATTTACTTGTCGGAGTCCGAAGTTCCGTCATTTGATAGGACTGAGACTCCGGCCAAAATGATAATTGATAAGACCTAGCCACTTCGAAGTAGGACTCCGTTCAAAATGACGTCTCTGTCTCTGAATCTGATGCAGGACACCGATAAAAGGCTCCGACTCTTGCATGCAGTGTAGGTATCCGAGACTCCGATGCAGGGCTCAGGTAAAAATGATTTGACTCCGACTCTTCCATACAGTGCAGGTCTCCGACTTTCATATGAACAAATAAAGCGTTATGTCCTATATTATTGACAAAATGCTGCCAGAATTCATTTTGTAGCGAGACAGCATATTGCTACAATATGAATGCTGGTAGAATTCTGTCAATAATAACAGGACAATAAACTGTCGATATCACTTGGAGATGACTTCTGCCGTCAATCGCATTTCTTTTGTACCGTCAGTGTGGCCTAGTGAAGAAGCTGCGAGCTCGTCTCCACCGTGGACTTCAGTTCGATTCCTGGATCAGGTGAGTGCAGTCGGAGAATCAAGAGTGTTGGTGACTTTTATTGACTTAATCGTTGTCACTCTCTTTAGATATTGATGCAGACTGACAAGAAAATGAACCGGGTCGATCTCTCTAGAAGCGCAAATTCTAGTATAGGGTGCACATCAGTACCTGTATCATTCTGTGAAAGTCTAAGTTTCGGTCTCGTTTCCTTCAGAAACTCGTGTTGGTGGCAGGACTAAGAGCCTCAAAGCACGCGAATGCTGGAAAGATTCAATTGTATGCTTTTTTGGAGGGAGGGAGAGAGAGCGAACTCTAATAGCAGAAGATTGAATTGAGTAGCAAGAATATAGGAAACTTTAAAACAGTGAAGATGCAGAGTACCATGACACAGCGTGGATAAAACAGGAAAGAGGAAACCAACTGCAAGGCGGAGATCATCTTTTGCTGTCACTCATGAGTTTGTCCCCTGATGTTGGACTTTTATGGGACACGAGGATGCATTGTTATTTCTCCCGCTGTCCGTCACGCCTGCAAAACATAATTATCCCCAACTGATAAGTATGACGTAATTCACGCGGAGTTGTTGACTGTGAGTGAGGTCGTCTCTGCAGAAAACTACTTGGTTGATTAAAAATGTTCGCGAAATAGGATACTTATCTGTTAATTATTAATACATAATTATCGATACCAATTTCACGCAATAAAATGACAACACCACATGCCAAAAAAACAACCCTTCTACTCTCTGAGCGTCATCAGATGCTCGTTTTCTCAATCATTCATTTCATTATTGAGTAAAGCTTAAAAAGTGAATGTGAATAAAATAAAGCTTTGTATTCACGTAATTCAAAATAAGAATGACAGTGACTCTGAATTTGTACTGAACTACACAACTGACAATGAGATCTGAATCTGTCTGATGAACAGCTGATTTGCAGCAAATAGCAAGTGTTTGAAAAATTTCGTACAAAACATTTCTTATCCCTCCATTTTCATTCTAGAACTTAAGAGAAAAGTTTTCGCATTCACATGAGGTGGTGTATTAAGGAATATAATTTATAGTGAGTAGATCAATTAAAAAGAATGATTGTTCTTAAGAATATCTCATTCCAATGAATATCGATTGACATATTATTTCTTTATTCCCACACATTGCACTGTAAAATACAGCAAAACTTCCTTAATCCAGACATTTGAGTTCCGGAGAATATTTTCGTATTATCAAATTTTCTTTGTAATCAAATCACGTCTTTTGCATAGCATTGCTGATAACAAGCTTATGCAAGCACGACTTTAGACCACAAACGTCCACTTTTGGATAATTCCTGCTCTAAATACATGTATTTACTCTCTTAGCAAATGATTGCTACGAATATCATTTTTATTATTATTATGCTAAAAAACGATTTTGTCATGCATATGATTTGAAAACTGGCTTCTGCAATATTCACCATTAACTGCATTCTGTTTAGCGCTATTTGATAGTCATTGTTTTCTGAAACCAAGCTTATTCATAGATAAATTTACGGTTTCTATGTAATGTAAGTATATTTACATTTCTTGTTTTTGCAATCAACAGCATACATTCCAATAATTCGCTTATTTACTTACAGATAGCTCATAAAAGAGCTTGGTAAAGCTCAAATTTTGAAACAGTCCGCCAGCATAATCTGGATGGTTTTCTGAATGGGCTATCTAATTTGAGTAGCGAACATTTTCCAGAGAAATCACTGTTTGCCACTACATCAGCTTCGATGATATGTTAGGCGCTAATTTCTCAAAAAACCAAGCTGCCGTTCGATGTGAGGCCACTCCTCTCAGGCAGGCCTGCCCTGCTTCTCTCCTCTTTACAAGTGTATGGTACACTTATCAAGCTTAGAGATGGATACTGGACATCTTTGAGCCAATAACACGTGCAAAAACAAACCATCGGTTCCCAATTTTGATTTCCGCGAAAATCCGGATTATCGGACTTTGCGAAATTCCGCATCCATATTTCTTCGTCTGGATGGTGAAGTATTTCTGAATTATCGGAGTCGAGTGACTGCATTGTCGCCCCTGGTGATAAACAGGAGTGGTCAAAAGTCAAAGAAGTCAAAATTCCATGATTTGTCTTCAACGATTGCCATATTCAAGCACTCATTTACCGAATGCGGACATGCTGTGTCTTCAAGTATTTGAATAATGCCAATAGCGCGAGACGTCTTTACGGTTTTGAGCTACCCATTTTCCAACACAACGTCTTTCAAAGTGGAGGGAAAAATCGTTCCACTTCTCCATATAACTGAAGAAAGTGAGTTTACTCACTTTCTTCAGTTGCAGCAAATTATCAACAAAAGCTTGATTTTGACTCGCATGCCTGCGATACAAAGGCTTTCAGTGAAAGTCTGCTGTCAACTTTGTCCTTCTTGATGATGCATTTTGGAATGCAAAAGACAAAATGTCTGTCTTATAAAAAGGCAACAATTTCAGCGAAGAATGGGTTAAGAACTCCGCGATTGTGAATTTTACCAATAATGATTAACGCTGTTATGTCAAGTTGTATTAAATTTTATTCATTGTTGCATTAAGTTTAATAGTCAAAATAGGGCCAAATTTTGAATAAAGTCGTCAATTTTTCGCTTTTAAGGTTAAATTTGGTTCGCCCAAAATTCACTTAGAATAACGCAATCGATGTACTGAAGTTATGACATACTTTCACATATGAACAAGTCCTATTATAGGTCGGGCTCTTTTGGTGTGAAATAAAAAACTTGAAACATTGAGGTACTAGATTTTGATGAAATATAATTATTTAGAAATCACCTTAGACAATGAGCTCGCGATCGGGGTAGCAATAGACGTCAATTAAGGTTCAGATATGTTAATAACTTTTCAATCGACTAAATAACCGTTAAAATGAAATTTTCCTACTTGACGATCAAATGAAAGAAAAAGGGCATTTATTTTTATGTCCACTGATTGCTGAAGGATGCGCCCCCCCCCTAGTACCAATAGTAATAAAACCTACATGCACACATGCTATATTCAAAATTGCATATTTATCAGATGGCAATTCATCAGCAACACTTGAAATATTATTAACTGAAGTGACTTCGAAACACTCGATCATTTAACCAACCGCATTATGCCTCGTATACGCTAAGCCAGCTACTGGAAGCCAGTAGATAGATAGTTGAATACACTTTCTCTTCCAATTTTTCTTGCGTCGTCATCGAGTGAGATGAGATGACACCTCGCAGCTGTTCGTGTGGTGGCTGAATTGGCACAAGCCAATCGAAAGAAAAAGAAGAGAAAGTATGTTGGTTACTGTCGAGGATCGAATGATCGATCAATAACTAGTAAAACAGTGTTGAGTAACGACTGACATGAGTGAGTTTAATGAACATTTATCTACATTCCATGTAATAGCTTTATCGCTATTATATTCCATTAATTTTATATATCAAATGTGCCATACCTTGTGCAATTTCGCATTGATAATAGTTGTGAGAAATGTAGGCCTATATCTCCATGTCACAGTCTCCGGATTTCAGATAACTGGAGATGAAGATGAGGCATCATAACTCTTTTTTATCATCCAATTGGTTGCAAGTACGGCTTGCGGGTTGTTAGCACGTTAACAAAACTAGATGAATTTGCATAAGTAAATCATAAATCGCATGTCAATCTGAATAAAAGCTTGTTTTAAAACAAGCCGTTTCTCTTATTTGACATAGAATTTTTTCGTCCGGGTTTAGTCGATGGCAATTTCATTAAAAGTCTTCTTCTATAGCAATCATTCTGAAGTAATGAAAACTAACTCTCTAGCGGCCATCACATTCCTGTTACTTATACGTATACATATTAACACATATTATTACAATTGTTTCTGCATTCAGTAATTATAGCATCGCTGAAACAAGTTCATTTGTTGTGCCACAATGCGTAATTGATAGTTAAACAAGTATGGTTAATCACTCTAGGACTGTGAATTTGAAGAAGCTTTTTTCTTCAACTTAGATGACTGAATGACAATAACAATAACGGTTGAATGAATAATCAATGACTTTTCAGATTGCGATACGAAAACGAAGCGACCACATAAAGTTTTCACAAAATTGTTTTAAATGGTTGTCTACTGCAGCGCTTTTCTGTTTGGAACTACAAATAAACTGCCGATGCCGACTGCTCATTTCCATGACTGATCCAGGTTGCACAATGATTGACATTCTATTTGATTTAGTGGTTAGATGACAGTAAAAGCGCTGGTTATCCTTCACAGATAAACTTTGTGATGAATTTTGCATGTTGATACAAGTCTTATGTTAAACCTGCGTCATGCCTGAAAAAAGCTTTTTTCGTGCTTTTTGCTTCTATTTGTTTATTATGGCATCATCTCAAGGTAAAGAGCCTCAGATTGCCAGTTTTTCGATTGAAAGTAACTATCGAGCATGCTCTTAAGACAACACGTCAATATTTCGCACATTGTTTTGATTTCAGGTGTACGTGGTTCATCTCAGAAGTTCGTGCGCGTGTTTATCATCTACATGTATATTATTTCAAAAGGAAGAATTAATCAAACAAATTCAACCTTCAACATGGTCACTTCTGAGTATAATGAACTTCTCCAAACGATGTTCACAACTTGGTGACTGTTTAGAGCGCCTGTGAAGTTCAATGAGCGAAGTATATTGTTTACAGCAGTGGTTCTTGAACTTTTTGCTTGGATTCCTCCCTAACAGTTGAAAGTATGTTTAATTCCACCCTCTAAACTAGTAGGCCACTATTCAAGTAAAAAAGAAGTCAAAGATAGCAGCAACAAACATTTTCAAATGCAGACTTCAGGTAGCCTATCACGAAGAATCTATGTAGGCCTACATGTAATTGGGAAGTGTGACAAGAAATCCAACAAAAAACTAATGACTGCATTGAGCCTGATACTTGCCGCACAATTCCTGAACTCGAGGTGTCAAATTCGTGAGTTTCAATCTCAAATCACTGCGCACGCTGATGCTGAGTCGATTTCTCTTCCTAGGTATCAAATCTGATACCGCCGAGACACCGAACTCGACCAGGTACGATGTTGGAAAAGGAAGTAGTAGCGTGTGGGCATTGGCTGATAAAGTTGGGTGCTTTTCAACTGTTTCTTGAGTGAGCCATACCATTTGACCTTAATTTATGAATGGAAATGTGACACCTCGCTGCATTAGCTCTCTCTGACCAGAATACTATCTTCTAGTCTATCTTGTCGGTGCAACTGAGCAGGCCACAGACAAAACGTCCAGGTGATGATCTATAGCCGCGTAGTTGAATTTCCCTAATTAAAATAATTCGAATGGAACACTCGTACACAGAGATATATTGGTAGCTTCTAAATCTGTGGTCGCAATAGCTATTAAACAGTAGCTGCATAATTAGGATCTTGAATATTGGGAAGCGATTAACGAATACTGACGATGATAACTCACACGTGACGGTGAATCAACAAATCCTATTCGTCTCAAATACTCCTTCGAACCTCCTTCCTCCCCAAATCCTCCTTATGTACGTCATTCCTCCCCTGGCATGTTGAATTTCTCCCCAGGGAGCCACATGGCCCCCGGTTAAGAATCACTGGTTTACTGCATTCTTAACCTCACGCTTACTTCACAAAGGTTCCTTCAATTTTCCAAAAAGATTAAAGTCATGAGGAATGAGATGAGTGTTGGAAGAAGAATGAGGGAGACATTCCCTGCCCAACTCTTAGAGTGTTTACTGAACACGATGAGCAGCTGCATTGTCGCGCAAAATCATGACACTTTGCAGATTTGGACACTTTTTTCTCAATGCTTGACGAAGGTGGACACGAAAGTAGTTCGAGTGATAGGCAGCAGTTGCAGTCCGTCCCTTTGGCACATATACAGTAGAGCAGCGATACTTGATACGTCGTAGGCCGCGACAAGCATCAGTTTTACATGTGTTGGCTTCTGACGAAATTTGATGGGCCTCGGAGACCCTGGTCGTCATTCTGCACTTTGTCATTTTAGTTCAGCCTTAAAGGATCACGCCCTAATTTAATCAATAGCAAGAAAACTGTCATCTTGCTGATTTCTACGAAGGAGCTGTCTGAGATTTGAATTCTGTCAAGTTTATGGCCACTGGTAAGGTTGTGTGGCAGCTTCCGCATCCCAAGATGTTCAGCAAAAATTCCGATGAACACTAGTGGACGACAGATCGAGGTTTTTGGCGATTTCAGTGCAAGTCCATCGTCTCTCATTTTCTATTGAAGTACGCACCACGATTCGCAGATTACCCAGAACATACTGACGGATATCGGCCGGAGCGAATCGCGTTTAGATGCTCCCGTCGCCACATTGAAAAAATTGGTCATCACTGAAGTTGAACCATCACTGAGTCTCTTTGTAAGCCTCTTCCAAAGCTCGGAAAGCTTTTCTTGCCTTAATTTGACACAGTCATGATTTGACGAATTCACGTTGCTCCTTGATGGTGACTTCTATAGTGGATAATGGAATAATGAACGAATGAATCACAAACTAAAATGATGACAAGTTCGACACAAATAATTATATGGATTGTTTTCCATTTAAATCAGCAATCCATATTTTGAATTTTAGCGACTAGAGTTGAGCATAAAATCAATGCTGTTTTCAGTTTTCACACGCGCATTCGGAATACAACACAAGACATCAAGTGTGAACTCACTTCTCGTATTCAAACGCAGATATCAAACATCGCGCACGAACTTTTGGGATGACCCACGTATTGAGTGAATTTTCAGTACGAATCCCGTTGAGGCACGTTGTTGTGAAGTTGCACTGAGAATGATGGGCCAAATTTTAAAATTAAAATATTACGTGTGCGATAATATTTTTGCCCATATTATGGGAGCAATATAATTATTCTTTTGTTCGTCAATGGATATTGATATTACTTTTACAATATCATTATGTATAAGCATTTCAGTGTATAAATTATTATCTTTTCTTAATGTTATAATTTTCTAACTTTTTAACAACTTGCCCCATTTGCTGTATGTAACAACATGCGCACCCGCATGTCATGTTGCTACAATTTCCTTTCGAAACAGTTGCTATAGAAAAATACATGGTTTTTCTGAAATCCACAACGTGCAATTTTTTTCTCATTTTCTTGATGTATTCAACAAGAAATCAAGACATGCACAATCATTAAACAAAAAACACAATTTTACTGCACTCTTAATTTCATAGACATTTTCATCACGACAGACCGCAAAGTTTCGTATAAGTTATAGCTACAACAAACCTGAGCATTCTGGAGCATTGTGCAAGAATAGTTGGATACCAGTTGATATCAAAACCAATTTCCTGCTAGCAGCTTTAGCTTGTCATTATCATATTGCCATATTGTCACTATCATATTATCATTACTGTGTAGCTCTTATGAACAAGAATCCGCAGCTAAACGTCGTCAATTAACCATTGACCATGTCTTCAGCAAGGATAAGTGAGTCTATACAATGACTGAAGCGATTCTTGAAGTAAGCGGTCAAATGTCCATTACACATTATAGGTATATGTTTGGGAAATTAATGACATATTGTATATAAAGATGGATAATTTTTACTAAAGAATAATGTATTTTCACATGACAGTGTGATCTGGGAGTGGTAGCAGCATGAAACAAGCCATAACTACTTCTTTAATTTTCATACTACTCATCGAATAGCGTCAATGATAATCTCTTGGTATAGCGACCGTCGCGTTAATGCGACCGTCTCTAGAGGTAACGCGCGCGGTCGCTCTATCGAGGTTTGATTGTATTCAGGAACAAGACACTAGTGCTCTTTCAGAACATTCTAAAACTCATAATTATTCTCTATCTATTGATGATTTTAGCCTTGACATACTTAACCTTTGCAATGATCGGATATCCAATAGATTGTCAGAAAGTAAATTTATCAATCAATACAAACTGGAACTGAACAGGAAACATGAGCGGTGTTGAATGGTCTATAAATGTTTTATATAAAGCCGATTTTAGTCCACAGACGGCTTTTTCCCGTGAACAAGCAAGCAAAATTTCGGATCGATCCATATTAGAAACGACAACTTCAATAAATGATTTCAGTAATCTGTAAATCGGAGCATTTCCTGGAGAAGAATGAGTTTTACGAGAGCTGCTCTGCAATGAACTGATTTTCGGAGAGATCCAAGTTACATCTCACAGCGCCGCCGGATCAGTTTCCAATTCCGGTTTATTCGAAATCTTCTCAGAAGCGTCTGAAATTGAGATCTTTTTGATCTCTCCTGTCGAATATCTTGCACAGTACGATTTCGTTTTATTTGTCAGAATATTTCCTACTCATTTCAATATCGGAACATAGAAAGCGTGAGAAAGCTGCAGAGAGAAAGATTCAAATGTGAATGTCTGTTAAGTGTGGCATATAAATGCAAGAGTGTTTAGAGATCCACCCATAATACAATAAGTTTATGGAAAATGATCTTTATTTTATCAATTAGTTCATTATTTAATATCATTTTGGATTAAGAGACTCCCAGGGGTTGTGTATTTGGTCTGGATTGAAAAGTATGCAATATTCATGCGTCCCTGTGTTTTCAAAAATGTAATGAATTATTTTTTTAATTTTATCTGGTCAATGAATAATTCATATTCATTGAACCCATTTTCAGAGCCACAAGAAAATTTATTTAACCAGGTTTTCGAAGTCAGAGTCGGAGTCCTATCGTCATGCACAATCACATTGTTATAGTAAGCACATTGCATGTCATTTTCAACTTTTTGTTCATTTGATATATCTTTCATCAAGTTGAGACATAATGCAGTTCACGAGAAGTGGAGAAAACATCCATTGACCATCCATTGACTACTGCCACGCAGTCACTTCATGAACATTAACGAAAGCCAACAGAAATATCTCTGACAATTTGAATTGCATCCAATAATTGTCCAGAAAATTTTAATAGGATGAATTGACTTAATTCTACCTTCCCTACAACCATGATTAGGATCCCGGATCTTACATGAAATTATATTTGGTGAATTAGATCAGATTAGGACAAGGCAAAAAAAAGTATGAAGTTTAGGAATACCGAAGAAATAGTTCCATGTAAACGGTGAATAGTGATAAATTTGAATTTAGCCTGTGCAATGGAAGACAGTCTGTCTATTTGACACATTATGAGAATCACATGTCAGTACATATACACACATGCAGGTCATATCTCATAAATGTTGAAGAATTCCTAATATCCACCATCATTCAAAGAAAGAAATACATCACAAAACCACGTCTTGGTAGCTGTATACGTCACTATGATTATGTATGCATGTAAGCCTACGCTACATTTACTTGGGTTACATCCAGATGCATGTACGTAGAATGTTAACCACTGATATATAATGGCTGAAATGGTTAAGGGAACTAGAGTAATAATTCAACCCTATCTTTGCACTCAAGTGCACAAGAATAACGGAAATGATTACATTAAAAATTGCTACATATAGACCTTAATTGCGGTGAACTGAGAGATTGATGATGCTAAAAGACTTCATATTTTAACTTCAAAGCAGCATCATTTTTATATTTCCGTCTATGAACATCTGAAGACCAATCAAATCTAGAATGCCCATCAGTTGGGCTTATGGGATCTCACAGTTAAAGTTTGAGTCCAATCAGACCCTGAATTGAAGTTCCATCAATTTTGGGAGCCTCGAGTCGAAATCATTTCAAAATTTTGGGACTCCGAAACCCTGAATTAAGCGACTCTTTTGATAAGGATAAGATGCAATCTGCTGCAGGGTTCATCTAGTAATCTAAAAATTATCAGTGAATTATTATACCTCACGATGTTCGAAGTCGTGAGGCTGAAAATTCCATCAATTGGTAGTTCAATTGGAAGAAACAATCAAATTATGAAATTTGACAATTATGCCTATAATCATGAACAAAACCGTCTTCTTAGCTAACAGGCCAAACTCCATGACACAATTTGCGATTTGTGAGAGCTTTCTTCGATGACATTGGCGCATATTTTGAGCTTTCCCGTTACGTTTTTTACAATTCAAAATCACAACTTTGTCAAAATTTATTACGGTTGCTCAAATCATCAAAATCAGATGAGATGACACATTTTCTGTCTTAAACATGAAGGTCTTTGAAATCATCTTACTTTGATAAATACGATCATTTGAATCATAAGCATACCTAGTAAACAAAGAGGGGTGGTCACGCGGCAAATTACATGGAGCAGATATAAGCCAAATTGTAATTCAATGCGGCGTCCTTCCAACTGCATAAAACTTTTAAATTCAGTTGTAGTGCTTTAATCATGACATATGTGGTAAACCATGCATGAACTATAATAACCCTTTTGAAGTTGAAAATACCATTCGCTCATTCAAGTCAACACCCCAAGTTAAACAATATTGTCTCTCAAGTTACATGAATTTGACAATTTTCGACTAGTTGATGCATTTTATGCAGGAGTTATTAATATATTTGTTATGTAGACATGATGCATGCACTCGCTGTATTTCAATATGATTTCTATCATTGAAATATGATCATACATGTTACGCTCGTATAGTCCTAAGACGATAGACATGTGAAACATGCTTCTTCATAACGCTATACAGTAGAAAGGATAATTATGATTTTGATTGGCTTACAAACAGATCAAATTAATATCATCAAGCCCCTCTGGAATCGACAACAAAGGTTGGTTGTTTGTACATCCTCAAAATCAATTTAAATAACGAGTCAGTGATGTCAAGATCTACAAATTCATTGAAATTCCTGCAACTTGAAATTGTTTCAAAAAAGATGCCTGATGCAATTGCTCCGTTGTTTTTAGAAAGTTTGCTGAAAACTAGCTTATATGTGGTGTTGCAGCATTTCTTATTTCAGTTGGTAGAATTAGAAAGCAAACAACCAGCAATCTTCACTCTGTATTCTACCAATTCCATTTAAGTGATGAGTAGGTCTGTGTAAATAATTTTCATCAAATGAACTTTAAGAAACATTTAGAAACAATTATATGCAAGAATGTCACACTGAATTGCTGGAGACCGCCAACAGAGGTCAGGGTTCCCATGTCATGACCCGGAAATCCGAAAAATGCATTTCTGTAATTTGAGCTTCCAGCAGTTCAATTAGGCTATTGGAATAGGCTTATTCTGAATGGTATACAGCAAATTTTAGGCATACATGGCCACAGTGGAGATTGTTTCAATTGATGAAAATATTCTTGTTTATATGTGCGGCTAGATCAATTTCCTAACCCAGTCCCGACGAAGAAATTTTTAGCGACGTCATAGACGGAGAGTGGAAATTAATTGCCTCATCTTGCTCCCATAATGATTTTCAACCCAACGTTATATTACTATCAATATTAACTGAAAATCTCTGCTCTAATAAACTGACAAAACTTTTTTATTCAAAATATTTGGAGCAAAAGTTTCGAAGTGAATCACAAGAAGAACAAGTGACACCCAAATGGTCTTTGCAAACAAATCGTTTGCACCGGGTGCAAGCGTTCTTGCATTTTCTATCCAATGCTCTCGGGCAGATAAAGCAGCTCCTGGAATTCACATTTTGTTGATCAATTGTGCTTTTAGAAACCGCAGTTGAATGCTCAAGATAACCATATTTTGTTGCAATGGCTTGCAAGTTTCTTTTCACAGCATGAAAAGTGCTGTCTTTGTTGGCGCTGTAGCGCGAAGGTGCAATATCACGAGCACGTGACATCTATCGGTTATTCCTATTTGTCGAGTCTGTTGTGCCATTCCTGTGCAAGTTCTGATGCTTTTAGTTACATAACTACATTTGAGTGTTATGTCTGATGCAAAGAAAGCAACTCATTTAGATCTACTTATTTCTTTACTCGTCACATAGTACGTTTGGAAGAATTCCATCGCAACTATCCCTTATTATTCTTTCGCATTATTCTTTAGTCATGGTAATTATCAAATGATAGAACATTACAAGTGCACTTAAAAAATAAGTTTTATTGATCTGAACCGTCACAGTGGAATGATGATTTTTCAAAAAGGATTTAAGTGAAAAAAACGACGTCGCAGACGATGAGGGTAGTCAGATACACCAACTCCCTATTGAATGATATTTCATGTATCTATCAGATCACGATTATCTCAAAATCATCGTAAATTTTACATATAAATGAGATATTTAAACATGCAAAATGCTTGGGGACAAAACATTGAGCAACCAGCAAAAATTGATTGCTAAAGACACCATAATTTTATTACCCTCTCTGTCGGTGGAGGGTTAACCGCAACCGCCCGTGCAGAAAACCTCCGTGGCCGTGACCAACCGAAACCCGTCGGATTTTTAACCATAATCGACCGCTAACCGCAGAAGTGTCCGACCAGCATCCGACTATTAATAGTTGTCATTGTAATAAAAGTAAAGGTTCTTGGAATAAATGCCCTAAATCAGTTATCTGCTGTCATTGCAATAGGCTCCAGCTTACAATATGGACATCTTGCATCACAAGCTTCACTCTTCGGCAAAATGCTCATTGACAGTAGCCTAATAGGCCTGGGGCAGTTTGGCCTACCCTCAGTCCTAACTATTATATTATGCGAAGTTGTATTCCTCTAAATTTCGCTGTTGAAGCAGTTTATCATGTATACAATACACACAGAGTTGTAGGCTGCAAATACGCATCATATTGACTTATAGGCTCATACCCTATTGGCAAGTTACAGACCTACAATACATGATTAGGTTATATCTTTTATATCCTTCTTTCATTTGAGGAACGCGTCAACCACGATGAAAGCTACTGATAATAACTATAGCTATCTTTATATAGTGTGTGCGAATGCATGATATTAACTGCTACTCGCAAAAATTTAAACGTAATTAACCGTAACCGCAAGAGCTTTAACCGTAGCCTACGGTAGCCGTTAGAACTTTGACCACAGCCGACCGCTGACTGTTACAACTTAGAGCGTAGCCAACCGCTAACCACAGTTGTAACCGCACATACATCTACATGTAAGTGACAGCAGCAAACGGAGGATCATGGTTATGATTAAATAGTTGCACTCGTTTTCGAGAAACATACTCCCCTGAATTTCTACAAATGCTTGATTTCAATTAAAAAGAAGAACGGGTCTTTAGCAAGTAAGTAAACGTATATTTGATGAAAATGGAAATCATGTCGGTACAAATAAATACAATCTTTAATTAACAATTAGAAATAATTAAAAGTTAGCGGCCTTCAAATAATAAGCGAGCAACAAAATAAAAAAACGATCTCGCACACTTTTCAGTTCTCACAAACGGAATTAAAAGACACCAGCTTTGGGTAACTTAGGAGGCAGGCGGTCTCTAAGATGGTATTCAGGATTATGCTCAACTTGGTGGAATAAGTGCATCGCTCATTGTGTCTGTCATTCTTCAGTCGACATTGTGGTGCATTTGCACCCGTCCACAGAATTGAATTCTTTGCCATAAATGAGACGATGCTCTTTTTTGTAAATATCGTTTAAATTGTCACTGCAGCGATTATTGACATCAACAAATACAGGGGATGCATAATCAGAATGGATCGAATTATTGCAACATCCATATCATACAACTTATTGGCAGGTAACAAATGCTTTAATTTGCGAAGAACATGCATACCCTGACATGCTTTGATTCTTGCACTTTTAACATGATCATTCCAGTTCGAAGGTCACCAGCTGACGAGATACAATCATCGATTTTGACTTGCTGTTATCCAAAAGTAACAAATTGTTTAGTTACCAAGGTTTTATGTGCTCCGTCTCATTATCTATTGTGTCTAATGCATTCGGAATCGTGTTCGCATAATGGTACTATCATAGTCATGTCATCTGCGTACTTAACAGTAGTCACCAAACTATTAGAATTTTAGAAGTCACTCACAAGAAACAGAAAAGAGCAGGACCCAATGTAGAACCTTGAGGGACGCCAATACTGACATCCACCAATCTTGAAAAACTCCCTCCCAATTTTACGACAGCAGACCTGTCTGAAAAGTATGATTTCATCCAAAGAACCAAACCTGATGGGAATCCATTGTTCGTCATTTTACTCAACAGCCTACTGTTATTAACTATGTCAAAAGAACGACAAGAATCGTAGCCGATAATAGCGCAACCGAAATACTGTCTCTCATCAAAAAACTTTAGTGCTGTATCCATCACCTGCATGAGCGCCGTGGAAGCAAGTGAATGTCTCCTGAACCCATGTTGTTCCTTTCCAAAATCATCGAGAAAAAGGTTCTCACATCGCGACAGCATAATATTCGCCCCAGTATCTTAGCAGTGATTGGAAAAACTTGCATATATATGATCTCATGTGATTTACTCGACGTTTCGGGTACAGACCCATCTTCACTGAGTGCTACATCACTTATCAGTTGAACAGCAATATTTATAAATTGATTTTAAAACGTGTTTGCACAATGTTTCAAAATGCTTCTTTCAAGAATAATTTTGAAACCCTGCTCTGAGCTGCAATTGATTTCCCAGTAATTGATGAGCATGATGTAGACTTGTTGATAGGCGCTTTGATGCTTATTCAAAGCGACAGCCGAACCAGTAATCATGCAGTCTACCCATGACTTTGCTCGAGAGGCGAATGCGAAAGTTTAGAATTCTCCCATGAAATTAAGAATTGCTTTCGGCAAATTTAGGCAGCATGATGTAAGCCGTAAGATATCTGGGTGAACTAACAAATAGCATGCCAGCGACATGACAGGCACTTTATTTTGCGCATTTAAATAACGTCCGAGGCTGCCGACCCATTTAATATGTTTTTCGATTGAAAAGAAGCGATGCGAAACCTCTAGTTCTGCACAAATAACGCGAGTCAAAACAGCTTACTGATGCTGTCGTGATCAGAAATAGTATGATCTTTGAATGCATAACCTATAGCGTAGAATTCCATTATTTTTCTCTGTCTAGAATATGTAAAAAAATGCAACACAGAATTCAAAATAATGAAGATTTAATAAAATTAAATGAATAAAAGTAATATAAATTTATAAAACTAATTTAAAAAATGTGAATGCATTGATGTGTGCGTCATCTATTCTTGCAATTTGAAATTGGTCGCAGCAATTCTACTTTAAAGTTTAGGCCTACCATGCTAATTGATTGGCTATCTATAGCTAAAACTGCATTACAGACAATTCTTATGGCCAAAATCAAAACTCAAATTCACAAATACATGCATTCTCAGATGATGATATTTGCATATGAATATCATGAACCAGTTCATCTGATCTATAGCAACAGTATTTACAACGGGTTAGGCCGCCGGAAATGAGCGGGGCGGTACGGAGCGGAAAATTCAAGGCCATTTACAAGTCTTGGAGTGTACAGGCCTGAAATTCAGACTGGTGAAATGCTGTTTGCATCGAAAGAATTAATACGTACGTCGTTTTAAACACAAGATAGCTTCTCATCCATCATTTGACATGAATTGGCATTATCAAATTTCGAACTTTGAAAATCTAATTTCTGAGATAATCATTGTACGCATCATGACATAATTTTTAGAAATGAATGTCAATTATTGCTAAAATGGTGGACGCTTGGGCGGTCAATTAACATTCTTTATGTGACGGTTACATTCATCACTTTGCTCTTGACGATGATTAAGAGTTCCATAAAACCTCTCGATATGCAGAACACAAACTCATGCTGACATTCTAAATTTCATATCAACATTATACTCATGCGAGTAATGAATATCAATTGTCAATAATTTGAATCTGAGTCATAAATATTTCCGTGATCGCGTGACCTGCTCGGTTGAGTTTATCGGACACATCACACGAATTTCCTCTGATGGTCTGCTGATAACTGTTTCAAAATGATGATAAAATGAATCAAAATGTTGGCCGTGTCTTTCATCAAAACCAATGTCGTGTGTTTTGGACTCGATTTCTCCTTTCAAGCATCTGTTTTGAGCCACAATGAATAAAATTCATAGCTGGTAAATAATCTATGAACAGTAGATGGCTAATTCATGATTCCAGATTACAAAAAAATCAATCTCCAGATGTCGGGATCCCGAAAAATTATAATCCCGAGATTCCGAAGCAGATCACTTAAAATGCATAATGGTAAGAAGCAATCCTTATGTAGAATCTACTACTTCAAATAATCTGTTGAATTAGAGTGCGTGACAATTTAATATTTTGAGATATTTACTGTGTAATGGGCGTGCAGAATGGATGATACTCAACATTCGCATTGCACTTCGCACTATTGCATATTTTCTAGAAAGTTGAATTGCATTATTATACGCTAACATCCTTTAACTGTCATGGATTTACTGACTGAATTCTGCTGTTTCTTATTTTGATAAGATCCAGAGGGAATTACATGCATTTATATATATATATATAAAATATATAAATATATGTAAAATCGAAAATTAATACGAGGAAAAGCCATACTTCCAACCGGTTTCACCCTCTTGAACGAGGGCTACATGATATAATAGAGGATGATTCAAAGGTCAATAGAACTAGGCGGACCTATCTATATCGACATTTGAAGGCGCGGGACGGCGAAGAAGTTGTCGTGATTCAGAAAATTAACTTTATTAATAGAACTTCGACTGTAAAACAAAAGGGAGCTACCTTTTTACTTTGCTCGTTATCAACATGGAAGAAAGGTTCCGTGCCTAATGTGCTTCCGAGTAAAAACAATGTTCATTCATTTCATTTTTGTATGCAATGATTTCCTTATTTTCTTCTCCATTATAACTTATTATCTCTATTATTATAAAGAGATTTGAAAAATTTTCTGTCATCGAAGTGCAATTTTTCACCAAAGTGTGACTTGATCATGCTTAATGTATATTCACGCAACTTTTGAAACGTTTACTTAAATGTGATATTTGTTGGTCTATGATTTTGCACATGGAGTTTAGTAGCACTGCAGCCTACATGCTATGCACATTATATGCCTCATAGTTTTTATGCACCATTAGACAGGAACAACCATCTGTACGGACTTCTATCTTTATGAAATTATTGGTTGTAGAAATCAGATGATATTCTAGTGCAATGTTTTCTGAGATGACATCCTTTCCTCTAACTTCGAAAGCTGACAGACCATTTATCAAATTTCCAATCATTCTTCGACATAATTTGATAAACTGACGTCCCCTTGCAATCCTCATCCTTCAAGCGACCATGAAGCGACTTTGATAGTGTCTGCATAACTGATTTCTCTTTATTGACGCTCATAGAATTTAATTATATCGCCACTGCTTTTCATATAAGCGTCTTCGTTTTCATATCTAATTTTCCGAGAACAAATATTTACCATTGATGTCCAGGCGAGAGGTTAAATTTACATTTTTTCACATTCCATCTTAGTGATAACAAGATTTCGCTTCCTCGACTTTGCAATACGAATCTCAAGGAAGTTTCTATTATTGGCTTAGAAGTCGTCGTCTATCAAAATCAGTGTTTGTTTGACCAGAGGACGAAAGGTAAATGAAATGATTGAACAAAAAGATGAAGCTGAAGGAAACGAGAAAATGAATACAAATTACGAGAGAGTATTCAACACGGCAAAGATGTCAGATTTTTCTAGCCTTACAGGATGATATCATGGATAAGAAATAAACGGGATAGCAACTATGAATTTTATAGATGCACCCACAGATGATCGCACTGCTACATGTAGATGCGTATCCATGCTATCTTAGTATAGAGGGACATAAAGTATCTACGACATAGTATTTATAACGACAGCAATATTAAATAAAGCAGTCACATACATGTATTGAGTTGTATTCCTCAGCGAGACGTCGTATTTCGTGCGACAGACAAGCCCTGGTTGACTCCTGTTTTGAAGCTTTTGATACAAGATCGCTGGGTAGCCTATCGTCGTGGAGATTGGTCTCGTTATCATCATTTGAAGGAAAAAGTAAAAACCAAAATTATGAAAGCCAAGCAGATGTGGAGTGACCGTATAATTACTAAAGGAAAGAACGTGTGGGATATTGTCAATGATATAACCGGCAAAAAGTTGAAGAATCAGAAACAACAGTTTGATCCAAAATTTTTGAATGACCTTAATATGAAGTTCGCAGACTGTTTCAATCATGACGATGATCAGGATTCAATTTTGCTACCGAGTGATAATTGGGATCTGAAGATAAACTGCAGTCAAGTGTACCGTCTTTTGCGTTCCCTTCGATTAAAGCAATCTGCTGGCCCCGACGATGTTCCCTCTCGCCTCCTTGTAGCTAGTACAGAGTGTAGATCCTCTTACGAATATTTTCCAATGTTCTATTGATACGATGGTGT
This sequence comes from Prostheceraeus crozeri, assembly GCA_907163375.1. Classification (NCBI taxonomy): domain Eukaryota; kingdom Metazoa; phylum Platyhelminthes; order Polycladida; family Euryleptidae; genus Prostheceraeus; species Prostheceraeus crozeri. The sequence continues at coordinate 172,720 of CAJQUW010007374.1, read as the reverse complement.
TCCCTGATTTGTGGAAGATTGCATATGTGAGTCCCATCCAAAAGTGTGCCAAACCTACCATCAATGACTTTCGTCCGATTTCACTGACTCCCATACTTTCCAAAATTTTCGAAAAAGTTGTGCAGGGAACGACGTTGTACATTAAAAAAGTTTAGCAGCATAGTAACACCTAACCTCTAAAACAAAAACTTTCGTCTCTGCCGGATCAGATCATTTTTTTTTCAGAAATAGAAGAGGATAACACAATCCTATGTATTTCAAATAAAAAAATTGACATTTTTAAGGTGTTGACTCCATTTTTTTTCGAATTTTTGCTTATCATTCAGTGACAGAGATGAAGTAAAGTGAAATTTCAGGATTTGTTGAATTTAATTTTTACTAAGTGTCAAAGTGTCTGTACTCTACTTCATCTTGAAATGATAACTAATTGAAAGATCATGATCTGTATTCATATGATGATATGAATAATAATACAAAATACAAAACCAAACACCAATACTTTTTTATTTAAAAAAAAAAAAAAAAAAAAATGGAGTCAACACAAATGTCACCCAATTTTTATTTGAAAAAATAATAGATTTTTTTATCATCATCTCTATTAAAAAAAAAAATGGCTGACACCGGCAGACGCGAAGTTTTTGCAGTAGTTAGAGGTGTACTATGCTATGTGAAAAGTTTTATGAATCGTATTAGAGGAAATGAAAAAATCTTTTGTTCTTCACTTTGGAAGCGACCAACACGCCCTTCGTCCACATGGATCGACCACCAGCGCTTTGGTTGACCTGTGTCACACCATCACCTCATATGGAACTTAGTGAAAATCGTGCAGTTCGAGTGACGTGTCTGGATCTCTCTAAAGCATTCGATCAGGTACAGCATAACCGTTTGGTCAATCTTCTTTTCCGGAAAGGCTTTAACTGCGGATTTCTGAAGTGGTTGGAGTCTTATTTAAGTTTGAGGGTGCAGCGTATTCGCGTCAATGGTCTGCTAGGTCCACCATGTGATGTTGTTTCAGGAGTCCCCCAAGGCTCAGTATTGGGACCGTATTTATTCAGTTTATTCATGTCATCCCTTTCCGTAGATGTTCCCAATGCTAAATTGATTAAGTTTGCGGATGATCTATCTTTGATAGAGTCAATCAGTTGCGATTACAATGTGCCTAACAACCTAGCTATCGTTGAAAGATAGATCAACGAGAACAAAATGCATCTAAATCGTTCCAAGTGCAAACAGCTGATTTTCAACCGAGGGAGAGCAGCGAGTGACATTCAACTCACCTATGAGGACATAGAATTGGTTTCTTCAGTAACAATCCTTGGCGTACTTTTGAGTGACACACTCTCGTGGAAAAGTCATTTCTGCAACGTCATACGTTCTGCTAATAAGAGACTTCACATCTTGAGGGTTGTCAGACCATTTATTTCAAAGAAGGACCTCATTATTGTATTTAATGGCATTGTGTTGTCCGTATTGTTGTACGCAGCCCCTGTATTCGGCGATTTATCTCCTACTATTATGAACAAACTTGAGGGAGTTGTCAAGCGCGCTCATCGCATAATTTGCCACGACGGTTGCTTGTGCTCAATCATGCCCCCACTACGGGTACGACGCAATGTTCTTATTTGTAACTTTCTCCGCAAATGTGAGCTCAGTGACCATCCTCTGAATCACTTTGTGCCCCCTCGTCTACCAAACTCCGGTCACTTTCGTTTTCCGTATTCATCAACACAAAGACATTCCAGAACATTTTTTCCTTATTCATGTCGTTTGACCAATGCTAGTTTGTAATTACTCTTACTTGTGCCAATTCATTTGTAACTTCGATTCCTAATTTTTGAAAATATACACCTCATTATTATTATTATTATTATAGAAGTAGATAATGGTATTGTATAATTCTATGGTATTGTTAATTTCTATGTGTGTTTGTGTTCTGCAAATATGTTTGAGAATTCGTGAGATGGAAACTACATCTCATTGTTTCTATCATCGTCATGAATTGTTATTAAATTATAATATACTGAAGTGTTTATTGTGAATAATAAGACGTGAAAACCTAGCGAATAGAGCAGAAGGAAACTAGTATTCAATGTATGTGTGATAGCATGAAGCTAGTGCACTTATATGCTATAAACTTCTGTCCTGGAACAAGTGTGACATTCCAAATGTGTGTAGATAGATACGTGTATATATTTCCTCACGTAAACGTTACCGTGACGATGACAATTATCATCATGTTTTCATCATCTCAAATTCATATAAGTCAAGAAATAACTTTTATTATGAGTTCAGTAAAGTCAGCTTCAGTAAGGATGTTGGTTTACAGACATTGATTAGCCTCAGGTAATGTGTTCGTCGTTTTCACATTAATCAAATTTGAGTATGAATGCACAATGAATTTTGTATTTACAGTGAATTTTTTTTAGAATGCCATATTCTTATATTTTTCATTGATATTTGACCAGTACTTTCAGACAACTTGATTGATTTCATGACAATTATCCCATCTAATCATCTTATGCAAATTTTCCCCTTAATTCCTGGGAGTTTGGCTTCCGAAATCAATTCATTTCAGACAGATATTTTTTTAAAACAAAATAGTATACATGTATGCTTCATGCACTTTTCTAGTTATGATCAGAAATTTCCGGGGTTTTTTTACATGACTGAATACAAATCAGTACATACAAATGCATTTGTCTAAGCTGAAAATCTGCTGTTAAAGAAATGAAACATTGAAATATAAAATATAATAATTACATTTAGCTTGACAAGGACACGGTCGTCTGTTGCAGACTTAAAACTATGAACAGTTGATCAAAATGATGATATCGGAATTTATTTTTAATTTTTTCATTCACTTCATTACGCCAAGCTTAGCATCCATGCCATCCCCGTGTGTTTGAAATCGCCTGTTTCATATAAAGTAGGCCTGCGCACAATAATCAATCACCGCATCACAGTGTCATCAAGTTCATCCACTTCATTGTCTACTGTATGTGATGTGTGAACAGCGAGCGGTCATTCTGCGGCAGACAATAAAAGGCAAGACAAGGAAATCCTGCTTTCTCTCTCTCTCTCTCTCTCTCTCTCTCTCTCTCTCTCTCTCTCTCTCTCTCTCTCTCTCTCTCTCTCTCTCTGTGGCTTTGCTATGGATGAAAGAATCTAATAATAGATGACTCTTGTGACTGGACTTGATGCATTGACTTACGGCGACAAGAGTTGCAGAAAGTAAAAGGAAAGACGCTAATGTAAGTGCGTGCGCTGCAATTATTCATAAATTTAAATTATTTCTAGGTTTGATTGATTATATCAGGTTGGATGAGTTACTTTGGTGTGAGCAAACTTGTTGAGATTCAATCATTTTAAATTTGTCTCTAAAAATTGAAAGATCAGGGTCCTTTTTCTTGTTCTTAAGTATACTTTGATGTAACATATAATGAGCAGAAAAATGAACATAAATTTTCTTACTACTGCTTGAAGTGGGATTTGCTATGTTCAGTTGTACAAGAGATTTTGCTATATCTTCCAAAAGTTGTTTACAAGGGATCCGAATAGAGGACATACCTCATAATCCTCACACTAATCCCCGCACTTATCTGTGGTCAAGGGTGTACCGGAGACTGTTTTGTCTCTCTTGATGTTCGTAGAGCCATGTTCTCTGACAGGTTTCTCATGAAAATGATGGAGACTGATCACATTCTTCATAGCTTGCTACCACCGAGATCGGAAACTGGTCGCTTTCTGCTACCCATGAGACGAACTGATCGACGTGCGAAGTCCTTCGTATTGCACGTTTGCCAGAGATGCAATTATATTTGCGAACCTTCCTTATTTTTCATGTCATTTTTCCTTCTTTTTCAATTTTCATAATGATGTATTTTCGCTAATTTTTCTGTACGGCAATGACGATTTTCATTCAAGTATGAATAAACACGCATATATATAGAAAATAGGTATAGTAGTGAAAAATCCTGTGCAGTATTTGAAACGCATCTCCCGACGATCGTCTATTATTCTTGTGATATCTCTCATTGCCTTTTAGCCCCAAAGACGTCTCATCGCATAGCAAGGATCGATATCGCCCAATATATTTTCCAATCACCGCAGATGAAAAAATTATTCATTATGAAGTGAACCAAATTGATTAATCAATTAACAAATGAATATTTTTCTAATAAAAGACAATATATCCAATAGCATTGTTTTATTATGTCAACAAGAGATCAAAAATTGATACAAAAGCGGTCAATTTTAGAGAAGGAAGACTCATTGGGCGTCTTTTCATCACTCTTTACGACCCTCTCACTTTTTCACTACATTGCTGAAGTCATCCATTTCCACTATTACCTGCAAGCATATTGCTCTCAAGAGCTATAATGTCACCTGCCACGTTATTCGAGAGTCATCAGAGCATTGCGAGTGAACTGAGTGTCATTTGAAAACATGCGCATCCAGGCAGGGTCGAGTCTGCGTCTGACGGTGTTAAATAGAAACGGACCGGACTGGAAATGAAAATGCACTTTCATTTACTTGTCAATAAATGTGTTTGGAAATCAATAAGTCATGGTCTAGTTATGTGGAAATATCTTGATGTAAATCTCGTGGAGTTGTGAGTTTACTTCTGTAAGGTCTGAATTCTCCGCCAGGCTGATAAAGAAAAAGTACATCACTGTCCCAGCCAATTTCATCGGAAATATTCATGTCCAGGAGCGCCTCGCTCATTTCACTCTTCGAGTCGTGATTAATGCATTTGCGTAATGAGATATACATGTACAGCAAATAAATGCACATTTATGATTGATTTTTTCAAAAGTCGAATATTTGAATCTGTATAATTGATGAATTTGAATTAGACTTTTGTCGAATGCCAATAAAGGCCTGTAACATGATTTTTGGCTCAAATAGTCGATAGACCAACCGCCTGCTATAAGTTGAGATGTAGCAATAGAACGCCCAAGTCAATGCCATCGAATATCAGAATGTCATTTTAAAGCATTTCTATTATCTGACCACGCCACCAGCACTCTCTTGTATCACAATTATGGCATAAATACTTTGATTTTGTATAGGCCTACTTATCTATTTGTGAGATGCTTCATCAGTTATCTAAAAGAACTTGTTATAATCATGAAGAAAATTCATTAAAGGCAAAGATCTCTTTCTCGGTTGTACTTTGACTAGTCTGCAACGTTTTCTGTACCAGTGAATAAAGACAAGATAAGATATCGACAACGAAGGACTCCCAATTTCTAAGGGAGATGTCTTCGCTCCTCATGGGACATGGAGTGAACTTTTGACGAAGTGAAATTGAAACTCGACAGTGGAAGAGTTGGTGAGTGTCGGGGAAACCGTCTGTCGAGCAGAGGAGCATTCTTCCCGTGTGAGGCGAAAGTTTGGGGTCAACATGACTCAGCGGTCCTCCATTTCCTCCACTACGTACTCAAAGAATTGAAAACATTATCATATAACAAATTCTCTCTTTCCAATCATGTTCAAGTTCCTAAGTTGCTCGAATGCAACTTAATTCATATAACGACGAAAATAATTTAGTTAGTATAATTTTACATTTCGGTTTGTGATCCGAAAAAAAGTTGCATGAGAAGTTATTCATATTGACTTTGGAGAGCATGCCAACTGTGCTTAACCCCAGCTATACCGAGCTCTGGGGTGCATCATTCTCTCCTTAGTCTTCAATGATTGCTCCGATTTACATGAAATTCACAGTACAACATATTCAGTATGTGTCTGTGTGAAATTTCCAATGGTGACATCCAATTGCTCTAACTTCCTCAATTTCAATGTAAATAAATTTGAAATTTCATAATTCCACCGAATTTATAAAATATCAAAATTTTTTAAGCAGCATTATGAAGAAAATGATTAAATTTAATGAAAAAGTCAGAAGCTGCAATTTATTATATATATACGTTTATTTCTTCGGAATGGCAATCAATATAGCAGTTGAATACAAGAGAAGATACAAAATGAAATAGTCAAAGAAGATTCAGAAAAAGATCAATCAGTTCAAAAGTAGCGAATAAATTAGCAAACAGTCGGATGTGCGTCAGAACATCAAATTGTTATAAAGAAGTGTACAATACGGTACGAATGTAGACGAGCGGCGGGCTATGGAGCAAAAAGGGATCGTTAAATATTTTGAGTATGGAAGTGGTTTCGGGACAATGTCATGAAGTTGGTGATGGGGATTCAGCATCTGACAAAACGTTTTCATTGCAAGCCTCTGTCGTCTACCCGTCAGCGCAGGCATGATCTAGCACTTGCATTCGTAGTCACAAATGAGTCGGTGTCATCTTTTACGGATAAGATCTAGCCGTCTTGAGTTCTTCAAATTCAGACCAACGAAGAGTGGACAATTGAACTCAAGTATACTTCTAATGTGTGCGTTGTAAACTTTTATCAGTTCGTCTTTCATAACACCAGATGATCGAAGTTGTTTCAGCAAAAAGATTTTTCGCGATGCCAGCTTGCAAATATAATTAATGTGATTATCCCAGGATAAGGTCTCATTAAATACAACCCCCAAAATCTTCATTTCTGTCACAAGGGAGTACTTGATTGGGAATGTCGTACAGTTGCTACGTCCTCGAACCAACATAACTTTAGTTTTATTGGCATTCAAGCTCAAGCCATTGTGCCGACACCAATTCTCCACATGCTCCATTATAGATTGCACTAGCAAATTCAAATTAGCGGCTTTTGAAATTGGTACCGCAACAACTACATCATCAGCGTACTTGAAGATTTTTGAGCCAATTGTTTTCGGTTTGAGAGTGCCCATATGACATGAAAAAAAATAAGGAGCAATGACAGAACCTTGGGGTACCGCAGATGTAATCAGTGCGAGAGAACTATGAGTGTTGCTTATTTTCACGCGTTGATGTCTATTCTGCAGGTAGTTGGCGCACCATTTGAGGAAGGATGCTGGAAGATTTGCGTCAATCAGCGTCTTCATCAAGCATGAGTGATGTACGGTATCGAAGGCACGGCTCATGTCAAATGATATCAAGACAACGCTACTGTATTCTTTGTCATCCAAGGAAATAGCTATGAAATCCATTAAAGCAATTTGTGCCATCAGTGTCGAAGATCCATGTCGAAATCCGAACTGTTCTCTACCATATATCATCACAAAATCGTCTTTTAATGAGTTAACAACAAATTTTTCCAATATTTTTATCAGTGGAGGTAAAAGAGAGACAGGTCGAATATTGTTAATGTCAATTTCCTTCGATTTCGGGACAGGAATAACATCTGATGTTTTTCATTGCTCAGGGACATCAAAGAAGCGTATCGAAAGTGAAAAAAGATGAGTAACTGGACCAGCAATGGCTTCAGCGCAGTCACGAAATATTCTAGAAGGGATTTTGTTATTGCCAGAAGCTTTTTTGATGTTGAGTTTGGATAGTGCGTTGCGGACCGATGCAACCGTGATGTTCGGAGACCATGACTTTTCATTTTCTGAAATATCCTTCATTATGCTGGACCAATATTGTTATTATAATTTCCAATATTTCGGCTTCACAGCCTGCGTCAGAGATGCAAAAGTAAGAGAAAAGCTAGTAAGACATGGAAATATGAAATACAGAATGTATAGTACTCCGTCATAGAAATATCAAAAAAATATATAATCCCGAAGCTCTTTGCTTTCATCTCTTGAGTTCTATGCTGAACAAAGATTTTGTATAAAAATGGCTTCTTTTAGTCTTAAGTTGGCAGTGTCTGTCTCTTCTGTGGCAAGGGTCTCTCTTCTTATTGTATTCGCATTACATTTTCGTATAGATGGCGGCAGACAGACGATTCGGGACGAGTAATGTATTCTTTTATTCTTTGATATAGAGGTCTGATGGAGCTGCCTATGTTTATGAAAAAGCAGTCAGAGTACTGTAGCCGAAGTATTGGAATTATAATAACAATAAATTGCAGCTTCTGGCTTATTTATTAATTTTAATCATTTTACCGAAATTATTTTGTGCATCCCTTAATGATTGCTATTTATGATAATAATATGCTTAATAATAATTCATTTATTCAATGAAATGGAAATCAAAAAAGACAATTAAGATGGACCATGCAAGATACAAAGTCTCAGTGAAATAACAACTTATAAAATTGATTCAAGTCCATTGTAAATGATACTTGAATATCCTATATTGTGTATGATACTTGACAATTCCTCTTCCTGCTCGTTGGAGCTGTAGGAACAGAAACTCGATTGTCTCTAATTGATGGAACTAATGAGTGTAAGGGATGGTCAAGTGAGTTCGCTGACCAGAGTAGCTTCTTGTAGGTTGACTTGTACTTATCAAGGAAATTGTTGCAGCTAGCAAAGGCACACGAACAATCTGAATAACAGATGATACGTCGTGCACGGCGAAAAGTTTTATCTACAATATGACAGCATTAAAAATTTAAATGACCAAAGAGAGGTGCGCAGTACAGAAATATACTTTCTATCATGGCGTTGTAAAACAACCATAATTCGTTGTGAGATAGGACCGGTTTCAAAACTCGCAAAAAATACAGTCGTCGTGAGCAACCTGCCTCAATTTGCTCAAAATGTTTTGTCCATGTTAGATCATCAGACCAAGTTGCTCCATGAAGCTTGAATTCTCTCTTCATGGGAATAGGCAGATCACATGAAATGTTTGGAGATCTCTTCTTTATGAAACTCACACTGAAACATTTTGACTCATTTAGCTTCAACTTATTCGCTGAGGACCAACGACGAATGCAGCCATGTTCTCTTCTTATTGTCGAAGAAATGTTTGAGAAATCATCATGTCTTATCTCAATAACTTCGCAGACATCATCAGCGTATTGTATCAGAAATGTACCTGTGCATGCCGGTTGTAGGTCATAGCAGTAAAGCACAAAAAGATAAGGACCCAAAAGCGAACCTTGTGCCACACCACTGCTAGCTCGAAGTAAGTCACTGAGAGCACCTTTAAATTTGTCTCTTTGGTTTCTGCCACAAAAATAGTCGTGCAGCCAGACAATAAAGCCGGAAGGAAAGTCAAGAGCAACAAGTTTGTTAAGGAGGATGTCATGCGGAATAGAATCAAGCGCTTTGCTGAAATCATGGCTAAGAAGCAAACAGGAGGATATAAGGGGATCATCAAAAGATTTTGTAATACGGTCATGTAAAGAAATCAATGCAGATGCAGTACTCGACTTAGGCTTGTAAGCAAATTAAGATGCAGGGAAGCAAGAAATCACGGTGCTTTATGATGCCAAATTCGTTGAATGAGCTGGAAATCCAGTCATGAATAAGTACATAATGACATTGATAAGATTGATTTGCGCATGGAAGAGGCCTACAACTGAAATACAAATGATATGTGGAAGGTCTTCTTCTGAAAGCAACAGCTTCAATAATTCTATGAGATGATATTTCACAAGTCTAAGTACCTTCAAATGAGACTGCAAGGAAAGAAGACGATAAGAGTTGAGAATGTCCTAAGATTTCGACTGATTTGGAAAGACACAAGTAATGTACTTTAAATGTACTGCTTTAATTTTTTTGCCTATTTTTCTAATAGGCCTGAGAAGAAACGTTTGCACTTCCCAGATTCCCTTCGATGGTTATGGTAGGCTTATCTATATAATGTCATACAAAGATTTTGCAAAATGTGGCGAAATTCAGACTTTCGTAGAAATGTGATTTTCAAAATGTATCCTGGATTTGACCTTCCAATGAGCCAAATCCAAGGATTTTCGGGGAAAGTGTGAAAGTGCTCTAAAATTGTCACAAAAGCGTAGATTGGGCAATTTATATGTAAGAGGATCTGACAAAATTTTCCAGGAGAATATCTGTACCCCACTCCGATGTTCATCGACTGTCATCGAATTAGTTAATCTGTTATAGCTAGCTCAATTTGATGCGATCAGACCAGAAAACCATAGGGCTAAAAATAGATTTTAGCTTTACTTTTAACAAATTACAGTGGTTTCCATTGATGATGCAGAGACTGGATAACTCATGGAATCACACTCCAGTCCTGGGCCTACGGAATCCGATGACAGCATCAATATTACTGCTTGAATTCAAAGACGATAGAAGTATAAGTCTATGTCAAGATCAAGTACTTCTATGTCAAAAACACATATCATATTCACGCAATAAAATACATTGAGCATTATGCAGGCATCATAATAGCGGCTCTGGCGGCCATGCTGTCCATGCTCTGCATGAGCATCCTTACTTAATCTAACAATTTTCAATCAATTAAAATGCAATCAAAAAAATTACTCATAACGGGATGAAGTTTTCTAAGCTAACCAGTCAGTTATGACAAGGGTACATTCACAATTTTGGGCTAAAATAGATTTTGCATTAATTTCATGCATTATGGACCATACAGCAGCAGGGTGCTTGAACATATTTTTGGTAGGCCTATCCCCCTTTTGATGGCTTCCCGCATGGTAAAGCATGGCTTTCCATGTTGTGGTAGTAATAATCACAAACAGGATTGAAGATTCTTGTTTTTCAAGTTGAAAATTGCATTCCATTTAAAGCATAGCATATTATCCCTACAGGTTTACATACCGAAATATTGCTTCTGAGCAATTCCTGCATTACTGAAAATGCCTGATGGTCAGATAAGGTGGACCGTGAAAGATATGATCGTTCCACTTCTCTAGAAACATGGGTCAACAAATCTATCAACAAAACGCAAAAATTTAGAGCAATTTCTGATGTTTAAACTTACACCACTTTGATGAGGTCAGTGAAAAGTAAAGAAAGGAAAAGGAGAGTATCCCACGTTTCTTGGTTCTGGAATGAGAACAGAGAATGAGTGAATAGAGAGTAAAACTTTATACATTACAATGTTGCCTTGAAGATATATTTCCAATGTAGGGCAATTTATAAATAGCCGAAACAAAAGATTCCACTACAACGGGAAAATTTAATGGTTTACCGGAAGCGCTATCTTCAAAGGAAAATGATCTGTGAACACATGTGGAGCAATGAAATCGCACGAATGTCTTCGTTTCACTTCCTATTAGTAAGAGGTGTAAGCAGCTATCAACTGTTGCAAATTTATATCATTTTATACCATTAGCCTGAATACTGGACAAAGTGCAACATTTGTGGTTGCAAATACCAAGAATTGACATGCGACATTTCGTGACCTCGAATTTTCATTTGGATTTCGATAAATAGATTTACAGAAGTAATTCATAAGTTGAGTATACATCGTTTGAATGTTGGAAAATAAATTTTCATCAGATATTATATAGCTTTCTGCCAGACTGATTACAACTCAGTAGCACATAACATACTTGTAGAGAAGGTGCATTTTACAGTGAACCTCAGATTTATTGCCTTTGTGACTATACCATTTCCAATCCAATTTCACATCAGTGAAATTCAATTTCTCATTCGTGAAACTCTATTTCTCATTCGTGAAATTCAAATTCTCATTCGTGAAACTCAATTTCTCATTCGTGAAATCCTATTTCTCATTCGTGAAATCCTATTTCTCATTCGCGAAATTCAATTTCTCATTCGTGAAACTCTATTTCACACTTTATTTTATAGATAATGTTTTCTCTATTGTAATGCATCTGAATCCTTTCCTAGTCACCAAAGTTAGCACTGCCTGCTTCAAATAGACTTCAGCGCACTTTTGTCATTACTTTAAAGATGTCATTGCGGCTTGTTGTGGCGCTAACTTCTAAAAATATACTTAGAAAAGAGCACCAATAATCAATTAAGTACAATTCATGGACTATAAATTATTTGATTACTTATTCATCTTATTTAGTTAACACATTGAAATACAAGCGCTGGATATTAACAAATATATATAATAAGTTACATATGTCATAGATACAAGATGTTAAGGCCACTTTTTTGTATAAATTACTAATATAGTAGTGTTCGTTCTTATCTATTAGTGTCTATTAGTTGACGCAATATTCATAACAATTAATGACAAATAAATTATCATTATTATTATTTATAACAATTTTTACAGAATAATCGTGTCATTATCAGAAGATTCACAAGTCAGATAAACTATCAATCCGAATGACACGTGGATAATATTTCTCGACTTGATTGGAAAACCAGTAGTTTATTACCTGTCAATGTATCCTTTGCTTCCATGGCGATGCCCTCCATAGTTTGTATCCGGAATTCAGCGATCGTTGGACCATTTGTTTGTCGTATACAGTTCAAAATTTCGGGCATTGCTTCCGTAAATTTCTCTTCTTCACTGCCGATTAAAATACAACATGCCAGCTTGACGGGATTTAAGAGATACGAGTATGGAGCCAACCGAAGAACTTGAACATTTTCATCCACGCACACCACATTCTCCGCTCGAGCAAGGGCGCTGTCGATCACGAATGTAAGGTTTTCAATGCCTTGAACGTTGCATAAGTCGATCAGTCCACGAAACCATTCATTGAAATTTCCAACTTGAATGAACACGCCTAATAGTAAAATTGAGCAACTGGGAACTCGACATAGCTGCAATACAGTGCAAGTTACTTCCCCTTTCAAGTAGATTGTAAACTACAAGAGCCGATCCGATCTTCGAACGGCCCTCGGTACGACCACAAAATAAATTTAAATTTGCTTCATCCAACCAAATAATTGTTCGACAACTCGATCTTGCTTCAATGAGGCGTTCAGTATAAACCATGCGACGAGCTTTGTTTTCTTCGCTGTTGACATTGTGAACAAGAGGTCTCAATTTCTCGAGGGAAATGAGTTTACAATCCAACCAATTTTTGATGGTGTTCTACCTACGATGACGTGAAATTGTTGCTGAATACGGTACGGTCAACACACATCGTTGGTTCGTCTTCAATCCATGTCATCAAATTTTCCATAATCTCAGGTATCTTCTTTGTTGCATTTGATCAGCTTTTTCGGCTGGCTTTTCTTGTTGATTCTTAATCCATTCGTATGCGGTTCTGGTGTTAACATCCAATACACGGTACATCAACTTCCAGTCCTTCATTTCATAACATTTCATGACCTTTCTCTAACTGTTTGACTGATACGGTTGTACCGTCGTTGTCGAGGCATCTTCAGAATAGATGCGAGTGGAATCATGAGTACGAAGAATGAACGGCCATAGTTATATTCTACAGCCAATCCATTCGTAACCAGGCGGAAGAGACATTATTTCATCAGCAGAAATATTGAAATCTGATTTTAAGTTCAGGCGTATATTGTTGCACATCAGTACGTCACAGTGATGCGACTGGGCGGATACCGTCACTCGTGTGATTTTGATGGTCTTCCCGAAGATTTTTACAAGTTAACGTCACAACATGCCGCAATGACATCTTTAAAGTAATGACAAAAGTGCGCTGAAGTCTATTTGAAGCAGGCAACGCTAACTTTGGTGACTAGGAAAGGATTCAGATGCATTAAAATGGAGAAAACATTATCTAAAAAATAAAGTGTGAAATAGAGTTTCACGAATGAGAAATTGAATTTCGCGAATGAGAAATAGGATTTCACGAATGAGAAATTGAGTTTCACGAATGAGAATTCGAATTTCGCGAATGAGAAATAGGATTTCGCGAATGAGAATTTGAATTTCACTAATGAGAAATTGAATTTCACTTATGTGAAATTGGATTGGAAATGGTATAGATAATGTTGATGATGTTGTATGTAGCGTGACTTGTGCTTGAAGCCTGGTCTAATGAACGCAGCATTGGACGATCGCCATGCGAAACAGCATGAAACAACCGATCATTCTTAACACTGTTGAAAAGGATTCTGCGAGATTTTGGCATTTGAATGGTTCTTAATTCACAGAAAAATGAGTTTCTGAAATTTGACAGAAGCTGTAAGTCGCATAAACAAGGTTGGTTTAATCCTTGGGTGGTTCCCAGTATTATCGACACAAAATAGTAGTCACCCTTCTCAATAAAGCAACCATTTCATACATTATTTAATGGAAACATCGGCCTATAATTGAGTCCCAGTGTTGATTTTCACAAATGCGCTGACTTAAAGTATTGTAGGTATACAAACCAATAAACTTAAAATGAATGCACTAACACAGCGAATCAATTATAGCTACAATTTATTGCACGTGTTTGTCTGTTGTACATGCATATCAAATTAACGCATTTTTGAAAATACACTTCACTATGCGTATTCGCACACATCTGTTACTAAAGTTTTCATTGCGAATAAGTTCATTGTACTTTTTACTTGTCATGGAATAGGTTTTTGATAATAATTCTAGTGGAGCGTAATAAGATATGTATGCAGGCCAACGTTTCCTGCATGGATAAACCTAAATATAGTCAAATGGTCATACCATGATTATATTATTGCTTATCGAAATGCCAGATAGCCTTCATTTTTCGATCACAAGAAAAGACAGATTTTTTATTATTTTCTTCAAACAATATCTTCTTCTTTGAACTTCAAATTGTTAACTGCACACTATTGCTGCGTATTAGTAATTTTATGAGAGGACTTTAAAATAAAGGATGTTTTCATCGATGTCATAACAAGAGTGATGTTATCCGCATACATAATTTGAGCATTTTGAGGATGTTTGCATGTTAGGTCTGCTACACATATTGAAAATAGTGCAGGGTCCAAAACTGAGCCGTAGGGGACTCCTCTATTGACACTACGCCTCGAGAGAAGCTGCCTTCAATCTTAACGAAGCAGTGTCGGACATTTAAATAACTCCGCAACAATTGGAACCAATAGAGAAATCCTTTGATTATCAAACTTTTGAGTTATCAGAGAGTGTCCAATGGAATCAAAAGTCGACATGTCGATTAGCGTAGTTGATAAAAAGTGGAGAGCGCGAAAACCATATTGGTTTCCATAATGCTCATCAACGTTTTCTTTTAGGCTTCCTAAATCAATTGAATAGCAATATAGTCACAGCTTCAAAGCATTATTTTCAAAGGTAGTTTTAAAACCACATTTTTGAAGATGAGCTTTATAGTCTGCTATAATGCATGATTTTGCAAGGCTTTCTATGTCCACAGGTTAATAAGTTCCACGAAGCAGGTAATTATTTTCCTGATTGGAAATTATTAACCTGGTGCAGACTTCAATCTAAAAGTCATGCATTATAACAGATAATGCATAAATTTCTTCGGTCATTATTTGTCATAATAACCTCGAGCCTTCGGCTCTCGGTGATTATAGCAAATAATGACCTCAAATCTGTGAATTATCTATTACGTAAGCATGGTTGTAGAACATTCCTTTCAAACGTATTTTTTAAACCTCATTTAAGGCATATTATTTAAGCCGTGGTTTTACGCACTGTGTTTTTTAAACATGCTTTCAATTACGTCATATTTTTAAACTATTCCCAATAATTGATGCATGACATGATGTACATAGACCTGTAGGTAGTCTGTAGATGGGCAAGTGAACCAGTAATCCTACTATCCATGGATTGATAGAAAAAAGCGAATGAGAAAGTTAATACCTTAAAAAATCAATTTGCTGCCGGAAAATAAAAGCATTGTATGAAATTAGTTTGCAACTTAGTAAGCTGACGAATAACATGCCATTGATTTTACAGCAGCTTCATTTAGCACACTAAAACATTTTTTGAGGCAACTTATATTAAATAACTCCATGTTGTTCAATTGAAAAGAACCGCTGCAAAATTCTGGGGTCAGGAAAAGTAAAAATAGAGAATAAAACAAAAGAACAAAAAGCAAGATATTTTTGTTAAAAGAACCATTAATGCATGTTTTCACTATGATATGTTCAATCTCACAATCATGAATGTTTTCCAAACCATTCCTTCAAAAAGTTTTCACGGCATGGTATAGACACAGGCTCACATTTTCTAATGTGCATTTGTTAGCAATTTATGACATATGTTTGATACCTTTTGATTGACTGCTTCAAATCTAAAAACTACACTTCCTGGCCAAATTTCAAGTTTTTGAGCAATTATTTTCATGCTTGTGATTCAGAACTCAACAATTACAATGTATTTCTTCACCTCGAAATTGTCATGATTTCCTCCACACAATTCTCATTGTTCGTGCTCACTAACCAACTATGATTTTCCGTCACTCTTGTCGCCAATATACAGTTTCGAATGCAGACAGTGAATTATTCACAGTGACGCCACACGCTCCCGTCCGCCTTTGTTTTAATGTCTCTCTTGTCACTTCGATTCTCGCTCAGATTGAGGCGTCAAGTGGGGATGAATCAGCGATGTCGA
Source organism: Prostheceraeus crozeri (assembly GCA_907163375.1). Lineage (NCBI taxonomy): Eukaryota > Metazoa > Platyhelminthes > Polycladida > Euryleptidae > Prostheceraeus > Prostheceraeus crozeri. The sequence goes on along the minus strand of CAJQUW010007374.1, from coordinate 156,503 downwards.
ATATTGACCCTCGGCACAAAAACAGATTTCGAAAATTGATCGGTCTTTTTATGTAATTTTGCATCAGCACTACGGCTTCTCTGGTGACTAATCTGCGAATTTTTGAGCTCACTTGTCAACTCAGATTTCTAGACACCAAGACAACTGTTGAATGACTCAGGAAATTACAATTTTGAATTGACAAGTTAGGAGTGACTTGTATCATCTTCTTGACGTGGAAATGGTGCAGATTATCGGTCATTTATCGGTCATTTGCTATACTCTCATCATCTTAGATCCATCGAAATCCGACAAATCAGAGAGAGAAAGTCATGCAGTTGTATCATTTATCATTTACTCATGTAATTAAAATCGCTCAATTACTTTTTTATTTTGATTAGGCTTTTTCAAAATATGTCAATTTACTGTCAAAATTTCAATACTCAAATACAAATTGCGTATAACTTCTTGAACGAAAAACTGATTGGTAACTTTTGATTTTGAAGATTTTCACTTTTTGAATAATCAAACTTGGATATTTATTTTTAACCATGCTTATCATGGTCTATTTTCCTGATTTAATGAAAAATTTACTTTTTTTCCAGTTAATGGATATTAAAATGAATTATTTATCATATTTGTTCAATGAAGAATAAGTTGAAAAGACCTTTTTAATTTCATGTATTTATTGATGAGCTTAGAATTATCTATGTTCATGAATTTCAAATACTGATATGTCAGTTGAGCAAATAAATGTACTCACAGAAATAATGCAATCCGGCTGTAAAGCAATTGCAACCATATGTTAAGCTGCGAATTCACGGCCTATAAATTGTAACTAAGTAAATTAAGATAAGTAGCTACATTTCAAGTGTGATAAATTCTAATTTAGTTTGCAGTATCTACTCTTGAGAGAAAATGCCAGTCCTTGATTTAGCATTCAAATCAAATAACAAAATATAATAAAACATATAACAAAACATCATAATTTGTTCTGGGCATTGTTGCATTTTGTCACAAGCCATAACTTACTTCATAAATGGTCTATGGAAGCTATTCACTTTAGTAAACAGTGCGAAAACAAATGATCGTCGTACAATATGATATGGTTTCGAATCCTAAACTCCTGTATACAGTTGGATCGTTCCCACAATTTATAATGTAAATGTTTGTTGTCGAAGAAAAAAGTCCTAAAAAATACAACGACTAAAATATTATGGGGCCTTATCATAGCCTATATACAAAATGGCATATAGCTACATAAACAATCAACTCAAATGCAAAACATGTTTCAGCAAAATAAATACTCAATATTCATTTTAAACATTTTTTGACTGTGATAGATCATAATTTTATTTTTTTTTTAATGTCAAACTTTATTAAAAAAAGAAAATCAACAATTGCGCATTAGGTAAGAAAAATATCTAAGTTTTATACATTTACAAAAGGATCAAAAGATCACGAAGACATGAAAAGTGAGTGGTGAAATCATTGTATAGCGTTAGATATTTCGATGTTTCAATATCTGTATCAGTCATTCCCACCACTTTTATCATAATTGTAGTCGCAAGAATACATTATCGTTTGATGTACTGCTTCTAGGACTTTTAATTAAAACACAGTTATCTCTTAATCGATATTCAAAATTGCGAAAAGCTGTGAATTACATGGAATAGTAGCACAGTACAATGTTTATACAAAAACATTTAACTTTTTGCTTTTAACATTCCGAAAACATGCCGTTTAAAAGTCTTCATTTTCATCATCGAATGTAATAACTTCCGATTTTCCGGTATGACGCATTATTGAGTGACAATGGAAAACCGCAAAAGCATGTTAATACTCGATAAGTTGAACTTATAAAATCATGTGAATTGTAGCATGCTCAATGATCCTTCAGCGAGATATAATCTGATATTACAAATTTCCTGAGAAAAATATCTCTGACCAGAACATCACACACTGATCGGCAATAGCATTAAATTTGCTAACCATACATAAACAATTATTCATAACATAACACATTATTCAAAAATTGATAAGTTTCTTTTCAATTATCACAATTTCAACCCATTAGTTTGATATGATTTGGCTAAAATTGTTTCTCTCGCAAAGGCAGCATGTTCAACTATCCACGTCGAGCAGACGGAAGATGTCAAGATTGTTATCTGCATCAGCGATACCAGATATCATCAGAAATAGCTCAGTTTCGTAAATGTTTATTGCAGAAAGGAATTTCCGAAACAGACAGTTGGTAGAAAAAGTTGCTAGCGAACGTGGCAACACTTTGTACAGCGAATATTTTTAATCAAGATATTGAGAGTGGTTGAATGGCGAGTATATATTTTTTGATATCCCGCATTGATCACATAACGAATGTAATAAAAGTTTAGACACATCGTTTTTATTGCTTTTTGTGTTATCGAAGGTCGTGGTCGTGTGTCTCTTTTTTCACTATGTGAACGTTGCTAGCAGAGTTCGCTGTTCTTCCTTAGAATAATGAGGTTCAGCATTTCTCGAATGGCTAGAGCTTATCAGAAAGAGTGTGATGAAATTTGAAAGTCAGTGACTCGCCAAATCGCTTGACGGATTTAGTGGTAAGTTTGATACCTCTGATTCTTGACGAGTCAACGACTTTCAAATTTCCTCCCTCTCTATCTGACAAATGCTTTGCCTCCTATGGACAATGTTCAATGAACAATCCGTACAAAATTACTAGCGATCACAAATTGTAAACCAAAGGAAGAAAAGTCACCCAAAAGAAAAATCGCCCGTGAACGTGACATAGAATGGACATGCATATGCGATTTATTCTGTACACTGAAAACTAAGAACAGAAAAAGTCATAGCTGATGTTTGATTTATTGATTTACATGTATGCACTTTATAACTACTTTTACAATGAGTAAGAAGAAAAATCTGGTAACAGAAGCAAATTTTGTTATTCACTGATTTTAACAGTCTTCAAAAATACTAGAGTAATAGAAATTTGCCTTTTTAACGAGCATTTTTTCAAAGATTGTGCTTATTTTCCTAAATAATGAGGTGCATAGTTGAGGCTCACGAGGAAGCATCAGGAAAACCTAGTAGTATGGTAATGTAGTGTTCATATGTTTTGCACACGTGTTTCAAAAGTGAAATGGATTTTCTTCGCATTCAGTCTGGAGACTGAATCCAAAAGGAGGGAAATGTGTAGTGTTCATATGACACGTGTTTTAAAAGTGAAACCAAATCTAATTATCCCTCGCATCATAGCCTCCTTGACAATGATTTCATCTTATAGCTTGACAATGAATTATAGCTCTATGTTAAGAAATTATAATGGAACGCATTATTATTGGAAATGTTCGAGTCATCAGAATTGTTTATATGTGCTAATTCATGTTATAGCAACTTACTTTTGAATTTTTGACAGCTGTTACTAAGAGCTGGGAGACTTTCTGTAATCGGCTACTGATAAAGGTAGCTACGTTTGATGACCAATGGAGAATTCTTAACTGCCTAACGGTCTCCTGACATTACAGTAGCATGTTTTGAGTCCAAGATTACTTGAATAGGAGCACCATTAGGCCTATATTAAAGAGCTTGCACTTTTATTAGCAGGCTACACGCTAGCCGGACCTATCCGTATATACGTCGCTTCGGATGACTAATTTAATCAAATGATTATTCTTATCGAATTTTGCATATACTATTTTGTATTTAGCGAGGTTATTTAACCAATTTTGAATGACACCAAATCAATTGAATATTTGTCGGTTCAAAATTGAAGATTTTTGAAATGTCAAATGCCGTTCGTGCTGGAAAATTCGCCGTTTGACATGGATCATATTCTGTCCTTAGGGTTATAAAGTTTGCGATGTGACAAGCTCAATATGGTGGATGATGTGATGAATATTAATTTATATTTGAATGTCATGTTTAGTGATTATATCAACTTTAATAGGCTACACCATACGTGATCGATGCAATTTCATATTTTGGCTTTTCAGAATGTCTTCAGATACAGATACAACAAATGAATTTTTAGAAGACAAATACAAATACTTTGAAAAAGCATTTAAATACATCTCAAATAAATACGCATTTAATTTATGCATCTGCATAGCATGACTAATAAAAATCGTGAATTTTTAAAACGAGAGGGAATTTAAAGAAAAGAACATTTTCCTTCGCTATAGCTGAAGTTTTTACTTTTGTGAGAATCCTATCAATTATATGGATAGATTAATGGATATTGAATGATTTGGACCATCAAAATCTTAGGTTCACCGCATGTCTATGACGTCAGGAAAATTCGTCAAGCCGATTTTTCTCCAGTGCAATGATCAGCTTTCAATCTGACTCTGCTTGTTTTTCTTTGGTCTTCCATGATCTTTCCTGTCTTATAGCTTTTACTTCTTCACCATCGCACTCACCAATTCTGGCAGTTGGCAAAGCTGCGAGCCCTAGCTGTACATGCTATTCTTTATTGCGCATATGCTACGTCCGCGACGAATCATTAGTAGTCTTTACCTCAATTCCTGAAAAGTCTTTTGGTGGTCACCAATCATGGGCTAATACGTATGTTAAGCAATGGGATCTGGTCATTATGATGATGGATCTCGATAGAATTCATAGCCCTAATTAGATTTATATTTCTGGGCCTATTCAAATTTGCGATGTGCTAGAATCGCAAAATTGACTTTGTAGAGCTGGTCTACAGTCCATGATTAGTGTAGGCATGACCACAATTCGTCCCGAGAGGTAATGGACATATTTACGAAAAATTTTTTCAGCTTGGAATGAAAATTGTGATCGGCAAACTAAATGTGAATTTTATATTTACAACTATGCAAAAATGTTGACTTCCGAAAGGAATTATTTTTGTCTCCTGCAATTTAAAATACGGCTTTCTCTCTGCTCTTAACAAGTTGACAGAGTGCTTGCACGGCTTCTTACTTTCGGGGATGAATTTGTTTCTGCTTTTCGAAGTTGGTTGAGTGGCCCATGAAAACATGAGATAGTAGCCTTTGAAGCTCTAGATATGAAAATAGCACTCTGGTTGATTGGAGATGCCTTTGACGTTTCAATGGATTTTTTGCGCTATGGAGTTTAGCTTCAAGTTCTTCGACTAAGAGCTTATATTACATATCGGTATGAGTAGGAAGACTACTACCTGCATCAAACAGGTATGTTTAGTTATACATGGTTCATTCTATTGCTTTACAAATTTGATAGAAGTAGTAACTCGACAGCTTAGTTTCCCAAATCCTCTTCTAAAACCAAAACTCAAAACAACTTCATGTGTATTCAAATCGATTTGCATTGATAGCTAAAGGGCTCTTTGGGAACATCTGTAGAATCTAATGTACATTTATGAGGATATGACTGCAGGTAGGCGCTGTACAAATTCGAGAGTGGGAACAATATACAATCTTTTTGGAGCTGTACAATGATGTGACACGAGTGGTTTGTGTACTCAAGGGTATCTGATCTATACATAACAATATACAATAAATATGACAGTAACTGACAGCCTGAAGTAGTCGTCAACGACTGTTGATTGTCAGCAATCGAAATACATTGATCGCATAGTAATGGTCAAAAACGAAAATGTTGGTCGAGAGTAGCTGTACAATTTCTGATGTCCTGTACATTGGTCAGAAAGCAGCTGTGTAGAAGAGAAATGGAAGATCTGTTGTGCAACTGTTTAAACATTGTGACTCTTTATCTCCTGATTATGTTGCACCAGGATATGGGAATAGCTTTGGTTCCTGGTGAGATAAAGCTGACTGTACATGAGGGATTGCATCAGCAGTGGAAGACTGTACAGAGAATTTAATTGAGACTGACGAGACAGGGCTCGGTAAATCACCAGTTGATAAACAGCGATAAAATCCAAACAAGGATCATCAAAATAGCAAATAATTGTTTAGTAAAACAATTACAGAATATTCAAACCATTGGCACTGCTTCTATTATATCGAGATGAGCATCCTACCTGATTGATATGAATACATGAATTCTAGAAGAGAGTGAACTTGGACGTCTGGCAATCATGGTTTACTTTTACGATACATAGGCCTACATATTTTTTCAGGTGACTTTTTTATGCCTTGTAAATTGCTGAAAATTATATTGCATTCTTATACATGCGTTGTTCTTGTAAATGTGTAGTGCGTCATACCATACGTCCGTGTGCATTATTAATGTATTATTTTCTTGTATACACGTCATAATCTTTTTATCAAGAATGCTTTATTTAGCATCGAATAGAAAAATATGATTATTTTCAATCTTTTAGTTACAAGAAATTAAGAAACTGCTTAGTTTCTTCATTTTTTTAAAAAAATTAACATCTCCATTACGGTGAACAGTTCACAAACGGAACACATTATCACTATAATAGTACATTTTGTCTCATTGCATTGATTCAGATTATACGTGGATATGTATCAAATTATTAGTGCTAAATTGTTCACTCTGTCAAAATTGCTAACTTGACAAATAATCATTAAGTTTTCAAATATTTACCATTATGTGCTTAAATTTCATCGCTGTATCATCTAACATTTTGTGGGATGAGGTCTCAAAGTCAATTGGGAAGAAAGAATAATAGTTCGGTTGACAAAATCGAAGGAGTAAAGAAACACCGGAGGATGGGTCATACATGTGAAGTGGAAAGACTGATGGAAGGACTTGAAGGACATATGGGCGGAGGGGGAGCTGGCATATCAGGAGGAGGTCGCCCAGTCAGCATTATCATCGTCCTTATGTCTCTTTCAGAGGTGGCGGAACGGACTGATAGTCCCTCACCAACACTATAGTCTGAATTTCCGGAATTGTATCCGGAGGAAGGCAAATCATGTCCAGAAAGAGGGTGCAAAGTAGTCACTATTCTCCCTTCTTCTTCAAATTCGTCTTCCACAACCTTGATCGCCTCCCTTCGACTCTCATCATCGTCCTCCTCTAAACTTCGACAGCGTAGCATGGCAGAGCTCTCAGTGAGCACGATAGACGCTGCACGAGCAGCCGCTTTCCTTCTGAGACGATGTTTGAGACAGAGAAGAGCTGCCACCCAGACGACAGAAGTCAGTACAATACAAGAAACTACAGCGATCACTACCACACCAAGCAGATTGGAGAGAGGCCAAGGGGCAGGCGCGGGAGGAGGCAGATTAGCGCCAGGAAAGATACGTCCGTCTGCAGTTCGAACATCAACCACGATACGAAATTCTGTCCGGCCTACTACGTTCCATACATGGCAAACATACACCCCAGAGTCTGCAGTGGAGACTTGAGCAAAGACTAACAATTGTCCACGCGTTGTCAGCCTAAGCCGAGAATCTGAAATGCGAAAGGACATCCAGTAAGACAGTAGAATAAATTTCAAATTAGATAATAATTCTATCATTTAATTGCATTAAGGTGCGATGAGAGAAAAGTCGATGTTTATGAGAATCACCATATTTGATTGTACATAACACATTTTATTGAATGCAGGGTAGCGGCCAGATTTCAAGCTACAAACTCACAAGCGATTCCCGGGCTTCTCCACGCTGTTTTATATAATCACATAAACCAGATATGCTATTCCAATTACACTGCTCAAAATAATTATTCCAAAACTTCTTATAAACAATTTTCAAACTTAAAATTTGAGACACTTTCAGCGTGCATTTTGCCATAAAATTTTGATGCATCAGATAATGATCGATGTTTGACTCTACTGCATAAAGTTAAAATTTTTTTTTTGAATTCTGTGAGAAGCAGTTCGAAAAATTTATTAACACACACCTCTCTTCAATGACTTCTAGCAGGTGAACTACTTTCCACTACATCGATAGAAGAAATCAATTCCTTAATTTTCTAACGATCAAAAATGCTTCATTTTAACCGAGTGATTCTAATGACATTGTTCACGTATTTGGTTGATTTTTCGAACTTTTAATTTTCAAACATGCCAGGTTGAAGCAAATAGTTGCCTTTTGGAACGCGACATTTTGAACAGCTAATTATTCATGCCATGATATCAAAATGTATGTGCTAATACAAAAGCACGATGGCACCAAGCTATCGAGAAAGATCGACACGAGGACAGGAAAACTGATTCACTGGGCGAAGACCACGAGCGCCCGAGTAATCAAACTTATTATCCTTCGATTGTTGAGTTTCCTTCAAGGTATGTATATAGTCATATAAATCAGTTTTAACTGACTTTATCCTTCTTCAGAAAAATTCTGTGGCCTGCGGCCGTCGTTTGTTATGTTGATAATGCTTTCAAATATCGTTTGATGTCATGCTTAAGAGACATGTACGCCATAATTTTTTCATAATAATGTCTTAGTCTGATCAGATTTTTCATGACATTACAAAATTGTATCAGTTTACACATTGTCTTTGAAGATGAATGCTGATATCGTCCGAAATGCATGGGAGTAGCTAAACTAAATGATAACATTCTAAACTGGACATTCCCAAAATGTTTCTTATGGAGACAGTAGCGAGTATTAAATATGTCATAGGCTATGCTCCGTTATCTGTTTGGACTCAGATCGTAGCTACGCAAAAAAGAACGCCGCTGTTCATCCGCAAATCAAAACCGAAATCCTTGAACGCTCAGTGCGATGCAATCTTGAGTACACTCTCGGAACCACATACAACACGACTTATAAGTCTGCATGTATGACCTGACTAACAGTCCATTATCATGTACAGACCATTATCATTCACAATATCAAAAGATGAAAGCAATTCGTCTTCATATAATTTGCTTACGCCAGTCACAGCGTGCAAGATAGGATATGACTGCCAAGAAATGGCACCTACCGACCTTCATGCTAGAATGATTTCGAAATGAAATTAGCATATTCCGATGAGCACCGATGAACACATTCATACTCCTGACTAACAGACACTCCATAGTAATTGAACTAATTATCTTAGAATGTTAGATGGAATATTTTATCATATCTGATATCAAACAATTATGAAGTCATATCAATCTTGAAAGTAGCCGCATTATGCCGATAACTATCCTGTTAATGACCAAATGTACCAAGATTCAACTATGAATGTTTATTAAAGAATAGGGAACGATGTATCCATCAGAGGATGCATTATTAGCCAATTAGCTAATCAATACAGAAATGCAGTTCTTCATCATGTTATGAATATATATTCAATCCCGCTACTAAATAAAATATCGTCAAGTAGTAAGGAATGACAAACTTGGTTAACGGGCCTTAGTTGAAAATGCTACAAGTACATGGGTTGCAAATCAGATGGCATTATCGTCTTTCAACAGTCTGTTTTTTCGTTGACGATGACAACAAAGAGGAGGAATTTCCCCATGCAAACAAATAACCGTTACTGTGTTTTAAGATACTAGCCAAATGCTACATAAAATCCATGAGTATAGTCGGATTTTTTCGTCATTACCTTCAACAGCATTGAGACTTTTGGTGGAATTCTCCTTTTCTCCAAGAGGTAAATCATTGCCGTCTTTCTTCCAACGAATGCGAGGAAAAGGCCAGCCGGTAGCTCGACAAGCTAGAACAGCAGCATCACCAGCCTGCAATAAGCGATGTGGGGACGGAGTTGGTGACACGGCAGGGATTTCGTTGACACGAAGCGAAAAGGGCTGAACCACACTACCGACGGCGTTCACACTCTCGCATAGATATTCCCCTGCGTCTCGCCGCTGGACATTTGTCAGCATGAAGTTGAGATCGCCCTGTAAAGTAAACAGCAATATATAACAAACGACATTGAAACCGAAGAAGACATTATAAGTCACCTGGTAAAAACTTAATCGATAGTCCTTCGCGGCTGGAAACTCCAAACCACCCTGTCGTCGAAGCGATGATTGTGGAGGAGGTACTCCACGAGCAGCACACGGAATAGTAACCGTCTCGCCGACCATAGCTGATATTACAGTCTCCGGTTTGTCAGTGAAGTGGGGTGGTTCTATAGAGGAAAGACAAGCTTGTCAAGACAGATCGACCTACGTGAAAACATGGTCAATAGGGACAAGTAGATTAGTGGCACTTCAACATAGGCTAAACAAATCATGGTTTAACGTTACTACCTCCCCCCGGTAACTTGGACGGTGTTGACGTAGTTAGACTTTAATCTGGAGAATTGTGATCTTTTAGTCCGGATGTCCTTCCTGACGACTTCCAATGACACTTTCGGGGCTCGACCGCTGGACCGAAAGATCGCTAGGTCAATCATCTAACCACTGTGCCACATAGACCACAAAGATAACTTGATTTGGTTGGACAGACTAACCAAATCATAACTTTACATGCAACCTTGCAGCAGTGGATAGGTTATCACCAGAGGTTGATTGCAGCTATTTACTTATAAATACATGTAGCTAAAAACAACCATTTAATGATATTTTTGAAAAAGCAACTCCGAGTATTTAGCTACAATCCTCTATTGACAAATATATGTTTCCAATATCAAGGCACACACTTTTGATGCTCACAGGGGTATTTATGACTAACAGCTGATGGGGCTATGGGAGCATTTTACTCTTCCGGCAATGCCAATGGTGCAACGACGCAGAATCATAAGGTGGAGAACACATTCCTCAAGGTAATGCAATAGATATGTGAAAGTACTGCGTGTTGATATTGGCTTGCAAGAGAATCCCAAAGCAAAAAGAACTAGATCAAGATTTTTTTGTTTTGGGACTCTCATTAGTAAGTAAATTATGTACGTATTAGGTTAAGCACTGCGTCTGATGAAGCTGTGATAAATTTTACGTACAGAACCGATGGATGCATAAAAATGACAATTGAAGCTAAAAAATGTGGAGTAGACGTCGTCGAAAACATCTCAAAACTGCAACGTTTCCAATAAAGGAACATCTAACAAATACAAAAATTTGTAATTTGAAATCATCAGTAGCTCAACAAATACTCTTAGGCATTTACGCAATGGGCCGTTAAAAACCTGACGACATCAAAATTTTGGAGGAAGGATAACAAGAATTTTAAGAACTATTTGCTATGATATGCATGCATTTGTAGCGATGCCATGGCATGTACATTTCGGAAGTTTTACGATTCCAGCGTTCAGCATAATAGCCATAAAATACGTTATAGCACAATGTCCATGAAATTCACATTGAAAAATCCAGCATAAACGGTGAAAATGCAAAGCTTCACTTTAGTGTTGGCAATTCTTTACAAAAAAGTCAAGCTTTACAGAATTTAAAGAAAATATTATGTTATACGTACGTAATTCACAAGCTATAAAGCAATACTTCATACTTCATCTGGAACGATTTTTTGCTTCATGTTTGACAGTACTTATTGTATCAAATCAGACATAATGAAATTGTAAAGTCGCATAGTCTGGTCGTACATGTTTACGCTTCCATCAACTTAACACACTAATTTTATTCACTGATTACTGGTCATAAAAACAACGGCAATCTCTAGCAATCAGCTTTTCATTTCATCACACTAGAATTAGGCACAATGTATTTTCTTCAAGGAGCAATTATAAAGCGAATGGTCAGACAAGTCATCAGTGTGTCCCTTTTATGTGTAATTGAATGAATGGACAACTGTTTACACGAGAGATTAACTACCGGTGTAAATGGAATGGTTTTCGTTGTGCAATTTCCATTCTCCACTGCTCATACTTCATATGAATTGATTGCGGAGATGCCGAAGAAATGCCGACACGATTAGTAGACATCAATGCTTGAATCGCATTTCCTTCCATTGACTTCTGTCTACCTGATCTAAGACGCAGATAAATGCAATGATTGGCGCTTCCTAAGGATTCATGATGACATTGATGGGCGAACTCGAGCACTAACAGTTGTTGATATCACCCTGACGTAGAAGACAATTTTTGGAAATGATAGCATTACATGTCAATTGAAATTCAGTCTGTGCACAGTTTTCGAAACCAGAGATTTTAAGGAATCATCAAAGAGAAACGATTTTTGCGCTACCATCACCACCATACAGGGACTTGAACGGTCCTGACATGAAAGGGTCATACTTTTCAGCAGATGTAATCCAGACTCTTCCAGTCAACTTTCAATTCTCAGGGCTCGAACACGCGTCCAAAGGATCACCAGGCCAAGCCGAAGCCCCTAGCAATTGAACCACGATGAATACTGACAATCAAAAATGTGTATTCAATTTTTTCCAATTTTGAACCAACACTCCTTCGGTATGGTTAAGATATTTTTATTTTTCAGCAAAATTATACAAATTAGTTATACTGCACTCACCATAGACGTGTACTTGTATGCGAGGAGAGGCATCGACACCACCACGACCGTGTTTGAAAATGCATTGATACTCCCCGGCATCGTGTTCACGAGCTGGACCGATTCTCAGTTCGCTGGTCCAAGTCTTGCCATCCTCGCTGCGACCAGTTGTCACGTTTATTCGGGAGCTCTTTACCAACGGCACTTGGAGTTGCGCGGACATGCGGATCCATCTGAAACAGCGTGGGAGAAATGATATGTTTATATTTTTATGAGAATGAATGTTCGATCAATGGATGATTTTTAAGATTTACCTGAAAGTTGCATCAAGTCTAGTTCTGGAGGGCACGCGTGCCCGACACCGCAGCCGTATTGTCTCGCCGTCTCGCAACACCAAAGTTCTATTTCCAGCGTATTCCACCCGAGCCTCCGCGGTCTCTGGGTCTGGCTCTATTCTCTGGACACTGCTGACTGCGCAAATTTTATCTGCAGCGGACGGCAAACGCAAGAGAGGCAGCTTGGCTACCGCTGGCGGCTCCGAACAATTTGTGTCGTGCACACCAGACGCTAAACTGCGCGATTCCGCGAGCCAGTGGACTAAAGTAAGAGTGCGACAGTCGCAGTACAACTTTCCAGTGTCCATTCGCAAAGTGATCAGCCGAGATAATTGCGTCAGTGCCTTGGTCTCCACACGCGAGAGATCGTTGCCTGAGAGATCGAGATGCAGTAAGGTAGATTTCTGAGTTGCAAGATCAGAGGCCTGCAACACCGACAGACGATTGTAGGAAAGATCTAAGCTGGTGAGATTGGTAAGAGGCGCAAATACGAATTCCGAGGTGATAGACACTCGGTCTGCCGTATATGGTGTCAACGACTCCAACTTGTTAGCCATGAGAGACCTGTGGAAAAAATTATCATTTAATTACTGATAATGGCATTAATCAACCGGTTTGAGAGTTTTCACTATTGCAACAAAAGAGAAAATCAGAATGTCAATATCCCCAACAATATTTTGGCCAGGATATAGAAGGATAATATAATTAATGAAAATGTAGAAAACAATGGCTGTCATTTCGGGTTTCTTGAGCCTGCTTGGAAAACTTCACGCTTAAGCCTTATAAGGCTCCGTGAAGCCGAAATACCAGGCATTTGTGATCCTGTTAACATTTATATTATATGAGGACATTCTAACCAAAATACCATACAGGGCACCTAAAGCCGATAAGTTTAGAACCGACTTTTCAAATAAAAACTACAATTAAGCTGTAGGCTTAGACAAATTTCAGCGTTCTTTCATTCGTATTCGTGTATTCACTACGCTGACCACAAACAAACTCTAGCAAGTCAATACAAACATCAGAGTATGATGAGAATTTTTAGAATTAAACAGCAACTTTGTTGGGAGATTGATTATTCAAAAATAGGTAACTATCTTGTGTAACTTTGTGAAACGGCCGGTATGTGGAAAATGTTGTCTAATATATCTATTATACAATCCAAGCATTAATAATGACCCGTATGGATAAATAACATTTCAAACACGCCGATCATTCTTTGAGCTGGTCGCACCAGACTAAATGCACTGATACGATGGCTGTTACCTGCTAGACCTACATGAACGTGCTTATTTACTTCAATATCATTAATCTCGGCAGCTCGAAAGGATTTCTGGTTACAATGGCTGATGAATTCGATGTCTCTAACAACATTTTTGTGGACAGCTGCTTTTATGAGGACACGAATTGCAGTTGCAGACTGCTTGGGAGTCATAGGAAGCTTCGAGGGAGACAAAACCCGTACGCGGCAGGTAGGAGAGGCAACATAGTAAGGGGAACACGCAGGCGAGAATTTCAAACTCAGATTAGCGCCGATACGACGACAATGCCTTCATTCAATCCGCCCGGGAATTGAAGGGAAGGATCAATCAAGGCAATGCGCGAATTCTCCAACCTCACATCCGTTACTGCCTCCTTCACCCCTGACTGACGGGAAACCAGAGCGAATGATCAGAGCAATCATTTCTACCTCCGATGTCTTTCACACCTTCATCCGAGCACGTCCATATCACGTTCTGAAGACGGAGAATGTAGAAATGACGTCGAGAGAACTCTACTCGTACCAGGCAGTATGAAGCCAAAGAGAATGAATATAATGTTGCGTGAATCGGAACTGTCCAACCGAATTTACATTCCAAGGAAAGTAGCGGCATTGCAGCCAACCGGATGGTTTTCATAAGACTTCGTTATTTCCTATGATTTTTAACGATATTGTTAAGTACAAACAGCAAACTAAAGGGGTGCAACACTTAGAGTGGGAATGAATCTTCAAAATGTCGTCTGTCAACATTGTTTCATGAATACAATGAGTTTACTAATTTCTTTGTAAACGTGAGATTCGGCTGCACATATTCGAAATCTTATATTTATATCCCACACCATTATCCCATCAATCTAATACAGACCGTACGATGCTGTCTTTTACAACGCTGAAACATGCACCTGAAAACAAACGATTTTTGAAAGAAAACGCATTGATAAATATAGACTTTGAACACTAAAACCGTCAGGCCTCAATCAGGAACTGAATCAAGCTAACCAGTTGAATCCTATTTCTGAAAACAGCCATTTCACAGAGTGAGTACCGCCCTTGCTAGAGTGACGCACATCTTGGTCCTTCAAACAGTACATGCATACTTGTAAATTTACGTTGACATCTAAACATTGAAATGTAATCTGTTCTGAACTAGATTTTCATCAACTTTCAGTTCCCGTTTCATCATCATCTCTGAATATGGAATCGAATAAGAATAGCATTCGAAACCGGTCATACACATAAAACATAATTGTTTTCTCTTCTTCCAAGTGCGTATGAGGACTACATGTGTATCCAATGCTTATAAGGACTCAAAAGGTCTTTATCTATCATTTTTCTCACTTTTAACTTGTTCTGTTAAATGTCCTCTTTCAATTTTCGAGGTCTCAAAATATCTTGACATAATGACCATAAATATAGTCTTAATTGCTTCACGAATTTACATTCGGTAAAGTCTGCACTTACTGGATTTGGATAGGCAAAAAACCAATAGGTGAGTGCCTCGCCTTATGAAGTAGGAATATACACGCTAAATAAGGATTCGAGTCGAGTTTAGGCATCCTTCAGATCAACTAACTTTACACCTGAAGAAAGAAAGAGATTTATAACTATTGCCATGAGCAAATTGAAAGAATATTAATGCTAAAATAGTACTCGTCATATACTTCTCATCTGTATATTTAAATTCTATGCACAACTCCAATAAAAATAAACATTTAGAGTTGGTCGAACGCTACTAACTGGACCAGAGAGTAAAGCCTAGAGAAAAAGAGAAGATCGTAGAATGGGCGATTTTCAGTGACGTTGTAAAACTCTAAAAGATTTGCGAAGCTCTTCCGACAAGTGATGATATAAATATACACATGTATGCTGACTACCGGTATTAAGCCGATTTTTTCACAGGCCGACTACATTGTGCGGGAGAAAGTCTTCAGTACGAAGGGCTGTAGAAGACCAGATTTAATCTGCCTATAAACATAACGAATGACTTGCGTGAGTCAGAGCGACCAACACATACATTGGGAGGTCAATGAATGAATTAGCACTCTCTTACCTACCAAAGCATCTCTGCATAACATTTTCTCAGTTGACTTCGTACTCATCCCTTCTATACACGCCCATCAGCGTACAATAATGCAACTCTTGACGCGCTAGCTGGAGGCTGCGAAGCGATCTTCATTTCATTTCCTGCCGGGATTAACTTCCTCTTAGCTTGCAACTCAGTACGCGCGTGGCAGATCAGCTTCGCCCCTCCTCCTTTTACTAGTGTCTTTGATCTATGCCAGAATGACTTTTAATCCTCTGTAAATTTGCTGCTATCTCGTATCATGTACTTCTCTATCACAGCTACTCTCAAGTCCTTCCGAGCTCTTTTAGGTCTTATGCCACAATGTCTTATCAGGCAATCAAGATATTGAAGATAAAAAGTGTGCAACTGTTGACTGAAAATATATCATTCCGTTAATATCATCCCCTTGTCAAGTAACAATCAATGGAAGCTCGAAAGCGGCATACATGACTGAATGTAAATACGACGATTCCATTTTTTACGATTTGATCACGTACTCGATTTCTTGCGTTGAGGAAAGATTTCTAATCTATTCTGCGGCTGTGATGCGCTCGAAGTGGAGATCAGACATCAATGACTACTCAGTTCGCTATTGGGATTGAAATCAGCAACTGCGCCACACGCCATAGTACTGTCAGATTTTCTTATTTGTTATATGTTTACTTCATTATGCCCAATTGAAAGAGCAAAGCCATTTTTGCAAGTTAGAAGTTAAGCAGCCTCTTAGACTGGCTATTCTCATGCCCAAACTGACAGACCAGAAACCGGAACCTTCTGCCGTTTTCGAACGGGATTCTGTCCTAAACCAACTCAGCTACCCAACATACCTAAAACTCGTACAAACCAGATATATGAGACTAATAAGCTCTAATCCAAAATGAGACGTTCAATTAGCAAAATAACTTAACTAACAGCTACCAACATCGTAACAGCTTCGCATAAGAGTATGATTTCAAATTGGCAAGTAACTGTAAAGTATTCGGCATTGTCGCTATCAATTATACTACGTTTCGTGAGTAACTAATACAAGTACAAGTCTGATAAATGTATGCGAATATCTGTAAGTTCTTGCTCTAACCGGTAATGCAGAAAATGCATGTCAGCAAATTGCAATGAAGAAATCCCCATCACAATGTATACGTACATGTATTTGCAATATTGTAGTTAGTATTGATAATTCAGGATGCACCATTATCTACAAAACAAGGACAGTGACAGGCCCCACAAGATTCCTTCTACTTTTCTTCTGTCGACCTGTGCCACAATCACTCTACCTGCGTTATGCTTTCCGTCTCCCCCTCATTCAATATCACTATCTGAGTGACAGCTGGAAAGTCGCCGATTTTTAATCAACCCCGTGTTGCTGGCAGCGTGCTTTGCGAAATAATCAACGTCAGTGGCAGGCAATTGTTCACGCCAACCTCTACAATTTCTGCGTGCTGCCTGATACTGTCCGTAATGTGAGGTGTGAACTCCTGATCGTCTTCTAAGGTGCAATCTTGCTCCGCCTCCCTGCCTCTTAACTTCATACTCTGCGTTCTTCATGATAGCTAGAGTTTTCAAACATCTACTTTTTTGTATGCAACATTCTCTTTACATAATTCGTCAAAAACAATGACTTCATTCATAATTTTGTAATGAAAGCAGAATTATAGTTGTGGTTGAAAAATATCATCCCCTCTATAATTCCTGAAGCATCGATTACAATTGGTGAAAGTTGTACGGTTGATGTCCATTCCAAAGTCATCTTGTCTAGCAGGGCATCATTGAAACATATATAACTTGCATGCAGCAATTCAAAAGTTTCTATTTCCAACTTATACAATTCCTTGAATTTTCAATAATTATAACAAAATTTTATCATGGAAGGTTTTACTGATTGGACATAATCAATGCGAGATGACTCATGAAGAAAGCTCCTTTTCTGCTTTTTTATAAAATATTTGGTGTTAATACAAGTACCTATAGTATACAATTCAAGCGTAATGTTCATGAAATGTGCACAATTTGTATTTAGTTGTCGACTAATATTTAGTGATAACGACGCAAGGTCTTGATTCCGAACACGTGAGAAAATTCACAAATATTGCATTGCATTTATTTAGCTGTACTGTAAGGCCTTTATCAGATATCAAAGAGTACAGAATCATATTTCTAGACTAATGTGGGGGAGTTATACAAATTGATGACAGTTAACATACTGAAATGTTGAAAGGACACGAAATTTCCACTATTGAAAAGGAAAATGTCAACAAAGGGGAGCACTGCTAAAAAACAAAATTCTTATCTGACCATCACACTTAAGTTGAAGAACGGCAGCGTTGTCACATTGGAGAGACGATATGAAATTATCAAATTATTTGCTACCAGCATAAATGAATGTATTTCTAATCGGTAGACTACTTACAATAGTTCATCTTAAGTAGGAGTCGCAATATCGCGTCGGTATCGCGATGTATATGTGAATGTACATGTGAATATACATGAATGTATATGCGCAATATGAAAATATTACGCATCAGTCACCATTGAAAAAACCGAGTTATCGAAAAAACAGTAAGCCATAAGGTATACATTAGTCTTGTACTGTCAACGGTAAGGAAATCAAATATTAATCGAAGTTGCGTTGCAAAGTATGCCTGGGCAGATTTTCCTGCTCCATACATTTTCCATTTCAGGGCACTGATGACGCCGCTTTTGGTCTCCAAAAAGCTCCATGCTACATAGAATCCACAACTACACTTGACGAATTACTTTGAATTATTCAATACCTACATTTTTTAAAGTATTGAAAGGTAAATGAAGTTTAATATGTTTTCTTAACGATGATTTCTTTGACAGAAATCAAGGGATTGTGCTACCAAGACATCACTAAGGTGGAAGATATATCTTCGTTCGTAGGAGGGGAAGGACAAAGTAGCGCTTTCATAGCAAAGTTCATGCCATAAACATTAGTTTCTAACGCCTGCTGTTATCTTTCTTCAAACTATGCAAAAATTGATAAAAGAGTACATCACAATTGGTAAATAAATCATCAACCCACTTGTTGCAATAAGCGAATTCACAGTCATGGGAGAAGATAGCATCCTATTATTGTATAAACATTACCCAGTTTCCTCCATCCAGTAAATCACTATTTGAAAGTACACGTAATGTACTTCATTGTTTGTTTAAGCAAGCGGAACTTTGACGCTGATTAACCATTTACAACAAAGGTCGTCGCTATCCCTCGAGAGAATTATCATAAATACGTATATAAGGGAGCAACACCTTTCAAATTCCTACTGCACTCGCCTTATAAAGGAATCAGGGCAAGCCCATGCTCGTGGTGAGATGAACAAGCATCCTCACTAAGCCCTGATTTTGCAGGTGATGGCAGAAGTCACCTCAAAATGCAGTCAGTCGAATTCTGATGGACTTTGTATCCAGGGATATCTTCCCCACCTAGGAAGTCAGAAAATTATTCTCCGCCCATGAGAATTGCTCCGAGAGCATTTTCTTCAAAAAGTGTTAATATAGATAATATAGAAATAATTTAAATGAATTCTACAACATCTGTTGAAAGTATTCTGACAATTCTAGATTTCAACTTTGTCTACGAATGAAAAATAACGTCAGAAACATTAAACATACATGCGAAGAATAGGCAAGTGGTTGATGGAAATTGATGGAATTGGCATTTGTATTCCACTGAAAGCACAATTTATCAATCAATTCAGTCTCAAATAGGAAAATTAATTAAACATCATTATATAGAGGCAATCACAAAGAAATGCATTACGCAGTACCGTTGCAATAAATTCATCAAAAAAATGTTAAGGTCTTAAAAGAAGATCGTTGGATCTAGGGTGTCATCAGCGGATTGCTCATGAAAGTAATCTAACCCGAAAATGGGCAAGGGAAAATCAAGATTTCTCATGAAAGATGATAATGGCAACTAAATACACTGACGCTAAAATAAAATATACACATTTACTGCGTCTTTAGTAGAACATCATTTTTTATACATTTGTTGCCAGCAGGTATATGATCTAATGACGGTCACTGGAAGTTTCGTAGGCGTCTAATTATGAACTATCATAGATGCAGCATGACAGGCAAGGGAATTGAAAATTTCAGAAATTATTTAAGCGTGCTTGGTTATCATGGCCAATCATCAGAGGCAACTGTCGTTGGATACTTTGTCAATTATTCTGAAGATGACACCATACTTTATTCTGTACTCCCACAAAGCTCGATATTGTTATTGTAATATTCTAATCAGAGCATGGGTTTAGATCATGTTAACAATTATCCACAATATTAAATTCGTTTGCAAGATGTTGTAATGATAAGGTAAATACTCACAGCTCGCGCAATTCTTTCAGTCCTACAAATGCGGATGGTGGCAATCGTTCCAGGCCGTTTCCTGCCAATTTCAGGGTTCTCAAATGCGGGAGATTGATCCATAACTTAGACTTCAAGCGCCTCAGCTTGTTGGCGGAAAGATCGAGATGTCGTAAACTGGATCCCATACTTGCGAGTGCTTTCAAGTCAATAGTTCGAATACCGCAACGAGCAACTAACAATTTCCTCAGAGAACCAAGACCGAATGTTAATTTCTGATCCAATTTTGTGATTTCCGGATTACCTGTTGAGAAATAGAGAGATCATTATTGAGGAAACACAGTTGGATGCTAAGGATGCTAAAATGATATTCTAGTAACATTGACTCCATCAAATAATTGTATTCGGTAAGAAATAGGCCCTAGCATACGGGCCAAGACGGTGACAGGAGACGATTATCTTATCCTTACCTGTCAAGTCTAGAACTTGCAGTTTTCCATCTTCTATATAAAGAGCTGCAGTGTCAAGATCCCGCAAAGAATTCTTCTTTAGGGTCAAGCTCCGCAGATTTCGCCATTTCTTGAAAGTCAGAGACTCAATCCTCAACATTTTATTTCTAGCCAATTCGAGCTGTTCGACTGACGGCATTACCGGCAGAACAGTGGAGTTGACACGGATTATCTTCTTCCCCATCATCGGTTTGATAGGTTTCTCTGGCGACACAAGCTCTGTCATCCGATTCTTGTTCAAACGCAACATTTTTAGCCTCTTCAGAACTGATCCCAAGTCGGGATCCAAGCGAGAAATCAAGTTTCCGTTGACCGATCTACAATGTGATTAGAAAGAAAATTTCATGAGCAGATGGCATACTTCGATCACTGACATATACAAGCCACATGTAATCTTTCATTCCGATAGAGATAGCATCAGCGAAATATATTGACAACAAGATAGAATTGAAAAGAATGTGACAAAATTCAAACATGGTATAAAGAGCTGTCGATCACAGAATGTATGGAATATTATGATGGACCATCGTCCCCACATGTGTGGATTCAGAATTTGTTGTCTCCCAATGTGATTCTTGAAATCGAGTTCGTTTCTTTATTAACCTCGGGATTTGACTTATCAACTATTACATTACAATATTTCATTTTATTCATGTTCTAAAAGTTATCTGACCGTTGGAAACTGACTGTTTTTGTTTTCCATTAAAAATATTGAGCTAATGAATGTGCGCAAAATTGATGATCAGAATGACTGCAGAGCACAAATAGATCGATGCATCCTTCATGCGAATAATTTGACTAGCTATAAGTCTGAATTTTGAATATTCGTTATTCATCCCTGTCCCACCTAAAGTACTTCCTACTTATCAAAGTGATACGAAAGAGGTTATCGATCTGCGCATGTGCTTTGATAAATTGAGCACTTGATATGAGTATTAATTGCATTCAAAACAAATTCACCGATCAGATGTAATTGGCAATTAACTCATATTGACTTTGACACATCTCTACTCTTTTTGATGAAATTCAACAATTTTGTGATCGGCGAAGACATGAATATGTCTGTTGTTCGGATGTAGTGATGGATATAAGTTTCCTTCTCGGATTTCGATATCGTTATAGGCGCCTCTGATCGGTCGCTGTGATCAGCAAAGATATCAGTTTGCAATCACAAGGGAAGACAGCAGCAAAAGGATGTTGTTGCCGGTATCAGCAACTGCACCTGGAACCACTGAGCAAACGTCGTCCAGACACTTTGACCTCGAATCTCCCTCGTTAAGGACACAGCGCCCTTTCCTGAAAGTTACTTTTCCTGGTCATTCACGCCTGATGCACGGATGCCTCATTAGCATTCACAAATCTGGGTGTGAAATATAAAAGTATTTGCATCCCCTGTGCCAAATCCCACTACTCGTCGTCGATCACCGCAGGCAGAGAATCTAGTTATAGTGCTGACAAACGAAGCGTGACGTCCAAGTTACGTCACGAATCCGACAACGTTATGACTCAGCGACCATGTGCGCTTAGTGGGCAATTGGGCAATTATTCACGCACTTGTAACACCATGTGATCTGTTTTTTCTATCATTGAGTAATTAGACAGATTGTGTGACCTTAGAGAGAACACGAATATGAGTCACTCCAGAAACAATTGACGCAAGCTTTCGAGATGTTTCAACCAGCGAATATCCTAGACAAAGCTAAGTAATAGCTCAGCACACAGAAAGGTTCTCACGTCGACTCAGTGTGGGCGGACTCAAATAAGCACAAGTTGGATTGCGTCACGCCTTCACAAAGAATCCCGCATCGAATCTAGGTTGGTGTGAAATTAGCACGTACGCTACCTACCGCCACACTGACCGACGTTTCCGCTTATATGAATGGCGATTATAAGATGTCTGTGACCATGAGAGATGGCAAGATATTGTTGAGTTGAAAGCCACAAGATCATCAATACTTTAAGCTCATCACACCGGACGATGAAACACAATGCAGACAAGACCAAATACTGCGTGTAGTGAGGAGGTTCCATTAACCCGTTCGCACCTATCACGCGTGCACTCGATGAGCTCAATCCATCGTTCGTCATCAACTGGGAAAATGGTGACACGAGATATGGAAGCCATCTCCTGGCCCTGTCGGTCGAGCCAGACTGGCAAGACGGGAATGAGAATGAATTTTATTTTAGAGAGTCCCCATCTTGGAATTGAGTCGCAATCAAAAATTTATCATGAAACTTTGTTTGAGGTCCTGGTTAATCTGAAGCTGACAAGACTCAATCAGTCAATGGCATGATCAGAATGATTTGATAAAAAATATTCAAGATTCAAGTGTAGACGAGATGCATAATTAGTATGTTAAGATCATTTCAACAAATACTTCAACAAGAGATATTCAACAAATGCTGCTTTGAACACGTTGCTGACATGTCGCCTAAAGTTAAGACGAGCATGTGTATCGATGGAGGTTGAAATCCTCATGTGAGACATAAAAACAAGAGCTGCAGTGATGCGTTCATCCTGACTGTGACTAGCTGCCTAAAACGGTTGTTGCTTTACGCATGAGCTTCACTTGTTCAACTACTCATTTGCAGGGTAGGAAAATTATCATAATTACCCTTTCAGCATTTGTAACAGCAAACAGAGCATAGAATCTTCATATGGAGCGAATTGACAAATTGACTCTTCAACCTGGCCTGGATAATTTATCAGCTGAGGAATAACTCTATTCTTCTACCTTCTTTACGGCTTTTTCTTTACTGAGATACATTATTGATTCATTGTGTTTTTTTGCGCATAATTGTACACTTAGAAATAAATTCATTTATTATTGACAATTCAATACCTTCACTTTCGCCTTCTGCTTCTGCTCTAAATCTTTTCTGCATCATTTCAACTTCAATGTGCAGGTGATGGCTTTGCATTTCCATCACAATGAAAAGAAGTTTCATTCACGAAAATTGCCGACTTCTTTCTCTCGAGACTGAGTCTCAATCTCTTTGTGGAAGGAGGCGCTGCAGAGGAGGCTCATTAATTATTATTCCCTGACCGTCTGGCAAACGTCGACATCAAAACTTTATCGCTGTCACCGACAACAGAAGAGGAGCGAGAGTTCACGTCTTTGACTCCCACGATGATGCAAAGAGAGTGAGTCCGGATGTGCTTGGCGAGTAACGGACAACGAGCTTGTGAATTGCACTCGGGAGATGCACAGTTCAATGATAACAAAAATAATCTTATCCAGTCTTTAACAACATTGATAATGCGATTGATACTTAACTATTTGAAATCCATGTCACAATAAGGTTGAGTGTGCCCAAAACATGGTTGAACAATGAATATTCCAAAGGAAGACCGTATTTCAATATTCCACTAAACCATTACATACAATCCATAAGCTCGATGTCAGCAGTTACCTTCCACCACAGAAGTCCGCTATCTTTCCACTGAGTGCTGTTGCCATCCATTGGCCATTGGGCCTGCACAGCACTAATACATCAACATTCTTGAACGGATTGAGAAGCGCATCAAGAATCTTATGGGTGATAAACCGGCTAGTCTTCTACAGAAGACTTTCAACAGAAGCAGCTGTGCACGTAGACTTCATCATGAGAACTATTCGATATCGCACGAACAAAAAGAAGTTAGATGGCAAATGCAAAATTTGCATATTCTAATGGATCGACTTTATTTGAAGATGAAATTCACTTATCAATAAAACAGTGTTTTCAATATAGACGCGTAGATGCGAAAGTGTTCAAACATAGAAATCAGAAACGAAATTACGTGTACATAAAATTAGACATGGAACAAATTATCGTTCTACTCCTTGAAGTAATGCCTAAATCTGGCGCCAATTATGTAACACCAACTTTGTGATGCTTTTGTGAAAAATGATATCTTTGCATTTTGGAAGGGAAAAAGTCGTACATACATTTTTTTTGCTGTAGAGCAGACTGAAATCTTGAGATAGATATTTTGCACTTCAATCTGATTACATTGTTCCTCTTCAGGCTAGGAGAAGGATATTTCCAAAAAATGCTTATCACTCCTTCACTTTATATTGACCGATTTGTAAAAAGAAAATGTTGTGATTAAAGTAGCCGGCGCTTCGTGCCACTAACACTTCTGTTGGGCTTTGATCTTCACTTTGATGATCAAAGCCGTCTGCCCAATATTTCCAGATGACTTAGATAATGCAACAAGATTATTGTTATATTTATAGATCAAGAAAATATTTAGCAACTCATAAGAAGCATGAATAATGTTGATATTTTCACGAAAGATATGTCTGCAATACTTTCAGTTCATTCCCACGGTCCTTAAGACTCGCATTTCGAAAGTTTAGTCGCCGACATCAAAGCTCTGATACAAGTGCCCACTTGGGGTTGCTCAGTGAAGCTGCAAACACGCCAATGAGTTCTTCTCTGCGTCGTCATCTGACGGATTCGAGAGCCGACAGAATAGAAGTTGCTACTTACTCAGCCTTCTAATATAGAATCTGAAATTCAAAACATAACGCTCCTTATGTCCTCGGAACATTTCAGAAAGGATGGAACTGCAAATACTCGCTATGATAAGCCATTACGACTGATCACATTATTTCCATCAGAATATTCTGCGTGAAGTATTTGTTATCATTGCCATTTATCTCAATTTTCGAAATAACTGACTCAATTACGCTGTCTACAACCACAGAATCATTACTCAGAGCATGATTCCGTCTCACAAAATATGCATAGCTCCTGAAACATGCAGACAGAGAACCGAGCAATTCAACGACCGATAACTACGTTAGCAAATTACAGCAGCAAATCTTAAATTCTGCGATTAATGTCAAGCCAGCATGATTATCAAACCAATCTTAAATTCTTATGAATGCAAATTTATTTGCTTAGAAAGTCGTCCTAACATGCTTCCTACTAAGTCCTTTTAGAAATTCCTAGCAAGTCTTCCTATACTCAGCTACTTAAACATTTGTAGAGAAAAATTATGTCATCTATGCAGCGCCGTCATATAAAAACATCAGAACTTTTAAAGAACGATTTCGTCGAAAACCTGATTTTAGATTGCTATAGCCGATAAGGATAAAACATCGGAAAACTAGAATGAATTTGTTTCGAATATATAACGCCTCCAAAATACTTTGAAATATTTTATTGGAGCATTTAGAGAACAGGCAGGGTTTTGAGACCTAATGTATTATGCAAAACTGAATTATTAGACAAACTATAGCCGCCATTTTATGGATGTCTATTCACTAAAGAGCGCTTTCACGGCCAATACGATATTTTTGTCATTTAAACTTGATTAGACCAACTTCATGCTTCAAAACTCACAAAGTCTTTCGTTTGGTCGTTAATCCAAGGATATACTAAATTATTCTTAACACATTTCTATATCCCTCCCGTTAACTACATGGTTTATAACAACCACATGCATCCGATACATAGCTGATTTGACTGCATCCACACGTCGATGAGCCAATGATTTCTGCGCTAACAAAACAATCTTGCTGTCATCTAGTAAACTACGAATGCCATCGCTAATGAGTACGACCTCTGGAGATCTCTGAAAATTGATATATTTAAAAGCCCAATTCCAACTTGAAATGGTAGTGATTATAAAGCCAGGGTGTGATAATCTAGACGTCAGTAGCGGCAGTCCTAATGAGATGGTTGGGTCGGCAACCGCGTGTCGACTTACGCAAGTCACGACACCTCCTTACAATGGACCAGCTAAGACGGTAAGCGACCGGGACTGTTGTGTGCGTGCTGGAGTGGCTCTCACACCGGACCGCTGCTAACAATCTGCGAGGCAGGGACACACAGCGTGCTGGTCTAAGCCCCGCGTTTTCTGTCGACTGGGCTATGCCCGCTGTCACTTTTCTAATCAGTTTCACACCCGTACTACACGAACAACAAACTGCCTTAATGAAACGATTCTCTTTTAGCATGCCTCAACCTAAAACACTTCACCGACAAGCAGGGATTTCTTTATAACATCATGAACTCCGCATTTCTTGCACCAACTATTTATGCATTGATTGATCAGCAAAAGCGACTTAGCTTAACTAGCACGTAGATTGATTACTCGCTTTTACTGGCTTGCTAATTAGTAAGCATTCAGTTTAAAAATAAACGCTCAATTTTTAAGGACACTTCCAGAAGCAATGATACCCTGTGAGTTAATCTGTAGTGGATATCAGACGATGGAAAAAAGATGATGGATCACCAGGAAAAATCGAAACTGTGTTGAATCGGTTCTGTTCTGAGCGTAGGAAGAGAATGTCTCATGTCTATAATCACGAGGAAAATAGCTTGCTAAGTATAGCAGAATGCTGTCAAGGCACATGTTGCAAAATGCATTGCATGCATGGTACGTTGCCATCGACCCCAGAAGACGCAAGACGCCGAAGGCCTATCGTGTCTTACAATCTATGGTTTTAAATTCGAGATCGAAATTTTGCTATTTTCCCGGGAGTTTACCTAAATGATTTATGTGTTTCAAAGAAAGAAATCATATTTGTAGGGCACCTTTACAGGCCTACGTACCAGGGTTGTAACCGGTTGCCGGTTGACCGGCGCCGGTTACCGGTTGGGGTTAAGTTTTTGCCAACCGGCCGACCGGCACCGGTTGAAAAACCGGTCGAGGATCATCCAACAAATTTTCAGATTCTTGAAAAATGATTGAACAATTTTAAAAGTAAGCGAATATTTGTTCAAAGGCAGTTTACATGTATGATTATCCCTCCGCATGATCTGGTCATGAAAATTGAGTTGTGGTTAGAAGGCTCTATGAGTATTTTCATTTTCTACATCGGTCTACTATGTTACATGACAAATCGAAAATAGACCGATAACTTAAAATCGATGTGGTCAGTCGATTTAGTTATGCTTGTGACATCAACTAATAACTCCGATGATTATGATTGGTGGTAGGGGGCCTGTAGGTTAAGTTTGTTATCATTCAGAGGTCGGATAAACAATAATGTATGAGAAATCTCTTGTTCTGTTATCCCATCAGTCAAGACGGCTGCTGCTGTGAATGTGGAAATCCGACTACAGTAGACTATTGATATCACATTTGACATTCACATCTCGTCAGCTCAACATGATTGGGCAATTCATCTAATCAAGTGACGTCATTCCGAGTTACCTCTGTTCTCTATCTTCGCTTTGGTATAAAGATATCTTATCACGTGATATCCCGGTTAATACTCTGCTAAGCAACAAACCATTCATCATCAATGTTAGATGAAGTTGTGTTTAGTTAGGACAAACGAGTTCCACTCATGACAACGGCGATGGCCAACATGGACCCAGATAAGCTGTCATCAGAAATGATAACGTCAATGCTTAAGAAAAAGGAACTGATTCTCAAGAAACACAGCAGCACACATGAAGTCTGGAGGAGTATGTCACTGATATGCACAACTACTTCTACAGATGAATCAGAACATATTTTGGGATGGTGCGCGTGTAACCACTGTTATCGTGGCTTCAGAACTCATAGCAAGGCTGACTGTGAAGGTCGTCGAAAGAACTTTGGTCTGAGCACACTTACAAGACACGTATCGAACTGCCCAAAGAAGTCATCAACTCTAAATTCTACGTCATCATCCAGTGGATTGACTAATAAAGTGCCTCCAACTCAAAGTAGTAT
Source organism: Prostheceraeus crozeri (assembly GCA_907163375.1). Classification (NCBI taxonomy): domain Eukaryota; kingdom Metazoa; phylum Platyhelminthes; order Polycladida; family Euryleptidae; genus Prostheceraeus; species Prostheceraeus crozeri. The sequence continues at coordinate 128,139 of CAJQUW010007374.1, read as the reverse complement.
GATGCGGTATATTTTCAATAAGCGTGGAATAACATCAGATGTTCAAGAGCGTCTTAAGAGAGCTGAAGCTATGTTTGTTGTCAGTTCCTCTAGCAGTTATCGATCAGTAGAAAACCCAGGTCTCAAACAGCTGGCCACCGAATGCATCACAATCGGTGCAGAATTCGGAAAGATACCTATCGAAAACATATGGTATGGAAGAAATACAATCAAGAAGGTGTGCACCGACTCATTTCAGTCTTTCATATCAAATATAAAAGCTGTATTACATGAACCAATCGCACGCGGTGAAATAGCATGTACTACTGATCTATGGACAGACGATGTTAACCGACGACACTATCTCGATCTAACTGCCTTCTGGATAAGTGATAGTTGGAACCTGAAACATACTATGTTGAGATGTAAAGTTTTTCCGGATGAACGAAAGACCGGGGAAAATATCGCCAAAGAGTTACATGATATTTTTGATGAATTTGGATTACTAAAAGGAAAAACTTTCATTACTACAGATTGTGGTGCAAACATTGTAGCAGCGTTGCACGATGAGCCGAGACTTGCATGTTTTGCTCATCGATTGAATACTGTGCTTCATGATGGATTTTCTTCGACAGAAGCAGAGTGCGAATCTTTTCGCTGTTTTAACTCAGCTGTTCGCGACCTTATTTCATACATACATCGTTCAGGAATTTCTCAAGAGTCATTCCCAATCAAAATCAAGCGTTACAGTGGTACGAGGCCATGGCGATCATACTACTCAGTTCATATTGCACTTGCGCGCTCATATGCCTGTCTTCAGGAATCTTTATCTTCTGTTGGCCAAATTCATCGACTGAGCAATATTTCATGTGATTTGTGTACAGCTATCGCTGATCATTTCTCTCAATATAATTCTGTGTTTGATTTTCTAGAATCCAGTAATACGCCGACTTTGCAGAATGTACTACCTTCATACTATCTAGTTAGAGATAAAATTTGTTCAGCTGTTATCACCGATTCAATTGTTATGAATATACTCTGAAGAAGAACATTAAGAAATCTCTTGATTCCAAACTGGACGAATATTAAGGCAACACATGTTCTTGCAACTGTTTTTGACCCAGGCTTCAGGCAATTGACTTTTATTCCTGAACTCAAAGATCGCGATACCTTGTTGAAGGACTCAATGGCAAATCTTCAAGTGCTAGCAGCAGACGCTTTCAAATTCAATGATTCACAAAATCAAAGACAAGAGGAAGAAAGAGTAGAGAAACGGCCAAGGATTACCATTGAAAATAGCACTACTGAAATTGACCCCTTCGCCTCGATGAGAAATAGTAGGCCTACATCAGATAATGAGTCTATTCACAGGAATACATGTATATCGGACAAAGTGAAGTATGAGCTTCAGCGCTATACTAAAAGTGAGCGAATAACTTCGGATTCAAGGAATCCATTGATTTTTTGGCAGCGAGAGCGGGATGCATTTCCACTGTTATCGCAGATAAGCCGTCGGATTTTCGTGGCCCAAGCATCAAGTGGAGAAAGTGAGCGACATTTTTCTATCGCCGGAAAGATAGCCTCCTCCGATCGATCTTTACTATCGGCAAGCAGTGTCGAAACTTTAGTTGTGCTTAAAGTAGCTCATATCAATGGTCTTTGGTAGTTGACGTGAATGTTACTTGCATATCCAATCAGTTTTCATATTGATTCATAGAATTCTTATGAATTAATTTTGTAATTATAACTCAGTCTGACATGAACGTACGTTTTTGCAATACTAAATCTCACATGATAAAAATTAAACAATCATTGGTAACGTATCTGTAAATGCCAGATCCACTTTCTAAATTATTTCATTTTAACATTTAATTCATGAATTGAAATGATGATTGTTATAATAATATGATCGTAATATATTACTAATATAATTACCAATACATAACTATATACATGTATAATAAAAATAGTACCGTAAATAAGAATGTGTTGTATTTATATATATATATATACTCAGTGACAAAGAGAATGAAACAAGTCCTGATATGAATACTTATGACTTAAACTTGGTTGTACTGTACGTTTGTTTGTTGTTTGTAAAAGGAGAACTCGAATGCTCTACTCAAAAACATCTAATTTGATACTCATGATTTTATCAACTTAAGTTAGAAACGGGTGTGACCACCGCGAGCATCCAAACAGGCATCGATGCGTGAGGGCATGGATGAGCACAGTCGCTGGATGAATGCCAGGCCTAAGAGGTTCCACTGCTCGATCAGTCTGTCGGCCAACATCTTCAAAGACACTGGTGGGTGGTTGTACCTCTCCCTCACTCTTCGACTAAGTTCATCCCAGCAGTGCTCGATGGGGAGAGGTCGGGAGAACGTGAGGGCCATTCCAAGGTTGGGATTCCACTGCTTGCTATCCTGTTAGAGACCACTGAAGCGCGATGGGGCCTTGCGTTGTCATCCTGAAAAATCAATTGATTCGATGTCATTGCTGGAACCACGACCGGTGTCACGATCTCGTCGGCATATCGCTGTCCTGTCAATGTTCCTTTCACTACGATTGCTGGTGTTTTTCCATTGTGCCAGATACCGGCCCAAACCATGACACTACCGCCGCCGTACCGGTCGTGTTCTTTGACGCAACATGGAGCAAATCGTTCACTTGGCAAGCGATGAACACGGATCCGACCATCGTTGAAATCGAGAGTAAACCTCGATTCATCAGTCCAGAGCACATGTTCCCACTGACTGTCACTCCACGACTGATGACCTTGACACCACGTCACTCGTCTCCTTCGATGTTCCAGGCTCAGCGGAATTCTCACAGCGGGTCGTCGAGACTGTATACCAGCTTCTCGCAATCTTCGATATGCAGTTCGAACGCTACAGGCAACGTTCCCAGCAACCTTCCAGTACACAATTAGCTTCGGGACGGACACAAATCTGTTTCTTTTAGCAGCTAAAACTAAGCGAGCATCTGTCCGCTTGGATGATACCCTTGGTCTTCCTGATCCGTTCTTCTTTTCCACATTTCCTTCTGCTTTCCAACGACACCACCACCTCCATACAACGAACCAAGCTTGTCCAACACTGTCTTCTGTTGACGACAGCGTCTTCGTGCACCAGGCTGAGGGGCGCGGAGGACATTCGAATGTCAGCTGTTCTTCCTTCTCCGCAGTAACACTGAAACAACTACTATCTTGTTTACATGGTTTCCTAATAATTTTTTTTTGATAGATGTTGGATAGTTATTCGACTTCTCATGATCGGTATAGATTCAAATTGGGTTGTAGTGAAATATGTAGGCATGAAAACACTGGAGATCATGAGATATTTTAATATGATTTACGCGATGTCAAAGAGTATTGAATTTTTGCCCCTTACGAATTACGTTGGGTTGGGTCGAGTAAAACCTGACCGGTTACAACCCTGCTACGTACACATAAATTGAAAGTATATAATTTTAGCTTTATAATAAGTTACTTCTTACTGGGATCTTGATGGCATTAAACGAAAACAATAAACAGTGTTTTGCCCACAAACAGAGCAATGTTGGTTCAAGATAAATCCCTCATCTCAGACATTGCATTGAATCATGTTGGCACACTCACTAAGATTTTGTGATTCGGACCTGCATGCAAAGCAATCAATCAATTTGATGACAATTATTAAGGATTAAGGGTGCTAATTTACGGGTCACATCTTTTCCGACAATTAAATTACTGACAAATCCACAAAATCATTGTGTGAATTTTCTTGTGAATGTTCTTTGTAGATTTTTATAATAGCACTCCTCACCATATAACAGGAATGTCAATAAGAATGCTATTGAGATATTTTGTTGATTTAAAGGCCAAGCCTTCTTCACAGTCAGATGTGACAGCGAGTCATCTTGGAGCTTCAGACCTGACTGCACTGACATCAAGCATGTGAAAAATGCTGCGGATGTTGGTATTCGTTATTGTGCGAGCTTAACGAATCAGCCATCAAAAATCTGACAATTGTTGCTCAAGATGAAAATGCACACAAAACATTCACATATCGCTAAAAAACAACCAAATAGATATCTGTAAACTAAGCTTGTTAAACATTAGCAAGTATAATGCAAAAGAAACTCACAGCCGATTTATGATGTTGTCTTTCCTAAACCACGAAGATCGAATGATTTTCAGCTTATTGTTGTTGATTTCAAGACGAGAGAGAACAGGTAATGAGCGAGTCGTCCGAGGATCCAAAGTCGTTAAGTTATTGTTGTTCCTGAAAAGAATTACATGCGTCATTAATCTGAAAATACGTTGATTTAACTTATCAAGTTCGCATTGTGTCATTGTCGGGTTACAAGCTCATTCAGAGCTTGTAAAGCTCAGCAACACTAAAAAGTAATATCAGGAATAATCTTGACGACGATCTCAAGTGATTTTGAAGTTTTTTAGATTGGTTTAGAATTTCATGACATCCCTGTAAGCGCAAAGAGGCCACAACGCTTCTAATAAAAGCATAATATATATAAGTTTACGAAAATGCCGCTACAATTGCAAAGCAAACGAAGTTATATTATCGTGTAACATAACGCCCATATACAAAGACTTGACATCATAAAATGAAAGACAATGAAATAGATTCTAAACATTAAAATATCAAGGTCTATCATTTTTTCTAGGAAACTCATCGGATGTACAAAGATGCAAATTAAGTACGAGTTTGATTTCGAGTTTGATTGAGTTTTTAAGTACGAGTAATGCTCTCATCATAAAACGTCAAAAGCCTGAATACTTCAGGTATCAATAAAACTCAAAATGATGACCGGATAAAAATCAAGGATTCTATTTTCAATTATAAGTAATTTGAAAATCATTGATAGTCGGTGAGATCAAAGCACTTCCTGCGCATCTACAACGTCTTTGGCCCTGATACTTCCATCTTATGTGCGAAATTTCTATACATTTTATTCAGCCCTTCTGTAATCTTCATTAATTCTCTTCACTACACGCTAAAGATATAAACATGTCGTTAATTTGATGTCAGAACATTAAACTCAGGGCAAGGACACATTTCATCTCGTCTCTTTGTCGGTCTTTTGAGTCAGCCTGGGCCAAAGCCGTTGGACTGGCGGCAACATCAAAGGTGTGAGAAATGGCAGGAGTCACTTACAAGATGATGACTTTGAGAGAGTAGCTTGGCGATGAGAAGACAGGCGATTTACTTAGACTGGACTGCGTAATGCGTCTGTAATAAAAGAAGATATTTACAGGTTGGCTTCTAGAACTGGAAATCAATCACTTACAATAAATTGAGATTCGGAAGTTTCTCAGCAAAATCTCCTTCCATTGATACCAACTTACGGCAATTCGTTATGTTACTAAAATCAGAAAAGTCAATAATTAAATAAATAATAGCATGATGACCTCAGACTTAAGAAAATCAATCTCCACGACGACAGAAAAGAAGTATTCCCCGTCATGAAAGTGGAGATTGATTTAAAAGTCAACGTAACGTACGCAACTGTTAACGCAAACATACACTGACCTTCAGGCTATCACTGAAAATGAAAATCAAGAATGTTTTAAGCACACAAATGTTTTACAGTAAATCATGCAATATTAAATCAACAACCTTTATCAATTATGAAACGATCAACTTGGTTGAAATCGCTAGCTTAAAACTAAAATCTTCAAGCCATTTTGCAAGGGATGGAGATTGAAACTGATGCCAAAAGAATTTGGATTCACTCAATCATTTTGACTTTTATATCTAAGAGTATACCCTTTATCTATGAGATAAAGAAATATTTGTTTCTGAATTCATATGAATGCCACTTGCAGCAGTTCATTTCGGATAAAAGTGATCGATGACGCACCACTTTGTGGGTTGTGCATAGACCGGCCTTCTTTTCAATGACATGTTTGCAATACTCGAATATACTAACTAATTTGACGTTGTGTTACATGAAGGATGAAAGTTAAATAAATAACGCGGTTTTTGGCCTAAAGGAGCAGATAATTACATTTATCAAACGAATTGCATTGGTAAATGTGAACATCAAGTTTTCTGTATTTATTTTTTATGCGACTATTTACTCTGCGTTCAATATTGCCAAATACATGTACTTACAGATCGAAGAATGGGACAAGAGGCGAAATTGAACATGCTATCTTACTAGATAAGAAAGTGAATTGCGGCATTTGAAAAAATGGACGCGTTTCGTTTAGACTCAGTGACAAAAGAATTTCATATTCATCATTTCAGAAATCTTTGCTGGTCTCGCATTGATTTTAGTGTCATTCCTCGAATTTGGGTTGACTCCCTGCACATGATCAGCCGCTCTCCCTTCGTTTCAGCTATCTCATCCCATCACTACAGTTGCCTGAAACTCACACCGCGCGTTGGAAGTACAGACTTGCCACGAAGCCACAGCTGTCAAAAGTCGGGAATGGTAGCAAGCTTGCTTTGCCACTGCCGCTGAAATTTATCGCCACAACGACATGAAACAGCGGAAGTCATTCGAACCCGCCGCACTACTTCAAGCGGCCTTGCATTTAAAACTTCATAAAAAAGCACACGTGCGCGCTACCTCCATTGCGACATGTTAACACCGTTAGCGGAAATATAATGCGTCTGAAACCAATAAAGCTGTGAAATTCCTCGTCCCTAGTTAAAAGTTTCATTGAAAACGAAGAGCTCAATTCTCTACTATTTCCATTACACTGGTGTATCAAATCGAAAATCTATGTTCGTAAACATCAACAGCGAGTGATGTGCGCCGAATCTGCCGATCAATCACTTATAAATTAGATTCATCATTCCATGGTGCATATCGTAAATACAAGTACAAGTATTCATCGAACTATAACATGTTTAAAAGCCACACACAACATAAGAAGAAATTCTATCTCAGACAATTACGAGTTGTCACTTCGGATTTACTGATATTGAATAAGTATTGATGTGATGGCTAATCCGGATATGGAAAGAAATCATTAGTAAATCGGACAGTGAGAAACCGAATCTTGAATAATAATTACAGCAGTAGACTGTTTGAACAAATAAAAGCGCTGCATTTTCGACGTTTTTCTGCTCATATTCTATTGAGCATTATCATGCATGATACATGTGCGAAGTGGTACCAAATCTAGAGCAAAAAGGATTCTTTCGATCGAGAGCAGTGTTCCGACACGACACTTCCAGCGTGTCGAGATTTTCTTCGATACAGGCTTGCCAAGTATTCTTTGGTTTTACAGGCGGTCGTCGAATATCGACCGACAAGTGATGCACTTCACGGATGATGACATCCATGACGCTTTTCTCATGGCAAAACAATGAAGACTTCTCTGTCACAGACGAACTGGAACATTCCCGCAATCTACGTTTCACTTTTTCATGCTTCAAACCTTCTTTCTACCTGACATTTGCAATATACCGCATCACTCTTCTGTTAGCAATTCTCAGAAGCTCGACCAGCTTCAAGCCGAGTCGCTACGTTTTCGAATCATAGATAAGGGCCAATCTGATACACAAGGGCTCTACACTTCAATGGAATGTCCTTCCCCAAATACCCCCTTTTAGGGGCATTGGACGGTCCTGACATACTCAGACTATTTCTAGAGCGCTGTGATGCCTTCAGTACGGATGCCCTTCCTGGCACCTTCCAATAACACTTTCGGGGCCTCGATCGCTAGGACAAGCACTTAACCACTGTGCCACGGAAACCATCCGGTGTGAGTCCGAGCCGCTCCTTCTTCACCTGCCTCTGAGTCCGCAACATCTCCGAGGTAGCATAATTCTTGGACCTTTTGTAGAGCTATCCGTTCACTTTGAATAGCAACAACTGCAGAATTCTCCTCGCAGGCCTGTGAATATGAGTAGTACATGTTTTTCATATTTGCAAGGAGAAAAATCCTCTATCATGTAAAATAGAAAAACTAAGAGACGCAATAGTCCAAGGCACTATTTCAAAGCCCGTCATTTATTTCAACGAGTAGAGAAACACAAAATGTTCGCTACTGGCGACCGCAGTATTCAAGGTGCATTCCTCGCGACGAGTGTGGACCACAACATGGTGTGACTTGCTGACTTTCTTCGAGTGCTATGCAAAAAGTCATCTGCATATGATATATGCATCAAGATATATGAAATGCTACACACGGATATGAAGACCGTAAGATCATTGATGCGCAGAAATATTCCGTCCAATCTAAGCTATTAATATGAGTTCCCTGATGATTCTTTGCGAACTATTGAGAACTATTTAAGTTTTGCGAGATTTTTGTATTCTACACATTATTATGCATTTGTAGCCACAGTTGTTAAAGTCATTTCTAATCAAAGCAATCATTATTAAGTGCCGGTGCTTTATTAAATAATATCTTGATTAAGTTTGTATAGAATCACTGTAAAATATGACTTATTGCAAGTAATTTTCAGGCCGCCGGTAGGGCGAAATAATTGCCTTGAATCAGAATATGAACATATTGATATATATTGATGTAATTTTTAAAAAAATGACGAGGAGATAGTTGAAAAACATACCGCCACCCTCCAATAGAACGCCAGCTCTAATAGATGATCCAAGGTTTGGAAAAATTCAATTGCAATTTCATTGGTTCCAATTTTTGCAAACATAGAAATTGCAATTAATTGACAATTATCTTTTTAATTTAATCAATTATATTTTCATTAAAATTAATTATTTTTATTGTTGCCAAATCTAGGAAGATCCATCCACAAAATGATTACATAATTGACACTTAATTGACAAATACTAAGAATGTCATTTCCATAGCACATAGGTCTACGAGGACGCATTAAAACACTTACAGAAATTGACTTTACAGTGCTGTGCAGCAAAATTGCCCACTCCTGTTAATTTTGAAAAAATGCAGTCTTCTAGAGGTGGCTAGACAGGCTTAATTGTTTTGTTTCTCACATTCTTATGAGACTAAAATGCTTGTTCAATATTGATCTGCACTAATCAACGCGTAGGGAAGATAATCTAATAGTACAATTTTACCAATTTGATTGGGTGGACAATTTTGCTGCACAACACTGACTTGTAATCACATGAATGCATTTTCTGAATCTGTTCGTTGAATTTAATAGCACGACAAAGCATGCAAATGTACTAATATCAAAATTAAGCAATGACCGACAATGAATATTTATATTCTCCCCTTTTCTGCGAGCGCAATATTTTCCAGTTCAAACACATACGTGTATAAATGAATGCTACAGATTACTAAAAACAAGTTTCGCATTAGGTCAGTGTTTTTTAAGGCATTCCAAACGCACGAATCGTGCGTGTGGAATTATCCACTGTGCGCGTCAAATTTAATTCAAAGCATTAGCGTATTTAGGAGGGTTTCGGCTTTAATTTTTCGGCATGCGTGTAGCTAAATCCTTAGAAACACTGCATTGGGTTGCAACCAAATACGAATAGGCTTGCGGAATATTATGCTATCGACTGTGTAGGCCTATATCATACTGTATACCTTTTAATAGCCGTTCAATAAATCGCTTTTTTTACTTATGAATAACTGAAATTAATCGGAATAATTGGCACCTAATCCAATCAGTTGATTGAATTGCAGATGGTTCATCAATCAATTAGTTGCAATTAATTTCCAATCAATTAATTTTTCTAGCCCCTGAATGGATCGCCATCTAAGAGGAAGGAGTGAAAAGCAGGATGTGGCGGTCTATTTGAGGATACGGTATTTTACGAGTCACGAAGACGTGAATAATACATCTCATATAACTTCTTATTAGCTTGCACCAATTTGTGCAAAATGTTGATTGTGGACGGAAAATGCACCCATCTACAGGTATTAGCTTCTGTGGCTTCAAAGGACCACAAAGATTTCCATTGGACAAATTTTGAAACCTGAAGGCAGATAGCTGAATGTATTCCGAAATCAGTTCTATATTAGTCTAAACTTATTTTTCCATAAGGCGGGTACGGACGAGTTCAGCTTCGTCGATCAAAGCTTGAAGATTATAATAAACACATATTTCAATTTCATTATCAATCTACGAAATTTACATTCTAAAAAATATCTCTCTCAAACAGGAGATGCATTCAACCATGTATTTGTTTCATCTGATTGATCACACTCACAATTGCCTCAGTTTCGGCAGGTTCGGCAACATCTCCGAAGTCAGCCGGGTGAGGTCGAAGATTTGGCGCAGCGATCTGTAAATGAGAGGTGTAAACTGGAGGCGGTAAAGAGGTGCGCAGGGCTGAGGAAATGTCAATGAGTTTCGCATATGGATAACAGCTGTGCCAACAACTTATTTCACAGCTATCATATCACACGCTGGAGAAGTAGGCGGAGGAAGGAGAGGAACATGAGTGAAACGATGGCGCGTGTAACAGACTGTGTGTTTTGACTTTTCCAATTACCTACTTCGTGTACAGCGCCACTGTCGTGTACACATCTCCCCCTATGCAATCTAGACGCCGAACGCCGTCAGAAAGGAACGATAGAAGGGCGAAGGGGAACTGTTGCAGAAATGAGTGCTTGTGTGATGGTGACTGGAAGACTTAAAAAGAGTGAAGATTGTAGTGAAAAGAAACAAACACAATGCAGATCGAAAAAAATTCCACAAGAAAAAATCCTGATAATGCCTAAGTAAAACAAACGAAAGCTAGAAACACACTAACGCAGGCCATTGATTTTCTCAATTTTTATTGGTTCAGTTTCAGTCTCGTCTTCAGCATTATCCTTACTATAAGCGTTCCTGCATGAATTCAACTTGCATAAAATTGAGTATGTTCAGATAATTCTCCAGGTGTCAGTGATAATACGAATACAGTGCCTCGTGAAATATATAAGATAATTTTTCTCTTAACAAGGATTGGAAGAAAAATAATTGGTCGAAAATTTATATCAATTTATTGGACTTATTACTTGATTGGATAAATCTGTCCAATCATATATTAATTTTTTGAAAAAAAGTAAATGCAGTTAATTGACATGAACGATAAACATCTGTTTCATCAAATTATTTGCCCATCATCCCATAATTGGTTCTGATAGGATTGGTTCACAAGTACAGCTACTTAGTTTTGTTAACTATCAAAAATTAGTATTAAGAACTATTTAACATTCTATAATTGATTTTTTAATTAATCAAACGTAATAGAATGATGTGCCTACTAAGTAATGTGTCCACGGATAAATCCAGATTCTTTTCTCCGCGTTCGGTATCACTATTAGATCTGAGTCAAGAAGCAAAATTCCCATGGTTTAGTAACTTCCGTTTTAATGCTCAACTTTGCTATGATTCATATTTTTTCATTGATCAACAGTGCGACCTTTTCAACTAATTTGGAGTCTCAATATTTAGATTGATATCTGGATAACAAAATCAAATGATAGTTTGATGAGACAATTCTCAAAAAAAGCTATTTTCAAGAGAATTTTTAAAAATATGGTTGATGACAAAAATGTTTATGAATCCGATAACTGCTTCTTCATTTGTTCATTTAGTAGTAAGTCTCTACACGAGGTGAAGTAAGGTCTCTAAAAATAATTTTTAATGATAAATTTCACTGAAATATGACGATGCATTCCAACTGTTGCAGATACAATGTAGATGAGTTAGTTGAGCGCCAAATAGCTACTCATCTCATATTCGTGTTATGCTTTCACGCTTAGCTTGTTCTTTCGAAGTATCAATGACAGTGAGGAACAGATACAATGCAGTGACAGCACTCCATCTAAAGCACTGATAGATGAACAGCTAAAACATGCGATAGAGTCTTATATGGCAGTCAATATTTCTTATATAAACAAATACGAACGTTGAAACATCCAATAACTTGCCATCACACACTCCACTAATGAGTATCAGTCTGTTTGCATACGTGAGATACGGCTTCTATCGCAAATGCCTTTTATTGTTAACAGTCACACACTAACTCTTGACACCGAGACCTCTCAAATTCCGAGGCGTTCAATATGAGAAAGGCAGATAAGAAAATACAATAGAAAGACCAACTTACGCCGAGTAAAAACACACAAGAATGTTTACATAATTTCAATAATACCTTTACCGCCAAGGAGTCGTGAGGGAGACAATACATGACATTATCCAACTCAAATGGTAATGCCATGAATCATTCACAGAAAAATTACCTTCATAATTTTCCTTTGATCTATCAATGTAATGAAATTGTTTGATTACTATTTGGAACTTCAACTCATTACAGCAGATGTTGTGTATCAGTATCTCAATAAATGCATGAGGCCATTTCCAAATTCAATGTTGCTATTCAAACGGTTTTCTGTTCGCCACAAGGAAAAAATCAAATCAAATAAATGAATAATAAATCAAGATGAATATTTTTGATCTTTTGGAAGACTTGTTATGTAGGCCTATACAAAACAAGATAAAAATATAAAATAATACAGAAAAACCAACACACTCTTGAAATTTCAAAAATATGAATCACGAAATTCACTTTGTGATGTATGGCATGTACGTCGTCAAAACAGCTCTATAGGTGACTATCGGTGAACGCGTATGCGAAGTACCCGGTGTATGAGCTGCATGATTTTAAATTTAATGAAAACACTTCTTAAATTAATGCATATAAATAAATATAAAAAACAACATAAAATACCCAGAAAATTATAAAAACAATAGGGTAACAGACAAACGGTAAGATGAATGAGTAGGTACGTGCTGTATGGAAGACAACATTCTAAAGTAGAAAAATGGAAAGATTCTTATAAATTTCAGTTTCTCAATCCATAAACAGTGACTCTCAAAATCGTCATTTCTGAAGTAAAAATCTCGGCGCCAGCTTCTTTTGTCCACAAAATGAATAACAAAACATTTGCCTGAGTAGTTTCGGCTTGAGGAAATTGTCAGAGTCTCAACTTCGAGCAGAAATAATGAGCTGATTACCTTGCGGCAGTTTTTGATGTGGGCAATAAAAGAAGCAAATGTACATGAAGCGCCCGTAAATCAGATTGCTTACAGTCCACTTAATGATAAGCTAATTGATGAATGCACTGAGAGTTGATACCGCTATCACATAGTCGTCTCAGTGGAAACAGAGCACAAGTTAAAAGCAACGATAAAATAGGTTAAAAAAATTGACGGCAATATAAAGTTGCATCATAACGTAGCGCCATAAGTAGTTTGAGAATTAAATCAAATACCATTAATTCAAATCTGTGATGAAAATTACGTTTCATCATATTTGCCGACACAAAGTCTTCAGCAAATGGACTTTTTCATAATATTAAGATTAGTGCTGTCGCAATCTGTCTGCATTGTTTGCAATTTACAGATGAATCTTTCGTTAATCGTTGCTAAAACTGTTACTTCTTTCTCACTACCACATTGTCAGATGACTTCCAAGAGTTGCCGAAATATTGCGTCTAAAAAAACAAGATCAGCTTGAATTAGTAGTATGTCGGGTTAGATCAATGGTTCGCAGTATCATTACCCGCTCATAAACCTCGCATTTCACTCAAGAGGTCGATCGATTTATTACAAGAGGATTAAAACGAAGATTTGCTACTAGAGAAGTTATCAGACTTAACTCTTAGCGTGAATTTTGTCATCCGCGCAAAAGCTGGCACTTTGGGATGCAAAGGCATCAGAGGTCGCTACTATCATCCTTAGCTTTCAGGGATAGAAATAGCTAACAGTTGGAAATAAGCTACAATTTATTGAAACTAATTAATATTTTTAACCGACTGGTTATGTGGAGATAGATAATCGATTAATGTGATTGAATCGCACTTGAAGTCTTGATTGAAAATCGTCTCGAAGTCAACGTCTTTGCTTCCTAGCTAGTTATGACATGACAGTTATAGCTACTAATTCAAATTCAGTATGATGCACAATGCGCATGATAAAAACTGCTAGAGCCATAGCGTTCCTCAGGCATCAATAATAAAAATGACAATTCTCCTCTTGGCATGTTCATCCACATGTAATGAATAGGCGAAATATATACTAGCAGAAAATAATTTCCAAACCATCACGACCCTTTCTTTAATTCTGACTAGTCTCCATGAAGCAGAACGAATTCAAATTATGCTCCGATAATGCGTTGGATCAAAGTAATTTGTGAAATGCACAACAACTCCAGAACATTATTAATTTCAACCTAGACGTCACAATTATCACAGATATGCCAATTGACCATTGCTTACAAAAATGAGAGAGATACGGCATGCACATGTCAGGAAACAGAATTCGACAAATTGATTCTACTGTAGTATACTTGATTTAAACAACGACAAACACGGTCACTCGCCAACATGTCGTTGAGTTATCATACAGATGTAAACTTCATTGACACCATCGCGGCTCTTAATAAGAAATAAACAATTTCATGTCAGCGACATTGTGAGCGCCGCTTGAGCTACGAGAACGGAAGCAGCAATGATAAATGCGCCATGATTTCGAGCCTGCTTCCTGAAGAAGACGTTTCTAATCCTTGTTTCTCCTTATGAAATTCCCTATCACGTTAGCGGAAGAATTTTATCGACATTTCAGGTCCCCAGCTCTTTCTAATTTCAAGACGAAATGACTAATAGTCTGACAGACACTAACCCAACTCTCAGAGACCGACAACATACTAAATTAATGTAGATGTGATAACACACAGTGCTAGTGCGATATTCACAATCAGGCAAATGATTTCAGAATCAAGCGATTTCTTATTACAATCACAATTTTCTTCGAGAAAAAAATATGAAAAATGCAATCACCACTGAAATGAATATTCAAATTGCTTATTGGTTGAAATTATTTGCGTTTCATCGCTTTCATGAGCTATCCTCATTTTAATATATTTATTATACATAACATTAGCTGGAGCTTACTGAGTCATGATACACCGGTGAAGGACCACATGGAAAAATAAAAGCTTATTCGTTCAACGATAAGTATGTGGATTGAATGGGGGATAGAAATAATACTCAAGGTTAGAGAAACTACAAAAACGTGGCGTAGTTTACTGTGTATCAGGGTTGGAGCTGACCGATTCCAACTCTGCTGCTCATCTTAATTGATGTGTTTTCAACAGCTACCGGTATCCGGGCATACACAGTTTTTTTGCAAAAATAATGTTTTCTCTTTCCAAGGTTTGAAATTGCGGTCAATTTTGACAATCAGTGACTCTGAACTAATCATGCAAAATACATAGCACATGTTAAGAATATGAAAAATTTATCAATTGTGGACCTTTTCAAGCATTAAATAAAGAACAAGTTTCAACATGTGTTGAAAATAGGCATACTTCTCTGCCTTCTGTAATAATATTCATTAAGTATTAGTTAAATCTACCTGATTAATGCATGAACAAGTACATGTACACTTTCAATATAATTTATAGCCTACTAAAGTCTTATTGTTGTCATTCCCGTCACGTAATAAATTTTTCAGCACACAAGAATAGTGAATAAATTCAAAATCATTGACTGTCAGAAATGATCGCAATAGCAAACCGTAAACATGATGTATTCAGGGGACATCTGGAAATGTTTTAAAAATACAGGTATTAAAAAGTCACCCCACAGTTGGTATGTGCAATATGGAAAAATAGCGATATTCAAGCAGTCTGTATATTATAATTGCCTGTCCATGCATCGCTCTAAACTGTATATTAACTATTTGCAGACGTTTTAAGGATGATAGAAGCTTGAAAGCTAAATTTGAATACAAGAGACTAAAAATCTAAATCAATTGAAAATCACCGACATGGCACCTGTCGCCTCCGACTTGAACCTGCATAAAAATTGATCAGCTAGGAGTCGCTTTTAGCAAATATACACAACGATAATGCGTAAGCACTACCCAAACAAGAAGGATGATTATGCAAATACGAAACTCCAAGTATAATTATTGCTAGAGACCTAATATTGAAGCTTAAACAAATTCGTCATATTTCATTTCCAAAAAGTCGTATCTTTGTTTGCTACACTCGATATACTCACAATTACTTCAAAGCAAGATCATGGCTACAAAAATTCGAATTCATATGCTACTGAAAAAGATATCCATTTCCATGATAATGAGTTAATTAATTGGAATGTATGTAAACATTTGTTATACTCATTATTTAGTTTCAAGATGTCAGGCAAATAATTACAACTATGCCTTCTGCATTCGGAATTGGATAATTTCATAATCCATTATTCAAACCAATGACTTTAGTTGACGGTGAGCCAAAATGATTCATTATTTGATGGCCATCAAACATATCCATTTTTTAAGTTCTTAATGCAACGGTGGCATGCTATCAAACTATGTACACATTTCAGCTACAAACTGTACTATTTCAGTTTAATAAAGCTTGTATGCCGGAGATATACAACCGCTGAACTGTCAATCCTTCGTCACAAATTTCGATGAAAAGTAATATATCAATTTTCCAATACCAATCATGTGGATGAAATCCTTCTTGTCACATATGATCATGACGTCCTCTACTGAAGAATCGCGAAAACGAAATATCAACCTCAACCTGCATTATAAAATGAATGAATGTTCCACTTGACTTACCATCCATCGCACATCAAACGAAAGCCGACAAGAGACAAAACCTAGGTGTTGAGCTGCAGATATCAAACATGTAAATTCTAAAGATAATGGAAGTCTGACGCATCAAAAGAGATAAATTGGTATGATTTGCAGAATTTAAGCACTTTCAATAAGACCGATGCACTGATTTCCAAAGGCATGAGGACATTATTTACTAAATATCGAATTCATTACTTCACTTGCGTTTCAAAAACCATTTTGAAGCTTATCGCAGGCTGCGTACGCATGTTATGATTTCGATAGGCCTAAGGCTTTTTTAAATAACATGTACAATTTTTGCTGCAAATATAAGGCCCAGCTAATTGTTTTGTCTCTTTAAACAGGATAATCTGCATAATCAAGGGAACAAATTTTTTTAGCCACTAGGCAGAATTGAGAAAACAATAACATTCTTCAGCATCCATGCCCTTTCGCAGTTTCGACAAAAGCCTGAAACATGCCATGGGGCATCTGGAAAAGTATTTTCTGAGGACCCCTCACAGAGCGATGAAGTGCATGCATATCAAAATATTTCGATTGATAGTACTTTCTCTATAAATGCTCAGTACCCGACTTAATGCAGCTTTAATTATTTCGCTACCCTCTGTCAATTTGCTTAATCACATATTTTTGTAGATCATTTGGTAGCTGATCTCATATTGATAGCATGTACTCGCAACAAAACAATAGCAACAAAATACTTACACACCCATTCGAAAATATTACTTAACTATGTCCAAAAAGAATACGAGCGCATTTGATATGAATATGGCGAAATAAGACATACTAGTTGGCCAAGGGAGAAAAAAAGAAGCTTTAAGTTTTATCAATGTCTGACTGTGCACCATGGATAATAGGAGGCTAGATCTAATGTGTGCCTGTAAATTACATCCATTCAATATTTTGTTTCAATAGTTGAAAATAGACCATAGAATCGCAACTTAGAAAATGCATTAGAATTCAACAAATACTTCATCCAAAAACTGATTTCCATTTAGAATCATTTGCACGCAAGCATTTTTCAAAATTCATTTAAAAAAAGATTCTAGAGACGCAATTTGTGGTCGTTCTAAGCATCGTATGAAATTGTGAGAGGAGCCATTAGAGTAGCTTTGATATCCTCTTTCTTTTGGACACAAATTTTTGAGACTATGGAGAGGTGTAAAAAGAATTAAGATGGCAGAAGCGTTCTCAGCTGTATATAAAACTTATTGTTTCTGTTAAAATTATATTTGTAAAATCATACGCCTCTGGCCATTCGCGAGGATATGCACTAGTAGGCCTACTTTCACAAACTGTAGGAGGTTATTGATTTCCCTGATTCTCTGGTGAAAATTTTAACAGAAGCTTACGTTTTAGATGTTGCGGAAAATGCTCCTGGCATTTAAATTTTATCTTGAGAGAACGCCCCTGGGACAATTTTATCAAGGCCATTGAGATCATTTTGTGCGAGAACCAGTTTGACTTGACACCACACTATTCATATCACTGTGTAATACATAACTCTACTCAAAGTTAAGGGTTACAAACTGACCTTGATCAGCATGGAAACCTTATGATACCAGCTCTGCTAACAGAACATCGGAAGGAAGTCGATGACATCATTGAGTAAATGCTATAAAAATAACGTAGTGGGATCTTTGTGAAAATTTGGAATATGCCTACATGGCGTGAAAATATTGGGGCTACGTCTTCAATATTCATCATAAATGATGCGGCCAAACAAAGCATTATGAAAAATGGGTTTGTCAGTCATTACAGTTTCATCTTTGACAAAAAAATTGCATCATTTGATGCACATACAGCAGCAGAACAAATGCGATGTATGTGCTGCAGAGTTTTAGATAAACGGGCTGTGTTGAAGGACGAGACATCATGCACATTCACAAGCTTAGCCTTCGATCAAAAAGAGGCTGTTTGGTCAGGAATGAGAGTAGAAGACCCCAAAATATTCAGAATCATTCTTTATGGAAGGCCTCGAATGCGTGTGCAAATAACGCTACCAACGTTGATATTTAAAAACTCCGGAATTCATTAAGGCCTCAGCCACACTGCGAGCTTTTCCAAGCGTTTCCGAGCAAAGCGTTATGCTGCAAACATTATGTCATCATTACAGCAGTTGTGGACTGCCACACAGCGAGCAAAGCCAAGCGATTAATAGCTTGATGACATACGTTTGCTTGGGTCGCTAGTGTTTGTCTTGCTTTCAGTGCGACTGAGGCCTAAGATTCTCATCCCTGGGTCGGAGAATAGTAAAGGATCAAACACAAAGGGTAGCCTGGACTTACATTACTTTGATCAAACGTGTTTATGAGGTCAATGATTCAAGTTGGCGAAAAACAAAATACTCCTACAAAATCGGTTGATCAATTTCTGAAGACATTAAGGCCTATTAGTTGAATATCTTTACTTCAAGCAAATAATTTTTTTCAGTGCGCTCTTCGCACAACCAGAAGACGGCATGATTAAGATTTCAAGTAAAGTGCATCAGATGATGTTCTTAACTATCGAGAACACCAATCCTTTGACATATCAGATAGTAATCTATCATTCCATACAGGTAGGCTACAAGGAGTTGACAATAATTTGGTAAATACAGAACAGAATGCTATCACAATCAAACAGTAAATTTCTCCGTCAACTCGTGTCTTCTGCAATATAGCCTACAGGCAAGTAGGCCTACAGTTTGGTGTTCCCTCTCCCTCAGTCCGAGAAGTGACCTAGTTTAATGAAGAGAAGTTGACGTGGGATGTGGAATTAATCCGTTTCCCAATGACTTTTTTACAGCATTAGTTTATGAACTCTGAACAGGTGACAGTTTGTGGTTTACGACTTATTATGCTTGACATAGCCTACTGAAACTGTGCACGGCCCGTCTGAATTCTAAATGAGATCCTTTTCTACACGCAGAATTCAGGCCCTATATACAATTGCACCAATTGTTTAAAGGTAGTGCTAGTTAAACAGCGATTTCCAGCCAGTTAACTTAACGGAAATTAATCAAACGAGCCTAGAATTTTCGGGTCTGGGCCCGTTAGCCAAGGCCCGGATTTTTTAGTCCCCTTGCAGATTTAATTTTTCGGCTCAGAATTGTCTTCTTTAAAATTAGTAGCCATTTGAATATATTCGCAAATTATGATTGCACAATCAATCATCACATTTTTCATTATCAGGATTCACTCAAAATGTCTGCTTGTTCAGAAGAGAGCCATATGAGTACTCATAATCTAGCCACCAATTAAATGCAACTTTAGATGCATATTCTATAGCATATAGCAAGGGTTCACGTACATGTATGTTTTCATATTCGTAGATGCAACGAATTCATACATCGCAATATGCAATCGCGTATGTGCTTCTCAAAACGTGTAGCTCGCACTGGCAGAGAAAATGTCCATGTTATCAATAATTTATCCCGCCAAAAATACTTTGAAAATTCCGTCACATCTCGAAGAAATATTTTGTCATGAGTCATTTTGTACAGAACTCACTAGTCTTTAAATCCATTCATAGAATTCTTAGGGAGAAGATTCTGCATGTGTCAAGGAAGCCAATAGCCTAGCGAACAATGTCTAGTGATTTTAGCGTTCGCTTTTATAGAAATGATTGTAAACCGTGCAAATTATACTCGATTGCGCATCAACACAATACATGTAGGCCTACTGTTTCTAGAGGATGGTAATGAAAATAATCTGAAGAACAAGCGATCGAGTGTGTTTCCTAAAATACAGGTCAGGGCTTGGTTTCCACTCTTGCCGAAGCGCTGATCTCAACTTTTCATGCTTTTCAAATTCTTGGTAGTCCTTGGCCATGTCACGATCTCGTCTCTGGTTGACTGAAGACATACAACCATTCGCCTTGCAGATGACCAGCTGCTATTGTAACCTTGTGACTACATTAGTAAAATATGGGCACCTGGGTTCGAATCCCAGCGCGAAATGTCGGCTAATGTATATTAATTTTCGCAAATGACGGATGAGGTTATCATTTACCAAAGTGGCGTCCTATAGCAAGTAATTACAACTCATTTCAGGCCCTTCGATTCTGAAATTTTGAATTTTTGTCACTGTTGTCACTGGTAAGAAAATGGATATATTCTTCCGTCTCTATTATTTGAATGATGCTGATTATATCGATGTGATTTTGGTTGGAATGTAATGCTATGCGATCATACTAAATAAAGTTCATGTATATCTGTCAACAAGATTCTTCTACGAGTAATGCTTCAAGTAACTAAATCAAGTAATCAAAAGCAAGTGACAAAAATTCAAAATTATTCAACACAACGTAGGACTAGCATCACAACGGATGTTATATGGCATATTCAGGACCTGATTTACTTATTACTTGGTGTACTTTACTATAAAACTTCCTTTAACTAAATGGGTGCTTTCAGTAAATAAAGATGTCTATTTCAGAGGAATTTAAAAGAAATAATCGGCCGATTATCAAAATCACTAATCGGTACACCCCTAGTAATTGGCCCCATTTGTTAAATATTGGCATCTACTGGTAGTGGTAGCCCGCAGGGTCATTTGCAGTGCACGACTAATAAGAGTAGGCCCATACATCATGAATTGAGATAACATTCAGACGACCGCTGACAATCATACGTTCTTATATCTGGCATTAAAAAAAGGAGAATTTCGCAATTTGTAAAATGCAAAATTTCTTTAGTTTCGTGCCACGAGGCATAACCAATCCAAAATAAATTTTTCATTTTAAACTTTATTACCTCATTTACAGACAAGAAACAATTTAAACTACAAATAAGACAAAAATTTTTCGGCAAAATTCACGCTCTTTTTAATGTTATTAGATGTTAGAATGAATTAAAAAGATAAAATAAAAAATCATTGGTAGTCATGGAACTTGTTGGAATTCCTGCGAGGACAAATGAAGTGCTACTATCTGTGATGGTGCTTTTTATCACAGTATATTTTGATAGCGCATTTTCATTGAGCTTTTGCAGAAATCATTTTTGATACATTATTGCTTTCCATCAAGTTCCATGACTACCACTGAATTTTGTAATTTTATCTTTATCATCCATTCTAACATGTAATGACATTGAAGAGGGAGTGAATTTTGCCGAAAAAATGTTGCCTTATTTGAAATTTAAATTGTTTCTTCGCCTGTAAATGCAGTAATAAAGTTAAAATTGAAAAAAATATTTTGAATTAGTTTTGTAATTGATAAGGGTCATTCGCATCGTGCATTATCTTTTAGAACAGTTAGATGTCACTACATTCATACATTTGACAATGACCCCCAGTAATATGGTGCGTTACTTGCGTACTTGCACATCGGAAGAGGGAGAAATCCCACTTCACTGTAGGGGAGACTGAGGTGACATGGCAGATGCTTTTCAAAATCACTTTCACTTTTAAATAAAAGAAATCAAAGTGTCGGCATTGTGACCACTTTGCATCACTATCTATGTTTAATCACTACCCAAAGTCTCATTCATAAATTGTTAATAGAATCAATATAATGAACATTTTACAGTCAAGGTCAGGTGGGGTGGATTGGGATTTGGGTGGGGCTAGTTGTCGTTGGGAGGTGCTTCTGCAGCGAAATCAGTAAGATTATACCTAAATATTGTCAACTCTTGATTAATTGAGAAAGCATGGGAACTGTTCGCTTCTCGAAGTTTAACAGCCTTCAGATCCATCGCCATGACAACGGAAAAGATATCTATCCGATCATTAACTTTGCTGATCAAAGCGTGGGAAAGATGAATGATATTTTTTTGTGACTATTAAAATCAACACAGAAAGGAGACAGCAGGTGCAGTAGATTAGAATTTTCTAAATTGAACATCGGCTAACTATCATTGAAACTATAATTGAAACATCGGCTTGAAACATCTGAGCTTGGAAACATATAGAGTGTAGACGTTGGCATCAGTACCGGTAATTGTCATGACGACGAAAGTTGATAACACAAGCTCACAAATGATGCGTCATTTTTGTGTCCTTTTGGTTTTTAGATGGAAAAAATGAATCCTTAAAAAGATATGTAAATTTTGAATTTCTTTTCAGTTGACCTCGTGACCTCATTAGGTCTACCACTTATAAAGGCTATTGATGCCATTCAAAAGTCCTAAGCATAATCTCCACTGTGTAGTTGGTCGGTCTGCCACTTGCATGAAGACAGCATCCCCATTAAAATGTCTGATATTTACGCTAGGTTTTTTTCAAAAAGTAGGTCAACTCTACCCATAAGATTATATGCCAACTGAACCCAAATATTATGAATGACTGTTTACGTCTCATGTGATGGGCTATCTTTTTCATGAAGTCGTGTTATTCCACCACTCACATGAAGTCTTCGTTCTGAGGGAACTTTGGATAGAATTGTCCTTCAACTCGTCCATGTGTACAATATACCTTAGACAGCACCCTTACAAAGTTGTTATATCAAACCAAAACAAGGCGATTTTTCGGCAAGTTTTCTTTGTCCTCGCCTAAGATATACGACTGAAACAGACACCAAGATACTTTCTCTGCCTGATGTGGAGATGGGACTGGAAAAAAACATTGACGATTTCATAGTGCCTCGCATAAAGGTTTAGTACTCAGGAGGACCCATATGCCATTGCCAACTCACTGCATATACGATGTCACCCCAGTCTCCCCAAGGCCTATATACATGTAGACAATTCCACGGAAAAGAGACACGGAGGTCAAAGTCACAAGCGCCTTTTTACGGAAGTATTTCACGTGTGTGTTTCATTGAAAGGATATCTCAAGTCATTTGGAATCACGACATCTATCATTCAGACATTTCTGTTGATATGTTCAATTTGGAGAATGTAATTTATTATTATTAAGAATCAAAATTAAACTTTTTGAAACTATGTAGGGCCTAGGTAGTGCTAGAAATAAAAGTGCGTTGCAATGTTAAGTTAATTGTTGTTAATGCGCATTTGCTCTACACTCAAATAGCATTTTCTCCATTGCTTCACCTAGATGCTTCGATTTGTCTTTAAGAGTTTGAAATTTGTAATATCCTTATTGATCGCTACTGACTAGAAGTTCACAATTTTTCTATCTAAGTACTACATACATTGCATGTGTCTTATACTAATTTGCTTATTTGCAGGTGATGCTAAGCACCGACACCTTTGACGGAAATTTGATGGAGAGGTTGATACTTACGACCTTTGAGATCAAATAGATTCTTACTCGTTAAGGACATGACTATACGGTATTATTTAATAATTATCCTACCAGCTCTCCTGAAATATTAATTAAATAGAAAAGCACTTCTGGCAACATATAGGAAACAGTACAAGAAAGCGACAAAAGCATGAACAAGTTTACAAAAAGTAAGAAAAGGTAGAACTTTCTCTTGTCTCGCAGGCTATGTCTCCTCCGATTGCGGATCGACTGATTATAAATGTAATCGAAGAAACTAAAAAAGCTTCAGCTTGTTTCTGAGTAGTTACATCACTATGCATAGATGTATCAATTTGACAATGAAGCCAGAATCGTAACAGTCAGTTCTTTGCCTGGAAATCTGGAACCACCAATCGTGGAGTATGTTGCACGCCAAAAAAATGGAACATATATGTATATATGAGTATATAGTAGATTACCGGAATAGGATTGGAGAAACTTATGCGAAAAACTTATGATTTTCAATTTCATAGAAAAATGTTGGCCCTTAAGCTAAGGGAACTAAACTTAAGCAAGACATCATCTACATCTCAAATAAATAGTATTCAGAATATGACTTCTTTAATCACGTGTCTTAAAAGGAAGCGCAAATGGGGGGTATTTCATTTGAGGCATCTTCAATTACGCTACATGTCCACCGGTAGCTAGACTTCTAGTAATTCAAACATGCATACAATGCTTGAGTTCATCAGTTGCAAGACCATTTTCCAACCATGCAGAAAACTTCAGAAGATGCTTCGTTAGGAAAAGTTGTCGAGTTTTTATATACATATAAATATACAGAATTCCTAGTACTAGAGACTATTAAGCGCTCGTAATATACAGAAGATCAATGATTTGTCTCCTAGAAAATTAGGAGTAAACGCTCTTATGATCTACCGTTTTGAAAAACAAATTTCACTAAACTATTTTCCAGATCGAGTTCTTGAAGATGGTGAGCCTACTCATGTCTAAATTATTTAGTCCGTGAAGAAGCGGCAGTTGTCTGACAGAAATTAACTTATCTTGAGCAGCACCTTTCATTGCCTGATCCATTGATAGGTGATAATAATCATTTGCAAATAAACTGCACAAGAAATTAATAAAACGAGGAAACGACATAAATCAAGCTAACCGTAACACTGTTAAACATTAGTTGAGCAGTTTCAGATAATCCTACTGCAATAATTAATAGGATACTTACATCACTTCCACCCATGCTGGAAAATTCTTCCAAGGAATATCACTATACAAGGCTCTCTCGCAGTAAATAGAATTCCCCAGACAGCTGCATATTTTCGACGATGGACAAGACACGAATTGAGCTTCACATGAATACACAGTCAAGTAAAATACGAAGATATATATAAATCCACATTCATTCATGGTTCTCATCCACTGCCCGTGTTTTTCATTTGACTTAGTAGATTGTATAAGTTCACACACAAAAACGGTCGGCTCATCTCGATGGGTCAACCACCGGAGACCTCGACATCATGTTAACATCATAAAAGGCGGTTTTAACAATAAAAATGAATATCAAAATTAATTAGAGCAGATAAACAATGCATGCATCCGTTGAGTGCATAAGTATGCAAATACAGTAAGCATGCAAAATGTACTCACAGAAATCCGACACTCATGTAATCTGTCATGAATATTCACCATGGACCTCTAAATATCTAGCATCTCAAAAAATACTCCTGTACTAAAATTTAAAGAATGTCGCCTTTGGAGACTGGATTTTTCATTTTTCATTTGAAATCAATGCTCTCAATTCAACAAGTAAAAATGCAGTTATTCGAGCTGCAAGTCCGGATGCTTACTAAATGGAACATCAGATGACGAAACACTTCAATTGTAGGCTTCATTGAGGACATGGAGTAAGGATATATAGGTATAGTGTCGACTCAAAAAAGTGTCTGTATACAGTGAAATTTTTTTAAAATGATTCAGTTCTATGCGGAAATCACGTTCCTGTGGTCCAAAAAATTATTTGAGCAGTTCTAAAAAGGCTAAGTTTCTGTAAATTTATATACTACCGACATGAAACCCTTTTATAAGTAGTATGAAACTATTTAAGTTGGATATCAAAAGGAATGAATGAACATTCGTTAACAAGCGTCTTAATTAAGCGGAAATTAAGCTGATGATCAAGGAAATTTCATGAACTATATTATAATGCAAGTCTCTGTAAGTTTTCAAGAAAAAGTATCTCATTGTGCTTCTTGGCTGAGATGTGATGTTTTTAATTCAATTTTCTGCGGCATGATTTTGTGATTCACAAACCGTCATTTAAATGAATTCAAGAATCATTCAAGAATTCTTGAATCGTGATAGTAATGGATCCATTAACATCTTTCAAATGATCATCGTCCTTGATTATGATATTTTGCCGTGTTTTTCTCTTTCAGTGGCAGTTTGTGATATGATCATGCGCACGCAGTGGCGGCGCCAAGGGGTTACATACGGTTACTGATGGTAACCGCTAGAAATCGAATTGTAACCGTACTTGTAACCGTTCTGTGAATTTGAGCTCATTGACTTGACGACTACATCAACATTAAAAAAACTTGTGCGTCTTATAGAATCTGAGTCATGTCAGTCTTATTCTATCAATAAAATGTTTGTGAGACGCAGTGTCGACATGTGCACGCAGGGCGCAGAGCAGAGGGATCTGATATCAATAGCAACTGACATATAACGCTGTGGTTTGTGTGCACGAATGGAGGATCGCATTTCGTTACAATCAGTGACGATGACGAATGTTCTTCAGTTGATGCTAAGAACAGCTTTCGTCTCTCCTTGAAATTTATTGACCAGATTAAAATAGTTAATTAAAGGATATGTACAACCCCTGCGCGTTTCAAGCGTTCGCTCTTCCTCAGAGGGTAATTCGCTAAAACCATTTATTTACTTTATTGTTCGATTGAGGGTGCCCTTTCATTGGCCTTGCGAGTTATGAAGACACTTGCAGAATCAACAACGAGTGTTGCCAGATTATCAGATATGGATAAATGGCTATTTTCTGCCAAAAGACGGAGGGAGTCTTCGCTTAGTGATTCTACGGAAACAGCTGAAAGACGTAAACGTGTAGCTCTTCAAAAATCTACTTCACCGACTGACCAGTGTGCCCTTTCCTCCGATATTGATCCGACGTCGCATACATCAAATGAAAGTGTGTGTTCTGTGTCTACTTCTCACCAGAAAGCTACCTTGTCTTCAAACGTCCACATCGATGGTAAATTTGACTCTCTATTGACTGAAGAATTCATGTCTATTGAATCGTGTCCAACTGATGCTGAAGACGATCTTCTTGGTACACCATTATATCATTTATCAGACGAACATTTCACCCTATCAGCAGAAGCCAAAAGCGCCACGAAACTCATGCCGTCCGCGCCACCTGGACCGAAGGATATATCCCAATCACCAGATGATGGTCCCTATAGAAAGCCACTAGCTAGTGGTCCAATGAAATTGATTCCCAACAAATATAATCGACGATTTGTCAAAGATTGGTTGGATAATGAAAAGTATTCGTGATTAGAATATTCCGAAAGAGAGGGAAAAGCTTATTGCTTCGTATGCCGGCATTTCAAAACAAGTGGAAAAGGCGCTTTTGTTGATGAAGGATTCGACGCATGGACTAAGTGCAGCGTAAAAACTGATGATCCTGCGGTCAATCGTCTATTTGCTCACAAAATCTCTGATGACCACATTCTCAGTGTTGAGAAGTACGCCAACTATTCTAAATCAAAGAAATCAGGAGCTACCATCGTTGATTCCCTCGACGACAGTCATCGAGAGGCTGTGCAGCGTAACCGTGAGTACATGAAAATTATTTCTGATGTCTTAAGACTGACGGCTGTTTAAAATATAGCACAGCGTGGCCACCGCGAAGCCAATGACACAAGTAACTACGGAAATTTTCTTGAAATTCTATATTTTTGAAAGCCATATTGCCAAGTTATTTACGACCGGCTAACCACAGGACCCCGGAATGCTAAGTATACACATTATACCATACAGAACGCTATCATTGAAATTGTGGCAGAAATTATTCTTGAAGAAATAAAATCTGAAATACAAGAATCCAAATATTGCGCAGTTTTAGTGGATGAGACAAAGGATCTGTCTAAAGAAGAACAACTATCGATAGTTATCAGGTATGTTTACGAATGTGAAATTCATGAAGAATTTGTAGGATTCACGATGACTGAACATGGATGCAGAGAGCCTGACGAAGTATATTCTGCAAGAACTGTTCAATTTGGGGATTGATTTGCATACATTAGTTGGTCAAGTCTACGATGGTTCTCGCGTCATGAGCGGGCATCTTAGTGGAGTTCAGCAGCGAATTCGTGAGGTGGCTAGCAAAGCTTTGTATTTTCATTGTGCTAATCACAAATTGAATCTTGTTATTGTTGACTCAGTCAAGGGTGTGATGCCAGTTGCCGATTTTTTGTCACACTTCAATCCGCTTACAACTTCCTTAGCGGATCCAATGTTCACAGTAGGTGGTTTGATTTCCAAAAAAAGATGGGTTTCAAACCTATCGAATTCAAACGTCTATCAGATATTCGCTGGTCTGCCCAAGTGAGAGCCGTCGCTGCTGTTAAGTTAAGATTCGCTGAATTTGTCGATTTTTTGCGTTCGATCATTTTGAATGACGAAAACATGGAGCGAGCTGGTTCTGCGAAAAGCATCCTTTCCGAAGTTAATCAAGCATTTCTCTACATCATGTTGGTAATGTACGACTTACTCTCTGAAACAAAAAAAGGCCTCTGACGTTCTACAGGATCCCAAAATCGATTTCATGAAGGCGTCATACATTGAAGCTATTGTGGAAGAGATTGCATCTTATTGCAATGATGCTAAAGCTAGCGATTACTATCAAAAGTCATTTGAAATGGTTGAAGGAAGCGATGTTCCTCGCTGCCGTGAATCCAGAAGACAGTCAAGCCTCACAGACAGATTTCACGACTTCGTGGTGTATTCAACCGTTGGCTCAAGGGAAAATCCTACCACATTGGACGACATGAAAAGACTGATATTATTCCCTATTCTCGACAAATTGAGTTGTGAATTCAATGAACGATTTAATAGCTCAAATATGGACATCATGAAATCACTGTCAGCACTGGATCCTCGTTCGAATAACTTTTTGAATGTTGATGAAATTCGCCCATTTGCTGAGCACTACGAAATTGACATGGAGGGGCCTTCCATTGATATGAGACACGCTAAGCGAATGGTCGACAGAAACGAGGTGAGATTGAACAATATCCTAGAACTTCAATAATTAAAATATATTATATATTATAATATATACGTTGGGTCTATATGTGCGTACATAACTGTATAGTTCAGGGGAGCACAGAAAGTTTTCATGTCCAAGCCATCTACACATCTATGAGTATAATTTCATGAAAATAAGTAACATCCGTTAAAATATTCAGATCATTTATGTAACCAGCAATATAAGTGATGTAACCCATTTGTAACCGTTCTACTGGTTCGCTGGCGCCGCCACTGTGCGCACGCTAAACAAAATAATCCTACTATAATAGAACTGAGCTTTTGATAATGGTAACTCACCGAATTGCTACTTTAGCAAGCTCCCTATCCAAATTGATATGACATGGAGGATTTGTGGAATACTATTATTTATTCTGTAGTGATATCATCATCAATCAAATTCGTGTCAATTTCTCCAAAAGTGTAGAAATTTGCATATTTCACTTGCATTGGTCTCGACTCATGTTCATTTAATGAAATCGAAACTGTATACGCAGAGGATTTAATAAATGCCGAGTTACACTACACCTAATACACCTATGCTCTATGTCCTTCATCGGCTTCATGTCATGATAACTTGGAGGGCAAGATAATTTGTTGAATTAGCAATTCGATGGGCTATCATTACTTAAAGCTCAGCCTTATTATAACAAGATTTCTTAAGCGTGATCACATCACAAACTGTCACTGAAAGATCAAAACATCGTAAGAAACTGCACATAAAATGAGCTTTGAAATATGCAAATGGGATTACTATTCAGATTGAAGAAATGACGCTCTGTGAATTATAAAATTATGCCGCTGAAAATTGAATAAAAAACATGGCATCTCATCCAATAAGATCTCAACTGTTCCTTGAATGCTCGCAGGGACTTGTATATAAGTTCATGAAATTTCCTTGATCATCAGCTTAATTTATGCTTAATAAAGATGCTGTTAGTACAAAGTGTTAGTATATTCATTCCTTCTGATACCCAACTTGTTTCAGTATTGGTGGTTTATCCCGGTAGTATAAACACAGGAATAATTTGCAAAAACTTGGCTTTTTAGAAACTATACTCAAGTAATTTTTGGACAGTAGTAACGTAATCTGCGCAAAAAACTGAATCTTTTCATACAACAATTTTTTCACTGTATACATATAGGCCTACTTTTTTGAGTCGACATTACTTATTCTATGCCCTATAATAATAAAGGACTAGAACCATTACTGGAACTGCCATGAACAATGAAAACAATAGAACGTCGTGGACATGCGTTAACGGTACATGCACGATGACGGCTACCAGTGGTTGATAATGGGAAGGCATATATCATTGCGGCGATTTCTCAGGGTAATTAACACTGTTTACTGTCAAATCATCTTGTGAACCAACTTTTACCGTTTCATTCTTACCGTTTCATTGAGCACTTTGCTCCAAAAGTTAATTTTAGAAGTTTAATTCTTGTCATAGGAAATTATTAATATTTGCACTACTATATTTGAAGCTTATTAGTAACACATCACACCATGGTGAAAAAAACATTCAATATTAAGAAGATAATCTGATGTTTATGAATTGGCATGGAAACATCGTCAGTTGATAAACGTCATCCAATAATATCTCGAGTTGGCGGACATCAAGGTAAAGACTCCTCTCAAACATTATCCAGTGTTACGGGAATGCTATATCTGTCTTATTATTCCGGCAGCCAGAACGAGTTTCTGCAGGGAACGAGGCCGAAAGTGAGACTTTCACAGAATGATGTACACCATATGCCTGCTACGAATTGATGCGTCTGCCAAGTTCTAGTGAGTTCCTCTTCTTGTCAGACAAGATCAAAGAGAAACACATGTAAATCCAATGGGACGCAGATTGCAGTTTTTAGCTAAAATGAAATTTTCTATGTTTTTTTTAATTAAACGAAAAGTACCAAGCCGAGAGTCATAATTTTTGGTATGGAATGTCTTCAGGTCATTTTCTTTCACTTTCATGAACCCTGTCTATAAAGCTAAACGCATTTAGATTTGGCGAGCCTGTTTATGTCGACAAACACAAGCATTTTGAGCAATTCTGTCCACATTGAGCCACATTCTCACATACATTGTCGATCATTGTCATGATAAAAGCACATGCATATCATAGGAAATGACCTGAAGACATTCCATGTCAAAAATTATGACTCTCGGCTTAGTACTTTTCGTTTAATCAGAGAAAACATACAAAGTTTCATTTTAGCCAAAAACTGCAATCTGCGTCCCATTGGATTTACATGTGGTTTTCTTTGATCTTGTCTGACAAGAAGAGGAACTCACTAGAACTCGGCAGACGTGCCGATTCGTAGCAGGCATATGGTGTACATCATTCTGTGAAAGTCTCACTTTCGGCCTCGTTCCCTGCAGAAACTCGTTCTGGCTGCCGGACTATATCTCCAAATTATTTCTTTTGTTCTATCGATAAAGATAAGATGCATATTTTGTCAAACAAATTTCGTGCTGAATCGCAAGTTTTGTTTAGAACCGATGAGTTTGTTGGTCAGACAGTAAGTGCAGCAGGGTTTTTGAACCTGTTGATGCGTGATTTTTCTGATGCTTTCCCACGACTGAAAAAGTTACTTAAAACACTCACCACGCTTAGCGTGTCTAGTTGTGGTTTTAAAAAATCCTTCTCTACTCTCAAAGAAGTTAAAAGATTTTTTAGGACGATGTCCGATGAGAGATTTGTGTGGCTTGTCTTTTCTTTCGTTTAAAAAAAATTCATAGCTCGTGTGATAAATAGTGGCTCTGGATGTTATCGATCGACATTTTTGCAATGTCAGAAAGAAGAATAGAATTATGAAAAAATGAATATTGAATTGGAATGCTTTGTTTTTTGCTTCATTTAGAAGGTACAGGTGTATGGATGCTGTATATATACTCGCATGCATTTTAAAGCGATATGATAAAAAGCGAACAACTACATAACAGTTGGACTTGCCGTTTGCCTATTGATTCTAAGTTTAATAGGTTTAGGTTACCTGGGAATGAGAGACAATAGTCGCCGCTGGAAGGCTGCCATGCCGGCAGCTCATCTGTATACTTTGCTAATGAAGGCTTCATTTCTCTAAATATAGAAAAGCATATTGACAAAATAACTTGCAATAAATCGTCTTGCGGCAAGAATCTACAATTGTTGCATGTTGGTTGCATGTTTCAGTGATTTGATTATTCTATAGAGCTTTCAATCGGCGCCTAGCCAATCAACTGAAATTTCCATCAACAAACAGTTCACAATTGTCCATCTAGTAGTCTCACTAACTGAAGCAAAGCGAAAAGTCGGATTTCTATGATGATTTCTATGGTGCCGGCCATAGAGTAAGTATATACAGTATAACAGGTTTATCATTGAGGTAGAGTGTCGACTCAAAAAAATGTCAGCATGCAGTGAAAAAAATTTGGAAATATCAAAGGATTCAGTCTTTTGCGAACGTTCCTGCGGTTCAAAAAAGTAGATATTTGATCAATTCTTAAAAAGCTAAATTATTGCAAAATATTCTTGGGTTTACATATTAGCGATTTAGTAACTCTCTATTTAAGTGAATTTTAAGTGATATCAAAGGGAATTAAAATTTGCGAAGTTATCTTAAATTAGTGGAAATTAAATTGATGATCAAGGAAATTTCATGAACCGCATTATAATGCAAGTCTTCATGGAAAAGTTGAGATCTCATTGAGCTTCTTAGCTGAAATTTTTAGTTTTTAATTAAATTTTCATCGGCATGATTTTATGATTCACTAAATTTAGGCTTTATTTCTTGAATCCGAATAGCAATGTGGACTCATTTACATCTTTCCAAGTATTGTCTTTAATAATGATGTTTTGCTCTTTCGGTGGTAGCCAAAATCAGAATGCTCTCCATGATTATCACTTTTCGATTGTCTACTCAATCGAACGTCATTTTCTTCTATTTCGTCAAATGTAATTTAGGCAAATTTAGAATGTGACCGGTCATGTAAGATGCTAAGTGCAAGTCAAAGTTTTCCGGTGTATAATCAAAATTTCCAAGATTTCATAGCAGCAAAGTCATTTGTTAGTGTTAGGCCTAGTTTATTGATTCACGTTCAATTGAAAATGACATGAGAGCTTAGGCAACTCTTTCGGCGTGCATATTTGTTCTCAGATATGACTTGATTTACTTTTGAATTTTGCATTATACTCTTTGATGTTTGCAAAGACTGATTGGGCTCATGCATATACATGTTCAAGGAAAATTTTCGAAACGATGTACAATATTTCATTCCCTAAGGCGTTTTTCACATCAAAAAAATAATTACTATGAAATTCACCCGATTTTTTCTATTATAGGTTATGCAGAGAGGCTGTATTAAGATTATCCAATCACTTGAAATCATGTACGCACGATTAATCATACAGCTAATACTAAGCCTCTATGCCATTGCTTAGAGCAATTGGCCCCAAAGTTAAATAACAACCCAGTATACGTGTCCTTTCGAAACACACTAGTCTCTCAAGTATTCGACATACTTATGTTATTTTTATGAGTTCCAACTCGTTTAGTAAATCTCCCTTGAAAAAAATCATAAGCTGCTGGTTATCTTTTATATTGTTCAGTCCCTGTAGCCAACAGATGATGGCCCAGAAAACAAAAGCATGGTGAACGCTGAGCTTTCGCGAGACCACTCGCATCGTCTGAGCTTTGTAAAATTAACCATTAAACTCATGAGAGTGGATCACTTCACTACCAACGGGTTATTTCATACTTTCTGTTGAGATCAGGTCGGTGAATATCAATAATTTGGGCTTCAACGATTCTAGTCTCAACAGGCGTAATACAATGTGTCAATATCTCTACCTGAAAATCGTTGATTGTCAAAGAATTATTGTGATCATCTTAGAATGATCAGACAGGGCACTAATATTATTATTCATTCTCAGACTATATTCATGTTCGTGATATCTAGCTTGGAATGGTCTGCCACTTTGACCAATGTATTTCTTGTTGCAGAAATTACAGACAAAAGAGTAAACAATAAATTTGTCTTCACACATGTAGTCATCTGGCATATGTTCGCAAATAGTACAATTTATATGTTTATTTCTCTTATTTTTGCAATCGAGACTTTGATATAGATATTTAGCTGGTTTATTGATAATTTGTATCGGAAAGTTGTACTTATTAACAATTTTAGTGATTTTCTTAGTGCATTTATCGTTGATATAATCTAATTTCAAATATGTACTTTTATCTTTTTTTGTCGATTTACTTATTTCTTATCTTTACATTTCACAACGCGATTGCTGTGGACATTTTTGTAACCATTTTCGTGGAATCTTTTATCCAATTTTTGAAAGGCCTCATTTTTATTATCCATGTCAGAACATTTGTCATTCACCTGTTTTACAGTATTAATGATGAAGTTACTTTTTACATGTCTCTGAAGCCAACTTTCTCTGTTCAAAGTGATATTCGAATGAGCTTCTTTAGTATACCACGAATACTTTATATTTTCATTTTCTACATATAGTGAGAGGTCCAAAAAAATTTAGAGGTTTGTCCACCTCAGGTACATCGATGGTAAATTTAATGTTATCGTTCACATTATTAAAAATGGCCAGAATCTTCCAGAGAATTCCCTTAACAACCCGTTGGTAGTGAAGTGGTCCACTCTCATGAGTTTAATGGTTAATTTTACAACGCTCAGACGATGCGAGCGGTCTCGCGAAAGCTCAGCGTTCACCATGCTTTTGTTTCCTGGGCTATCATCTGTTGGCTACAGGGACTGAACAATATAAAAGATAACCAGCAGCTTATGATTTTTTCAAGGGAGATTTACCAAACTAGCTGGAACTCATAAAAATGAATTACCTCCCGTTCGCTGCAGTCAATTCAATACTTATGTTAACATCTAGAAAAGAAATGCTTGAGCCTCCTACTTCAGAGGTAAATTCCAAATTCGGATGCTGTTGATTAAGAAATTGCTTAAACTTATTCATTTTACCTAAATTATCAAAAAATGCATATACAGTCATTGACGTATCTATAATATAAGATGGGACTATACAGTCCAGTTTAAACCAATTCCGCTCCCATTCTGAAAGGAAGAGGATTGCTAGAGTGGGTGCAAGGGGCGACCCCATGCCTACACCATCGACCTGTCGGAACATTTTGCTGTCAAAAAGAAAATGTCCTTCCGTTGTCTAAACTTTGGAGCCAATTGTCCGAAGCAATGGCATAGAGGCTTAGCATTAGGCATGATTAATCGTGCGTATGTGATTTCAAGTAATTGGATAATTTTTCACAGTGAAATTAAAAAATACTACAACTTTTTTTACAGTAATAGTTATCCCGAGAACTTTCTTCTCAACTTGGTTAAATGTATCAGGATTGTATTGCCTGGCTACACTATAGCAGCAAATTCTATAGAATCCGGCCGATAACTTAAATGCATAAATTTTCAATATTAAATCCCAGATAAATTTCAAATCTGAAAAAGTAGTTATAGCAATTTGAAATATAAAGATACAATGGTATTTTCAAGCACTATCATCCGAAACTCTCAACTGAACGATTCCTCTGTATTTTAGTGAACTCAATCTAGAAGATTGTGATCAGCTTTCGCCTAGTGGACGTCCGTCTCATACAAAGTTGTTGATGATACTGCTGAATTTTACAGTGTTATGAGGACAATTTTTTTTCCAGGTTCCTGTAGATTTGACAGTATTCTTCAAATATGTTCATGAGCACTAACGCACACAGACGCCCTTTTAATGTCATTCTGTAGCATTCACTTTTACCTATTTATCTTGTAAATTTATTTTTTATCTCGAGGGAAAGTTGAGTGCTCAACAAAGCTTTGTTCCTCTTCAACTGCGGCCGCTTTCATTTACAACATCAAAGACAGATGTATTCTTAAAGACTCTCATTTTCTCATATGCGAGACGAGGCTCTGTGTGGAAACCTGACATCAAAGCTCCTATATGAAGACACTTTGTCCACAGGTCTTCCAAATTCCGATTTCTTCTCGTTCGCTCTGCCTGGTAACCAGTCATGCTGTAATTCGATTATTCTCTTGGCAGATGCCGCCGACTAGACAGACAAAACCAAGAGGGGATGATGACATTTAAAATATTCAGCAGAAATCTGGTGCATTCAGTTTCTAAGTCACAGTAGACTGTGAAATTTTCCTATGTTTCATTACTACTAGTCCTTATTGGCAAAATTATCAAGGCAAGACTTTGGTATCAATCGCCAACATTTATATCAAAGGGAGCGACAACTTTTTTCGCTGCCTGCCGAACCTCAGAACTTACAATTGCGTCAAAGTAACACTCCTTGGCTTTGATCTCGCGCTATTATTGCATACTTAATGGCAAAGTGCGACCGTCAGTATGAAAGAAACAAGCGCAGTAGATAGAAATTCCGAGTAGAATATGAAAATAGGTCAATAATTATTGAAGTTCTCGAGGCACTCTTTAGATATTAATAAGCTTGTGACTATCAATTGTTAATAGCGTAACAACAAAATGGCAAGAAGGTGCACTTTTCTAGTCAATGAATAATTCGCTAGGCCTATAAAATAAGTCTCGTTCCAAACATTTATAGAAATTTATCGAAAATTAAGAAAATGCACAATTATCCTCAAATTCTTTAGCAGCAAATCAATTTTTTTGTAGAATTTTGCTAATATCGATGATTGTTCATATAAACTTAGGGCCCACTATTATATATACTTTCCTTTATCAACTTAAATCGGATATGAACCGGAATCTCCCTGATCATATGAAATTTGTAGGTAATGTTTGATATTATATTTGATATTATATTTATTACATCATTGCAGTCAACATCCTCGTGTCTTGAATGCAATCGTCCAGATATGAACGTTTAAAGAAATAATTATGAGGAGAATCTGACTTCAAAAATTCTGGATAAGTGAATAAGACTTAGTTTAACTGCTCCTACCGGATACTCTGAGTTCCATTTTATGCTCGATGTGCTTTAAAAAGCTTTTCAGGCAGCCTTTGATGTACGTGGCTTATGCAAATAATTGAAATTTTATCTCTGAATCTATTCTCCGGACAGAATCAATGCATGGTGTCATGCAAGAATGGCACACTGCAAATCGGTGGAAATGCGAAAATTTCACACAAATCGATACCAAATTCACGTACAATTTGAAACAATTTGAAACTAACGAGATTCTCGTATATTTACAGAAATTTGGTATATTTTGCATACGAATACTGACTTCCTATACATATTCGTATGTGTTCGATATACTGTATAGCGATACGAACAACTCCTGTGATTGGCTGATGAAAGACAACATGCCGAAATATATTTTGGTATGCATCCTTTGGTGATGGCAGTGTTGGGCGTCAGAAAATCAAGTCAATTGATTCATCACCATATAAATAGATGTCTCGTTCTTTTTTGTCTTGAATATGCATCTCTAATAATCAGTGGCAGCCAGTGGCGGAATTGTAACCGTACTTGTAACCGTTCTGTGAATTTGAGCTCATTGACTTGACGACTACATCAACATTAAAAAAACTTGTGCGTCTTATAGAATCTGAGTCATGTCAGTCTTATTCTATCAATAAAATGTTTGTGAGACGCAGTGTCGACATGTGCACGCAGGGCACAGAGCAGAGGGATCTGAAATCAATAGCAACTGACATATAACGCTGTGGTTTGTGTGCACGAATGAAGGATCGCATTTCGTTACAATCAGTGACGATGATGAGTACTTTATTGTTCGATTGAGGGTGCCCTCATTGGCCTTGCGAGTTATGAAGAAGACTGAAGAAGACTCAGGCGAAGACTCTCAACTGATTGTTTCTATGACTGAGACAGACACTTGCAGAATCAACAACGATTGTTGCCAGATTATCAGATATGGATAAATGGCTGTTTTCTGCCAAAAGACGGAGGGAGTCTTCGCTTAGTGATTCTACGGAAACAGCTGAAAGACGTAAACGTGTAGCTCTTCAAAAATCTACTTCACCGACTGACCAGTGTGCCCTTTCCTCCGATATTGATCCGACGTCGCATACATCAAATGAAAGTGTGTGTTCTGTGTCTACTTCTTACCAGAAAGCTACTTTGTCTTCGAACGTCCACATCGATGGTAAATTTGACTCTCTATTGACTGAAGAATTCATGTCTATTAAATCGTGTCCAACTGATGCTGAAGACGATCTTCTTGGTACACCATTATATCATTTATCAGACGAACATTTCACCCTATCATCAGAAGCCAAAAGCGCCACGAAACTCATGCCGTCCGCGCCACAGTTAGCGCGTATAGTTCAGGGGAGCACAGAAAGTTTTCATGTCCAAGCCATCGACACATCTATGAGTATAATTTCATGAAAATAAGTAGCCTAACATCCGTTAAAATATTCAGATCATTTATGTAACCAGCAATATAAGTGATGTAACCCATTTGTAACCGTTCTACTCGCTCGCTGGCGCCGCCACTGGTGGCAGCATCTCGAGCTGCAGTAAGGTGGGTCTAGTTCCAAATACATTCGAGTAATAGGGTATTGAGACCAAAAGTAGACCGCGGATCGCTGCAGTTTCAGTTAGAATTGTCCGATTACGTGTAAGATTCTATGCAAACAGTCAGATTGCAAAAATTCATAGATTTCATTTTATATTCGAGTCGCATCAATCGAGCAAAAAAGCGAAACAGCAACCACGGTTTTTTGAAAAAGTCAAACCCATAGAGTCCCAGATATATAATGTAGTGGACTGATCACAGAATTATCCACTGTACATCTTAGGATCGCTCGATGTTATGGTAGACGTTCGGTTCAAGGAAAAGCCAAATGAAATAAGCTAACATCTAGCATTATTTTGCCGATTAAACTATCATTGGGTTAAAACTGCTGTTTTACATGACTAAAGCGAGCTTGAAGGAACCCGTCTTCATTAGGAAATAAGAAGCTATTTCCACGTTGAAAGTTATTATAAACATTTTTCAGTGTATACATGTGTGGAATCAATGATTGCAAAAATAAATTTTTCAGAATTTGTTGAACATTCGACTTCCGACTTTAATGCACCGTTTCCCATAAGAGTAAAAAACTTCGATTCACGGCATGATTATCGGAACAAACATCGATGATGTTGAAGGAGGTGGTTGTGAGAAGATTGTATGCTTCCAGACATGAAGATTGAAGCATTTCTGTTGCCAAGAATACAGAATCATGGCAACCACATTGTTATGCGATGAAGACAATGATGAGATCAAATACACCAAAACTGTGGATGCGGGTGAATTTTCCTCAGCTGTCAGACCATGAAATTGGCCATTTTGATAATCAGGACACCGAAACACGTATACGTCATCGAAAATAGGAAGAACATTAGACTTTGCATCTCATAGTGCACCACGTCGTCTCAGTATCGGTCATTGTGGTGTCATCGTGCTGAAATCCAGAAAGACGACAAAGAGTTCCAATGGATGGAAGAGTCAAGCATTCTGGTTCTACCAGTGATCTATGGCATGATAAGCTGGTGGATTTCCTCATCGATGAATTGATTAAGCAGCTGTTCAAGTAACGACGTCTATTTGCTTGTGTATCAACTAACGTTAGTTGCTCAGCTAAGAAACTGCATGTACTTGTATCGTTGAATTTCAATTAGTGAATCATACTTTTCTACATAATTATCAATGTCGTCACAAAAAGATGCAGTAGTACATGAATCGACTGTGTAGTTGCTCATAAAGTACTCTAAATCAGAGTATAGCGGATCAACGTCATGGGGAATTGTATACAGTGAAATAGACAGCTGTGGTTAATGTCACATCCATCTTTAGTAACAACAAAGTTCAAATTCTCTCCAATTTCAATGCAATTAGAGATGGACATGCGCGAAACAGTGAATTTATAGTTGAATATGCAAAGTATGGTATCATTGTTCAGCACGTCATACCTGCGTTCAGTAGAATGGTTTTCTTGCATATATCGTTGAATGTTTTGAACATTCTCCACTATGTCAGATTGTTCAAACCTAGTAATTTTCTGTGATAACCGATCATTTTCAGTTGTCAATCTTGCAGATGAGGTTACTTTACTGTCCCTCTTTCATGTGGTCTCACTTGAAAAATAGGATGGTGAATCAGGAAATAGTTTTATTAAAAATTAAACTCATTAAGCTCACTTAAATCAATTTTTTTAAAAATGAGCTTTCTAATCAGATTCTCTGAAGTTAATAGAGCACACTCGATCATTATCATTTGGCTTTATGCCAAGTGTTAGGTCTACGTATACGACAAATCTATAGACCACGTTGCTCAATGTCAACAGGGAATTTGTGAAGTGGTATTTCTGGCTGACGTTTCTTGATGGATATCGTGGTGTGAATCTTGGAACACAACAAGTATAGGCACATCTGTTGTTCGCAAAGCAAGTGAAGATAGGAATTACTGATCGTTATTGGGACTTTGCGATGCGCTATTCAAGCACAGTCAGTGTCCAAAAACTTTCTAAGAAAGTTCAAAAGTTATTTGAAATTCACGAGTAAAGCATTGGATTTATGGAAATCTACATAGTAACTTACACTTAACTTAGCATGAAGCATGTTAGATGCAAAGCTGTCATATAAAGTTGAATTTCCATCATGTAATAAGCAGCGATCCTATGATGTACATGTACAAGACGCACGCGTACATTGCTTCTGTGATCAGTCCACTACATTATACTCGTATGTCTAGGAGTCTATGGTCAAACCGAAACCATTCGACCTCAAAATTTTGAAAACCGCCAGGTACTCATGTAAACCTAATGCTGTACTCAATTCTCATGTATCTCATTATTCCAATACTGTAAAAATGTCTCACGTAGTAACATATTTGAGTGAGTATATTTCAATGAAAGGAACTGCTTTC
The DNA here is from genome assembly GCA_907163375.1 of Prostheceraeus crozeri. Lineage (NCBI taxonomy): Eukaryota > Metazoa > Platyhelminthes > Polycladida > Euryleptidae > Prostheceraeus > Prostheceraeus crozeri. The sequence continues at coordinate 87,262 of CAJQUW010007374.1, read as the reverse complement.
AGGCGCATATACACGGGTTCACTAAGTGACGGGACACTACACTGATGCACCCAAAGATACACGCGTCCAATTGCGCGCGCGCCATCTTCTCCATCCAGTGGACGTCATGAAATCGGTCAACTAAATTACTCAGCCTCTTTGGCGGTCCACTAAACCGTGGAAATCTTCAAGTTCACATTCGTTACATAAGACCGGAATGCCCATTGTCAACCACTGAAAACCGCCATAATTTAGATGCCGTTGTTATTACAACGCATGTCCTGACGTATCTTACCTCAATGTCCGTCGGTTCTTTCCTTTATTATTGCAGAGTGTCGGATTTTTATGGTCACATCGATTTGGTAACTCGAAAAAGCCCTCAGCACAATTCAGAGATAGCATGTATAATTTTTCGCTTTTACCGAAGATCAATGAATAAAAGGGAATGATCACAAAAAATGATGTTTGAACATTTGAGTCATAGAAATCTGACTTTTCGCGTATAGGATTTCTGGCTACATGGGGCAACCGCACAGTAACAGTGTCAGGTAGTTAGTCGTTGGTGACAAGCAATTTTCAATGGATGAATGATGCTGTTAGAGATTTGTTAGGCTAACAGCGTTTCTGTGAGGTCGCCCTTGGTTGGTCCTAGAATGTGGTTAAAGACACGATAATCTGCAACATATGACAACAAGGATGTCTAATTCTGTGGCTCCCGGCCCAGAATTAGATAGGTCGTCTCTTCTCCTGTTTGACTAGAAAGGAAACATCGGAGCGTGTAACGATGATGAAATGGCACAATCTGCTGACATAGACCTAATGCCATAGCAATCGAACAATAAGCAACCAGTTCAACATTAAACGCCAAATTGTGCGAAGTTTCAGTGACTGTTATCAACCGGATCGCACAGCGAAGAGACACATTCGATGTCAAGTTCTACAGAGAAGTTTGTGAACTTTTCATCGTGCGCCTGCTAACTTTTCAAATAATGATCATAGAGCCGATGGCATTATCTAGAAAATTTTTCCATAATGATCTGAATTCTTCGAATCTGAAGGAATCGTGGCGATCGGAGCATTTTGAAGGAATTCAAAGCAATCCGCAAGCGACGCGCGACTATTTTTCCTATCTCTGTAAGGCATTAGAAATTTCTTTTTGCCCACTTAGTAAGTTCCTGCAAGTGCCATCGTTTTGAATTAGTTTGCACTTCTAGCAAAGTGATACGGTTAAACAATCTAATTCTGTGAGTGCTCCATAGCAATATCTCTGAGCAAACTCAATACCTCTTCCCGTACATTTTCAAATATGTATTAATGCGAGAGCTATTGACGTCTTCTTCCTATATTCGCGCTCGAGCTTCTTATTATTTTTACTTTGTAGATCATCACCCAACATGAGTAAAACGACAATTCATGTGTTACACTTCCAGTCGTCTTGCAAGTTACGGAACGTCAAATATCGCAAAAATCCATTTGTTTATGTAGGACCTAGATCCAGGCTCTTCCGAGTTTGGTGCACTTGATAACGCAATGACCTAACATTCACTTTCTCACTCAAAACGAGATATGTCAATTATATGACTTTGATTGCACTTTTAAGGCAGACATTTTCCAGAGTAGGCAGAAATGTGATTCTTTTTGTAACTGGTTTCTTGCCCGATTTGCTGCTAAAAATAATGAAAATGTCATGACAACCGATGTTTATGTTGCAGATAAACAAACAGACTTTCCTGATCACATAGTGATATTCACAGAATTTATTTTAGGTGTAACAAGGCGCATAGTAAGAAACCATCCATGCTGCCGAAATTTTGGAAAATGCATTTGATATGATTGTTACTCTGTCTAAAATTAAATGCTGTTGTGTAACCTACTTCTTCAATGATCTATGCGTATCAGCTTAGATCAGGTTCAATTTCAATTTTACAAATGACTTTTATCATAATTTAAAAAATGCTGCACCGAATTGCGCTGCCTTATTGGCTAATCATTCGGATAGTTTATCTGGATTTTCACATTCATAATACAGCAATAGGCTATTGGATAAAAATAATTGCGAATGATGAAATAAGCTTGATGTCATATACATATCATTTTGCAAAATTTTGTTAAATTTTTCTATAACTTCAAGTGAACATCATAGCAGATACACATGATGCTGTCTTATAAGGCTCATAATAAAGCTAATAAGTCATCACTATAAACTTACATAGTTGACCAGTTTGCGAGTCAGGCGATGCACATCACGGGCAAGTTAAAAGAGCATCTGACTCGAAGGGAAAGTTCATTGGTAAAAAGTAAAAATTAAAATTGAATTTCGCACTCGTGACGGGCCTTTGACATTCACTTCGAGTCAAACACTCTTTTAACTTGCTCGTGACTATAAACTTAGCCTATCAGAACTATGTGATGGGGTGAAACGTCAGAGGCTGATAAAGGACTCTTAATTGAAGGATCCAAAATACCTACTAACCCATTATCTAATAGAGAAAATGGATATCCACAGCGAAAGATAGTCACTCTGATTTTAGTTATTTAGAATTACGGCAGTTAGAGCACGACATGAAATGAAGAACGTCTTTGTGACCTATGTAATGATTCAAAAGTGATAATTTTGTAGAGTTCCGTGCATCAGAAATCATGACAAGAAATTGCATCATTGCAATATTGTGTTGTGCTATTGCGACACTATATAATTAAGTTTCGTGAATTAGTGAATGATGATTAACTTAAGGTCCATCACTTATATGTTTCTTCAGAACTAGAAATATGCGATTGATTTATGTATAAAATAACGAACATAAACAAACTCATAAACAAACAAATAACAATAATACTTGTAGTACTGAGTAGATGCATGGTTTCAATCTTGTAATTCTTCCTGTCAAATTCTGAATTCAAAAAAATTCCAACAACTTCTGTTATAAGAACTAACAGCATTTGTTCATATGCATCATTTTAAACATGACTTACAAAAGCACTCGAGGTAAAAAGTTAGGTATTGATGATTCCTTCGATCGTCTCAGCTTCTTTTTGTTTGATGTTACCGCCGAAATGCGGGCGAACTCTTTTCAAACGTCTTTGGATTACGGATTGCGTGACGCGTTGTCCAGTGCGACATCGAAGACAGTGTGCGTTACTGCAACATCCGGCTTTTGGTCACTAATGCTTTTTTGCCACAGGGCGTGTCGAGCAAAGTGTGTGAAACTTGGATATAATCGCCTGATTTTGACACCTCTGCTAACGATCATCACTCAGAGCAAGAAGACTAAATAATGATCATTAGAAAATACACCAGGGATGACGCCAAATCAATTCGTGGATTTTCGATAATGCACACTCATTACAAATTCCTTACACACTTCAAGTTTTCCTCACACTCTTTTATTGATTATTCGCGACAGTAAATTAGAAAATCTGTTTACTGCGAGAGGGACTTAATGCACCAAGTAATTGTCATTCATCCCTAGTATCTAAACTCTGAATATGAATGGATGATTGCAATAAAATGCTGCTTCATTTTGAATTGCAAAATTATTAATTTCTCAACAGCATCGAAGATTACAAGATCAATATTATAATTTTCCAGCATCTCATTGGGTTGAAAAACTTAGTCCTACATGGTGTCAAAACCATGTTTTGACCAATGTATTTTTGGTTAAAAAGCATGCTCTTCACTGTTGTTTTGAATTTTAGATTTTTCAAATAGTGGCATCCGATATTATTTTTACCTACTGTTGAAACTTTTTTGTAAAGAAAGTCAGCTTTCATTACGAGTGCCTTTAATTGAGCTTAGAGGATTTGATTATAATCAATGGTTGATTCATGCAATAATGTTTAATATTCATGACCTTTCAGGCTTACACATTCTTGGCGTTTAGCAAGGCGCAATTGCCTCATACTATATACCTCTTATCTCTAAATGAGACAAGATATCTTATATCAATGGTGGGAACCGGACCTAGACTTTTAGAAACGCGACCGGGACAATTCGGGCCACAAAATAATTTTCTAGACATACTCTTAAACTTGACATTTCCTTTACAATGCATTGGCATTTGCGTTCGATAGCTATTTGCATTTTATTTAGGTAAAATATTGACTAAAAATGATGGAAAGCATTTCTGGACCTACAAGATTGAAATTTTCTTCCTTTATAGTCCCGAAATATCTTGAGAAAATTGCATAAAAAACAAAGTTTCAGAGCAGAATTTGATGCTGCAGACAGTGAATCTGTTGGCCTAACTATGCTGCTTGACAGAAAGAAAATAAACAATTATATATTTGCGAATCAATCGCAGCTGTTTAATTTCTAAGTCGACCATTTCTATGCGCTTTTCCTTGCATAATCATATGAAAATATTGTTCATCCTTTTACACAGGATCACGGTTGGATGAGTTTAAGCATCGTATGATTGCAAATTTTGCTGTCTTTTTGACATAAGTCTCAAGAGCATGATAAAGCAACAAGATTAATTCGCAAAATGTGTGGCTATACAAAATTATAGAATGGCTATATAGGTTTGATGCTACTTCATTAATGAAAACAATGGTTCTTGTAATTTCAAGTGTTAAGATTTTTTTCTCACGCAGTGGATTGAAAAACGATGTCACCTTCTTTTAATACAATATGAACTTCTTGTCTGCCATTTTAAACCTGTGCTATGACTGTGCTTGTGCTTCTCTTTCTTAACAGAGAAATTTCATTACTGATAAGTAGATAATTAAGTTTATGCAAAATCGAGAAGAAATTAAGCCTACACCTGAAAATGTGGCTTATATTCACAAAAAATATTTCAATCAATTTGGTTGACGCCATGTAGGGCATATCCATCGGAAGACATTCTTCACCCTCAGGGAAGAAAGGTACGAGTATATCGTCAGTGCTGGGAATGATACGAGGCAGTGCAGGGGAAATTATTCACACACCCCCCTCCCGTCAAATCCAACACTGGCCATATGCAAATAAAGACAGCAGCCTTTACTTCTGCATTGCACAACTTTTCTGCTTTAAATGTAAAGTACCGGTACTCGTCAAGTCTAAGCTCGATTAATGAAATTTTTGAGTTGTACTGTTAACTTGTAGCTTAGATCTATTTGTATTGCAAAATTTGTATAAGAGACCCATCCATCCTCAAACATAAAATATTCGAACCACCCTCTCCAATTGCAATGGCGGATGCACTGGCGTCCACGTTAGTCAAGTCGACAAATCAAACCGTGGACAGTATCATCACCGTACCTTCTTGCAAAATACACGTTGATGACAAAATAATTCTTTGATTAAAAGACTATTTGAAATTCCGTTGAATCATGAGAACTTCAACAATCGAAGAGCTCTTGAAAGAATTGATGTTATTTTTATAATTTTGTGGACTTGAACTTTTCTGGTCATGAACCTAATTACTTCTTCGAATAAATAATCCACTTGGCAACTAGATGCATGCTGTTGTATCTTCGAAATTAGTTCAAAAACTTTTCAAATCAAGAGTGATGAAGAAGTCACCTGTCACAAGCTTCACTTCGTCAAAGACGTGTGAGATTTATGCTACTTTTTATTCTTTCTCAGAATCAAACCTTGTCATATAATGAAATTAATTAACTTCATTTTATTTCATCTGAAAACTAGAAATGACAGTGAAACAGTTTCTACAATACTTGAGTATTTCACCACCCATGAGGTTCAATCAAAATAAACAGAGGCGGGCGAAGGGGAGGAGTATCAATTTGAAGAGGTCATTGGCATGTTCACATTCCTGCTCTCATTAGGGTGTGGTCCGCCCCCTGAGATTTACAGGTTGTGATTGAATCAAATTGACAAGAATGATTAAAAGTCAAAGGAGCATGTTTACCTTCGGATTAGAGATTCGCTGCCAAGCTACACGAGGACCTCTCGAGAGGCTGGGGGTTTGACGAAATATCGCCAATGAGTTATCTGTCATCGTGTCAACAACTCAAGATGAGGGCCCTTCAAGTCGGTACAATTCCCACAGCTGAAATTGACGGAAGAAACGCGGGAAACAAAAGTTTGATTCCTTTGTCAACAATTTGTTCCTACCTTAACCAAATTAGAGCTATTCCTTGTCCTAAGCAATGTTCCTAACACTCTATTTTCACTATGGCAAATTTAGATTAAGTTTTCCTTTGATAAACTTCTGCAGAATGTACTTCAGACCATCAAGCCAAATAAGTTCTGCTTAAAATACTAATTGAAAAACGGTAAACGAGAGGTATTGTCATCGGGTGCGAAGGAACAGTCATCGCAAGGATTAAATTTGAATTTACAAAATAGTAAATTACGATTCAATTAATAAAGAACGATTTTGAAGCATTTTAATTCTACGTGATGATAAGCTTCCTCTTGCCTACTAGAAATCTGTGAGATATGCAACAAGGGTAGATGCTCAGACGGGAAAACATCAAATAGGCTTACTACTTTGCTTATAAGCATAATGATGACAATAATGATAAATCAGCGTAGACCGACTACTATATTTCAAATGAAAGTCACTACACAGAATTCTCCAATAATAATTGGGGAAATTTAGCAGAATTCATACGGTTATGTAGAGATGACTTCATATCATTGACATTTCGTGTACGAACTCAAAATTATCCGCAAAGAAAATGGCCTTGGTAAAACTGTCCGATATAAAGCTTCAAAATAAAATTTGAAAAACAGGAACCTTCTTAGCAACATCCAAAATCTGTTTTTCTGTGTGTATGACTACCTCAACCAGGGCACCTGCCGGTTCATATGATCATTCGACTAATTTCTCAAGAAAAAATTGTCACTCCAATCTTACTTCAATTGAGCCTGAAATCACTTCAAGCTTCATTGAAAGGAAAAGACTAACTGAAAATTCAAAACATTTCAAAGCATCAGCATGATGAAAATACCTCAAATAAAAAGGAAATTAATTGTCAACGTGTTGAAATCCACATGTGTTTATATTGATAATTGTGCATCAACTGTCAAGTGCCCTTCCATTCAATATGACTAATGTAGATACAGTTCCCTTCATGGAGGCTTTGTCCATATATCGGCACTCATTCGTTTTTGGCTGCCTCTCCCATGTATTTGGCATGCATTTAGATGGGAAGATATTTATAAAGGAATTTACATGCACCTTCTGCAGCATTGATATCTTGCACCATAGTATTTAAGCAAGCACACTGGTACTTGTAGCTATCCATTTCTGATATCACACGCAATGCAGTTCAAACTATGTTCAATGCTATGGACTTTCGAAACATTGTGGTTGAATTTTAAAGACCTACCTATCGCTTATCACAATAAGATATATTGATTCAATGGCAAATGGACTTATTCTCACTTATGAAACAAAGTCTTATTTGGATTTCTAAAAATAAAAGTGTCTGGAAAGAAAATTTTGACTCTTATGACGCTTTAATTACCAGAATACATTGTGAAAGTACTGCTCATGATGCTATAATCAGGAGTAAATATAACATGATTCCATCACAAAATAAAATTCAAAAAACCATTCAGTACCTAGAAGAAAACAACTTTTGGAGATCAAATCCCTTTGGAATTGTTTCGCATGAATCTGAGTTTTCTTTTAATAATGTAACTTATGAGTTACAGAAGCAGAAGATAAAAAGTTTGTGGCCCGAACATGGAAGAGCATGTCAGCTACTGGAAAAAGATGACAAAAGTGACTTCAGAAATCGACATGCCAAAATGAAATCAATTAAACGTTGTTGCAGTAACGGCTCAACCGATCTCCTAGTAGATCTACAGAAGTTGCACGGAAGTTCTAAGACCGACCAGGAATCACCTGACATTTCGAAGGAGAAGACAAAGATAAGAAAATATGCAGTGGTAAGTGCAAAAGGTATTCATCGAAAGAATAGTCGAAAATCAAATCCGATCAGTCAAACAAGCAAAAGCTCTGGATCTTTGAGGACATACGCCGAGGCTGTGAGAGGAGCTAATTCATAGGGTTGCTAGATGTTTATCAGTTGCTAGGATCCTGAACACTCTAAATTTTGTTATGAAACAATTTTATGATGAATCATTCGTCTTTCAGAACTTTTAATTTCAGACCGCAAGCATGATAAAAATATTTATAAGCGAAGATTAATGTCTCATTTCGAAGTTTCTCATCGTTGAAGTTTGCCACAATGTGCCAGTAGATTTTGCGTGTAATTCTCACTACGCTTCACCCAGTGTATGTTTATTTTGATAATAAAAACAATGTTCAGCAAAAGTACATGATAACTACATTTGAATAAATATGAAATTCTTACGTTCCAATTGTAATAGACTGAAGCGAGAAATTTTAGAATATTTGGCTTAAAAATGCAAGTAAAAGGGTAAAGAATGATGTTAACTTACGAGTATTATTGAGTGGTAAACCTTGAAAAGCTCTTCTTCATTCAAACTTCCAAACTTTGGTTGAATGATTTCCAGAGCAGCGGAGGCAGGCAGGGTTTGTAAGTAATGCATTCAATCGCTTTTCGACTAGAATGACCGGCATTTGTCTGTACTTAGAATTCCCACACCAGTCAATTTGACCGTTCATGTGAATTCAGTTCTTTTAATGTGTTGACATGTGTCTTTTCTCTTTATTGCTGCTCTAGAAAGAGCCAAATCACATTTTCAAATCAAATAACATTGATTATTAGCTAGAATTCAATGATCGTATAGGACCAAATCACAATTGCAATCTCCAATATTGGTTAATTATTTTTATTATTAGTTAATTACAGTTAATTTTCTAACATATGAAATTTGAAAATGTAGGCCTTCCTACGACTATGTATAAAACTTGCTGTTGTTCACTATCCAGCAAAGTTAATTAGTCTATGTCAAATAAGTCTATATGAAGACTCAAGATTATAATTTAGGCCTACACTAAATATATATCAAACACCTTTATTTCAATTTACTTTTCGAATAAAATTATACTTTTGTCTGTCATCTAACAGTAACAGGTACATTTTTCGTCATGCTTTCCACACACTGCCTTGTCGCACGTTTCACAACGAAGACTGGATTCGTCTTCGGGTTTTCCGTTTTTTTAGATTCCCTCGTACGCGTGTTGGGTTTATTGTCTTCGATGTTAGGCTCACGCCAAATGTATTAATTCGTGAGATCTTGCCACTTGTAGTTCTTTGTTCATTGCGTATGAGTTCAGAGCAGCCTTATCCAAAAGATCATAGAACAACGCTAATGGCCATCTTCGAGTTGTTCCCTTGCAAACAGACTAAAATATGCTATCTATAGCATCTACACCCACTTTGTTTCGATTATAAAATTTAACAATCTCTGGCTTTCTTTTACCTTCAGAGTCTGTGGTAACAGAAGCATGAAAACTGATACGACATGACATTCTTGCTCGGTTTTTATTGATAGTAGACGCTCAAATTTCGTCCATGCAGAAATAACTGGATTCATTGCTTCTCAAAGTGATCCCGAGACAAAAACCGTGCCGCCACGCGACACCCATCGTATTATGCATGGGCGAGAATCGAGAAACAAGAAATTGAGCAGAGAAACGGCGTGAGAGTTCTTGAGTTTTTCGAGACAAGAGAGAGTTACTAATTTTTTGAACATTTTGAGAATTAATTCGAATATTCTCGAATTTCTCGAATTCTTAAAAAAAGACATTTTCGTCAGCTGTTCCTTCGGTAGATTCTCTATTGTGGTTTTAATCACTCTGTGCGAGCAATGAAAAACTACGCAACTTCAAAATCTGGTGTATTACCTGAATTTTACTAGGCTATGAAATTTCCATGATTGCGTACACTGCCATTGACTTTTGCATCCCTTTCTCTTATACTTTCCTCGCTAACATCACTTCGCTATCAATCTTTTTTTGACATCGAGTCAGCCAAGCTCATGGTTTGTAACTATCGTCGGAGAAGTTTAAACAATACCGACACATCTTTACTTTTTTTTAGACTTCCGTGCTGCTGCATGGAAGGCTATTTAACTTTATTCATCAGACAGAGTAGGCCTACTCACAGAGAAAAATTGCTTTGTGTCTGCGCTTGGAACATTGATCTAGCGGTTGGAACATCTAGAGCGGACTACTTGGAACATTGATGGCCCTAAGAGACAAGAATGTCATTTTGCCGTCGACCGTGATGGAGCTCTGTCGCCGAAATAAGCGCTAGCCATGTTTTAACTAATATTTATAATAGCTTTAAATACATGCTTTAACAAATATTTTAACTAATAAAAATCACATGCTTCATTCATTCATTCATTCATTCATAATCGTATATTGAATCAAATGAAAATCAAGTAATTTACAACTTAAGTGGGCGGTTATTTAATTAACAAAACCAATACAAGATATCACAAAATGTTATGAAGGTCATTTATCAGCAAAGTCATAAACACAAAAAAGATGCCTTTCGTCGGGTTGTCCTGAATGACGGCATTATGAAACGCTCAGAACGGTTACTGTGAACTGGTAAGAATTGATTGAGACAATGAAAAGGGTCTTCTGTTTTCCTTAACAAGGACAAAGAGATGTTCCTTCGTCTTACATCTAAAGGCTCGAGACACTTCTCACAACAGTCTTTCCCACATATCATTCGATGAGCTCGTCGTTGGAGTTTTTCGATTTCATTAGACAAAGTGGCAGGTAGGCAAACGAAGAGTGGTGCACAGTACTCAAGCAATGGCCGTAGAAGACTTTTATAAACAATAAATAGTTCTTCCCTTGCGAGAAAAGTTCTTAATACTCGTAGACAATAAGTTCTTTGGACAAAAATTCTCGAAATGTTATCAAAATGAGTTTTCCATGTTAAATTACTCGACCACGTTACACCCAAAATAGTATGGCTATCGACAAATTCAATTCCCGGTAAGGATATTGGTTCACAATTTGACAACTTCTTCACAAAAATGCATTTAGATTTTACATGATTGATAGAGAGGTTTACTTCGTCAGCCCATTTCATTATATTATAATGCTCATTCAACTGCAATTCGCTCTATTCATTCAACTATAATTCAATTGCAATTCGCTCTATTTGCTGAGTATATTCTTGACATTTTATACGAATTATATTTAGGGCTAATATTTAGGTTCAGAGGCTTGTAATAGCATTAGGCCTAGAAAATAAAAGTTATGTAAACTCCTTCATCCGGAAAATGTGCAATTCAATGTTTAGTTTCAATTAATGATAAGAAAAAGTGAGAGCATGATAACGATGTAGGGTCAGGGTTGGTAAGAAAACATGTTTTTCGAATTAAAGAAACAAACATGTCTTATTTCTTTTTAAACATATTTTTCAACTTCGAAGAATTCATTAACAGTTTTGCGGTTTTTAACGTCGGCGATATGCTGATGACCATTTATCTGATATTTAGTCTCCAATAGAGAATCATATTTCATTTTTCTGTCTTTTTAAATGTTTAATAAATCAATAATTATTAATTTAAAAATTTCCATTATAGCCTATATACTATGGTGTTAAAGGATTGCTTTATATAATTTTAATTTTAGTTTCAAATTCCATTCTGAATATTAGAAGTATTAGACTAGTATCAAATCTGTATCAAGCAATCAAGCAAAAAAATGCTTATACTTGTATCGTTAAATTTGATATGAAAACAGGAAATGCTGCTATCAAAATATATACTCATAAAAGGATGCACTAACACTTGTTTAATTAGCGATAAAGGAAAGTGAGCTTTTCGAGCAGATGAGGCATTTGTGTAGATGTTTAAATGATACTTAATCTTCCAAGATTGTGCGACGATGGGCCTCTCGCATTCTCTTCATACAGCGCGAATAGCTGCTTTTTCGTTTCCTTTGGAAAAAGAAATCCAAACGGGATCCCGACTTCGAGACATCACTTTATAAATTACATGCAAACACGATGTAAAAATCAGTGCACACAAGCAACTGAACGAACTCGATGTTCAATTCACAATAACACTGAGAGCAGTGACGTGATTTCAAGGTAAAAGGGCTAATCCCTTTCTTCAAACCTAGCAAATCTCAATTACATTTCAAACCATAATCTAAAATTCAAGCAGAATGCACTACAACAAAAAATAGTAGTAAGAGAAAATCTGCAGTCATAAAGGAGAAGAAAATTAAACATTACGTATGCTAAAAATTGCACATGCGCAATACATCGCAGAGACAGAAACATTTTTCAAGAACGATGTTTTTCTTCGTGTTTTAAACATGTTTATTCCTGTAGCGTCTATATGCATTACGAAAAATTAAATTGTGCATGAACCCCACTTGTACACCGGCTTTATACGATCTGTCTTTATGTACGCCTGTCCATGTTTCGTTGGCATGAATCTCACGCTTTCATAAAAATTAGCAAGACTTGATAGAAGAGCATATAGAATAATATTCATAGATAACATTCGACTTTGTAAGTGATCCCCTGATGTTTTGTCAAAACGTAGAGTTGTTATGTGTAAAAAACCCTTTGCATGTATCTCAATGAATGAATACCATGTCCTGAGATATTTGATCCCACGAACACTGCAGCACAGTGGCAAATATGTTGTTCCTTTTTGTCAGACTGTGAAACAGAAACGATTTTTCATTCCTGACGCTAAGTTGATGAATAATCTTTGATGCTCTTACATTTTTGTATATATTTAGTGATTTGTATAATTTGTGATTTCCATTTATGAAAATGTGTGTACACTGCACTATAGATGTTGTTAAAATGCATGTTTAAAACATGATTTTCATCATTTGCTTTAAACACTACCAACCTTGTGTAGGCCTACAAGATTATGAGCGCTAATAACAATAAAGAATGATGCATCAAAGTTGAAAATGAAAACTCTCATCGTTTCATGGCCACGCTCGTTCTCTTAGTGAAATACAACGAGAAAGTGATCTAGGTTACAGCATCTCCAAACATGAAGCTATGATAGTAATGAAGTAAAACTCGTTCACAACCAATGCAGCTACAAGCTTTGATATGTAGGTATTAGAGTAAAACTGATTCATAGATAGTACTAACGAGAATAAACAGTAATAACAATGAAATTCCTAAATCATAAAAGATCAATGAATAAAATGAACTGTAGAGCTTCACAAAATCAAAGAAATTTAAGAATAAATAAACGTTCTTTATGCAAGCACAGAGTCGGTTTCAAGTGGCGAATGATCACACTTTCTAGTATGGCAAGAGTTAAGCTGGGATTCAATGAATCTTCTCTATCAAAGATTCATTTGAATTCAAAGACAGTCTTTCGAATATCAGGCTGGAAGATGAAGAAGTATGTCTCTCGTTCGATGTGAGGAGCTTGTTTACATGCATACCCGTTGATGAGACCATTGATATAATTTGTGACAAGTTATACAGAAGTGGCCGTCCTCATCCGAAATTGTCTGAATTTACTTTGTCCGAGTCTAATTGCCGCTCCTTACTCTGCGCCTTAACGAAAAATATCAACTTCATTTTTAATGGAATGGTATGTTTGATGGCGGTTGGCGGGAGGATTTTCATAATCAAACCGATTTTTCAGAATCAAAAATTCACCAAGTCTCTCCCGATGTTTATTAGCCAAAATGAATAAATCAAGAAAATAAGGAGCCAGACGTTTCGCGCCCGGGCGCTTGTTCACTGTTCACAGAAGAAGTGAAGTACTTCTTAGTATTGGGCATACATGTAATGATAATAATAATAGTATACTACATGTTGTAGTAATATAATATTATATTACATGTAGTACTAGGCCTAAGTCCGAAACACAAACTAGTTGTAATTGAAAGCAAGATTTAGAAGGCCTGCAACTCAAAATTCCAATTGCTTTAATAGAAAAACAGAATCCCATTTGAACTTCACAACAAACACTACATACAGATATATAGCATACATGATTGCATGTAGGCCTATTAAAAAATCTAAGTGAGCTCATGACAGTCTTCACATTTCGTGATCACCTTCAAAACTCTATGATTGGGGCATATCGGGCGATCACAATCGTCGCAGTAGGATCTTGTGGTTTTGCGACAAAATCTGCATTTCGAACATCGGCTTCACTCGAGCATTAGTTTTGCAGGGAATAGTCATTTCATATTTGAAACCAACCTTGTCGGCTGCTTCCTTTGTATATCGACGCACAGCAGATCTCTGAAGTCGCCGTTCAGCTGATGGCTGCGCCAATTGAAAGGTGAGCATTCGGAGAAATTCTTTCTTGTTGCGAGTAAGGCCACTCTTTTTGGCAAGAAGAAATGCGTTATTGTTTGCAACATCAATGATATTGAAAAACAATAACAAGGGCCATCGGTGTGTCTTACGTCGGCACGAATACTCTTCGACATTACCTTCCATTGTATCCACGCCTCCTTTGGAAGCGTTGTATTCAAGAATAACAAGAGGCTTGTTCTGAGTCTTCTCCGAAATCCGAGTGTCTGAATGACTTGATGTAAGGAGGACAACATTTTTCTTTTTCTTGGGTATGTAGGAAATGAGGGACACTTTTTTGCCATGTTCAAACGCGAATCGACTTGAGTGAACAGATCGATCATCAGTTGTTCGAATATAACTTGGGATTTCTCGTCGGTGAAGTCTCATTGTTCCCAAGATAGTAAGATTGTGTTCAAGAAACTTTGCAGCCAATGCATACGAAGTAAGGTAATTGTCACAAACAATGTTGTGGACATCACAGATAACATCCGTCAGCATATCTCTCGGTGCGCAGTGCTCTATTGTTCTAAGTGAAAATGTGGTTAACTATTCTTTTACATCTATTTACTGTAACTTCCGGTTATCTGATTCACATGGTTTTTTGATGAAAGTTGTTCTCAATACGCTCAACTTTCTGACTAAACCTACGACCACCAGAATGGAATCTACAGCGACTTTAAGTTGAGAATGGACCGATTCTCCTATTCGCACTGTGTTAAGATCTGAAGTTTCTGCCCACCTAATAGGTTCCGCTCGTGTACCGCAAATTTCGCTGAATTTCCGTTAGTAGTATTAAAAGGGCTCATACTGTCCCAGGATCAGTACATTTTGAATTTGAACCTAATGTACCGATTTGTTTTTAAACTTGATCTTGTGGTTGTAGTCGTCTGTTATTTGAAGTGTTGATTGCGAACACAAGTGTACTGTTTTGTGTTATTTGTGAAGAGAATAGTGTAATGTGTTGATGATGTGAGTTCGGTTAGGTACATTTAAATGTTCTAGAGTTGTTAATTTGAACATGAATGGCAAAGTGTGGGGATTGAAACGTTGAGGATTGCTGTAATTGTGTTGAGGATGAGTACGCAGATGTTCTAATTGTGTTGAGGATGAGTACGTAATGTTCTAATTGTATTGAGGATGAATACATAATGTTCTAATTGTGTTGAGGATGAGTACGTAATGTTCTAATTGTATTGAGGATGAATACATAATGTTGTAATTGTGTTGAGGATGAGTACGTAATGTTCTAATTGTATCGAGGATGAATACATAATGTTCTAATTGTATTGAGGATGAGTACGTAATGTTCTAATTGTATTGAGGATGAGTACGCAGATGTTCTAATGCTGAACTTGTTATTTTTTTTGAATGATTATGTTGAAGGCTATCCATCTATCTATCTATCTATATATCTATATATCTATATATCTATACATATATATATATATATATTATATGCATGGAGAATTGTTTATTATTATCATTATGGTTTGTCTTCGATTGAGACAATTGTGACAATTGTGACCATTGTGACCATTGAATCCTTCATTTCTATTTTGTGTTCTTTTGTCAAATTTCTATCACACTCTATATATATATGATGAATGGTCGTCCAACATCATGGATTGTTGCAAGAGATCTTGGTTTTTCATTGCGAGCTATAAAAACAGTTACAAACTTAAATGAAACCATCCGAGCTGGCGAACTAATTGAGCGGTTAATGGATTTACTTAAGTACTACAAGACTAAATTTAGATCACAGTTGGATAGAAGATTTTTCGCCATCAAATTATAATGAGATACCTGAATTTAAGACAGCAATATATTTGAAACAGCGAGACGTGACTGGGAGATCAGAAGAGAGACATTCGTCAAAAATTATTTCTCCAAGTTCTTCGGCAGACCGTGGAATTCATTTGGATGAGAGGCGAAAATTGGAAAACGAGACATTTAAATTGCTGTGCGAAGTGAACTGTGTTGAATGCTTTGAACGACCAAGGTCCATTCTCTTGGTCCCATGTGAACACTTTGTTTTATGTTCTCATTGTTATCATAAACAGAATAATTATATAAAGAAATGTCCTCTTTGTCAAGGGTTTGTAACATCATATACGAATGTGTATAGATCATGATGACTCATCAAGCTCGCTTTTCATTGGTCATTAATGCTTTAGCCTAGCTATAAGAGAGAGAGATAATGGTTCTCGTTTCACTCATTCATTCATTCATTGAACAAGATTGAGCATGACCTTCAGCAGCTATATCCCTGTAGCACTTGTTCATCAAGGCAAGAAATTCAAAGGATTTATATTTTATTGTAGTGACGACGTAACAGGTTACAAAGCTGACTTAGTAGATTTGATGGAGGACATTGTAAAATTCTTCAAGTGTGAAGACAACGTTGAGGTGCAGAAAATCCTAATGAACGCATTGATTGAAGTGCTGACAAGAGTGACCAAGTTTTGGCTTGAAGAAGTGTTCCAGCCACTAAGTGGAACTGAGACAATTCCTGCTCATTCTCGCTGTTATTGCTATAACAGAACGCGATATTTCAACACATGCCTGCATGACCTGATAACGTTCAGCCATTATGAAGAAGATGGTGTAAAATTGAAAGTTGACGTATTTGCTGGCCCACCATCCGTCAGCATCAACGTGGCGGCGCTGGACCGAGATGACACTGCTAAGTTTCGAGCATACTATGTGAATCTTCTGCGTTTGTACGCCCAAATGTCATGTTGTAGGTGTTGTCCCCTCTCGATGGACTTAATGAGTGATCTTAAACAGTTGGTAATTGCAACGAAACAAACCTTAAGTGACATTGATGACTATAAACTACCATCTGTCAATGTTTGAAGTGACATTGTGTATTACATGTATGTATTGAGCAACCATGCTATTTGTAGTTTGAATTATCATCATTGTATGTATTAAGCAATAATGTTATTCGCTTTCTTCTCATTCATTGTTGTAAAAAAAGAAATATGGTTGTACAAAGAAAACGACGGTCTTTTCCCCGAAAGAAACGGTCATTTAAACCTTCAAGTCAGTTTAAGAAGGCATTGCGGAAATTGAATAAAATACATAATAATCGGAGGAAGTGTGAATTAATTCAAAATTCAAGTGATGACTTCATACGTGATTTGGCCTTTACAATTCACAAGTGTCTTCCAATATACAAGCCTTTGTTGAATCCTAGGTCTATCAAAAACATTCGCAAATTTTCGAATCCTAGGGGTAGTGATAAAGTCAGGAGAAATATGATTCAACACGGAGGTAGTGGCTTTATGGATATGCTAAATGACATCAGTAATAGTATCTCCAACGTGCTTGACAGTCCTCTAGGAAGAATTATTACAGGTGTTGCATTGCTGGCATAAAGCCAACAAATCAGAAGTCGACACGTCATCGATTACTCATTGACATTGATTGAAGGCTATATAAGATAGGCGTGCGAGCTTTCAGTAGTCATTTTCAAGTGATCATCCGTCAGTGTGAGTACAACAACAAAATGTCTCTTAAAATGCACATAATTAAGAAAGAGGGCGTCGCTGTTGATCGCGATCTCTTGAAATTTAGACCAACGCGTAAGGTTCAAGGAATTGGAAACACGTTTTATTTTCAAACGCTTAATTATGGTGATGATGGATTATATTTACAAGTTCCATTTTTTCATAGCAATGGGATGTCATCGTCTAGCTACAGCAATCTAAGACAAATGCGTGTCACATTTCCTAAATGGCAGCAAACTATACTAAAAATGATTGATTCATTCGCAAAGGAATGTGTCGAACTACCTGACAGTGCTCCGGTACATTGGAAGAAGAAGTTGGAGGAAGGGAGTGGATTCAAATATTTACCTGAGTTTGATACTCTCTTCTTAAAATTATCTGACCATTTCCAAGCGTTTGATGTGCTGTCAAACCCAATGGATTGTGATGATCTCAAGCGTGGGCGATACATGGGCTTGGTACACGTTACTGGACTTTACATTGGCGCTCATGGTTCAACTGGTAAATTGGCTTCTCTTCAGATGAAGGTTCTACAATTGGTTTATGAACCATTACCAATTGACAAGTGCTTAATTCATATTGAAGACATTGCTACACCAAGTGAGCCGAAAGAATCAAACGATGCAAAAGAAGCCAAGGAGGTTGATGAAAGCAAGAAAAGGACGCGCAGATCGAGGGACAGCATGAAGCTAAAACTGAAGCGACAGGATGCACAACCTGACTTGAAGAGTTCCTTCGATTCTACTCTCGATGATGACACTCAAATGTGGTAAATTAAAACAACTGTTTATCGTTTCAATAAAACTTGTTTGGAAATAATTTACATGTTTTAAGTTCTAACTAAGCAAAATAATGGGTGTTAGTAAATGATGATGATGATATTGAATGACTCTGAAATGACAGATTTTCGACTATTTACTGACCGTACAATGTGTGTGGCCGTACCAAGTCAGTCTGGTAAAACAACTTTTGTAACTCAGCTACTGCAATACCGAGATGAGATGTTTAATAAGAAAATAAAACAGGTTAAATGGTACTACGGTATTTTTCAACCAGATCTGCATTCTGCACTTCGACAGCAGGGATACGAAGTAAAACAGAGGCTACCACCAACTGAGGATATCAAAGCAGGTGATTTGATCGTGTTGGATGATCTACTTCGCGAAAGCAAATCTTCAAAAGATGTAACCGAAATGTTTATTCAAACAGCACACCATAGGCAAGCTTTTATCATCTACATCACTCAAAATATCTTTGATGGAGGAAAAGAGCAGAGAACTAGAAGTCTTAATACACACTATTTGGTGGTTTTCAAGAATCCAAGAGATAGTAGTCAGATACATCATTTGAGTCGACAAATATTACCTCAGCAGCCTAAAACTCTTTCGAAAATATATGATGAAGTGACGAAGAAGCCACATGGCTACCTCTTCATTGATTTAACGCAAGAATGCCCAGAGCGATTTCGATTTCGAACTAATATTATACCAAACTCTGGAGATGCAATGATAGTATTCACTGTCAACAGTTAATTAATTGGACCAATGACAGTTTTAGGCAATACATATGTGCTTCAGCTACTATGACATTTTCAATATGAGTTTTTCAAAAATGGTTGTCATTCCTCAAGAGTTGTCATCTACAGCTATCAATGACAAGAAATATTCAGGAAGCTAAAAATGTGGATCAGCCGGTTACAGATCAACTTAAGCAATTATCTCAACAGGATAGGGAAATTCAAAAGATTGAGGATCCTTATCGACGAATGCAGTTACAGGCTGAGAATTTAGAGGAAAGACGACATATTAGGGAAAAGCTGCGCAAATTCATAACTCTTTCAACTCCTCGAGCATATCGCATGCGAGCTGAAAGGTTGTTTGATTTTATTGATCCCCACGTAAAGTTCAATGAGCGAGGAGAAATAATAGAAGAAAACGGTGATGTAATTAGGAACAGTCACATCGATGATCTTCTACAATATGCTGTGAGAGATGTAAGGCGAAAGCTGGGTGCTCCACAAGGATGGGAATACTTTCAAAAATTGCTATCTAATCAAAACGTCCCCCATAATATAATCGGAGGACCAACTATAAATGAACTGAATAAAGTGTTGGCAACCGATTCTTCAAAAGGAAAAGTAGTTACCACAGTCAAGCGAGAACCCATTGTTTCTCCTGCTACGTCTCCAACTCCGAAGAGAAGAGGGAGACGTTGAACACGAACACCGAAAAGTTATAGCAAATATTAGGCAAATAACAGTGAAATTGCTTCCCATATCATGTCTATGCAGAAAATTTGCTGCTGTTTGAAGTCTGCGCTCGATAGTAAAGGAGAAGAGGGTATAGAAGTTGATATCAATTGCGTTAGCAGTTGCTGTGCAAGTAATACTCGAGCGAGTCGCCAGAATAAGGAGGATGAGCGCAGCGGAAAAACTGAGACAAATCTACTACGATATCAATCATCCCGCAAGCTTCAGTCGTCCGAGCGTTTTAGCCCGTGCAGCAGGTGTACGAATAGAGACAGTGAAGAAATGGTTGAAGAATCAACCAACCTACACGCTACACAAGGATGCGAGGAAGCGGTTTCCAACTAGGAGATATGTTGTCAATAATATTGACAGTCAATGGCAAGCAGATTTGGCTGATATGCAGCAGATATCTCAATACAATGACGGTTACAAGTACATCCTAACCGTAATAGATATTTTATCACGATATGCTTGGGTTCGCGCCTTGAAATCCAAGAGAGGAGCAGAAGTTGAGGCGGCTTTTCAAAGTATTCTAAATGAAGGGAGGATCCCACAAAGAATACAAACAGATCAAGGAAAGGAATTCGAAAATTCCCACGTTCGTGGTCTACTTGAGCGATATGACATTGAACTGTTCAGTGTTAAAAGTGCTTACAAAGCTGCGATGGTTGAGAGGTTCAATCGTACACTCAAGACAAAGATATGGCGGTATTTCAGTGCTAAAAATACACATGTCTGGATAGATGATTTACAGAAGTTCGTGAGAAATTACAATGAGAGCTATCATCGGATTATAAAGATGCGTCCAATCGACGTCACTCGGGATAATGCTATGGATTTGTGGCTTCGTCTGTATGGCAAGGCACCAAAAACAACTACCGATAAGAAGAAAATCAACGTTGGTGATAGAGTTCGCATCTCTAAAGTGAAGTCTACATTCGAGAAGGGCTATCTACCGAACTGGACCGAAGAAGAATTCTTTGTTGATGAAGTAAATAAAAAATTTAAACCAACAATGTATAAGTTAATAGACTATCATGGTAATCCAATTGAAGGGAAATTCTACTCATATGAATTACAAGTAGTTGATCGGAGTGAAGAAGTGTATATGATAGATAGAATAGTTAAGAGGAAAGGACATGGTAATCATAGAAAATATCTCGTCAAATGGAAGGGATATCCTGACTCGTTCAACAGTTGGATAGCCCATCAAGACTTGAGAAATGTGGAAGTAGGAGACATTAGAAGCTTTTAAGCTAATATTGGTGAATGACTACTGATCCCACATTATATCCAATAATGTCGTCTGCTGAGTTCAACATCATTCTCCCGAGCAATAGCAATCCCAAGATATTTCCAGAGAACAAACCATCGGAGTATTCGGTTGAGCTTGCCAAGCCTCTTTATCTGAGTGGCCCTCACGAAGTCGCATTAACTGAAGTCACATATTACAATGATATTAGTTTGTTAACGAATAATTATTTTGAAATACACACGGAAGTACGTGAAAAGGATGATTGTTTTCGCCTATTTCAGAATGGTCTACATGGAACATGGGATTTTCATCATCTTACTTTACATCCTTTCTCACCATCGCTACCGTCTGTCAAGAACATGATCAAAATTGAAAAGGCATATGCAACGTCTTCCTTCAATTCTACAGTTCCCACACTCAGCTTGCAAGATACAGAGAATGAAATTGGTAAAATGTTCCGACGAATAAACGATCTCTTCACTCTCACTTTAAATAGATTCTTCAAGCCAGTTGTAAAAGGCTCAACTAAACTATTGAAAGAAGGGAGGAAGCATGTTCTGCTAATATTAGGTAGAGATTTGGCACACACTCTAGGGTTTCCCAGAACTACATTTTCATCTCTACATTGGTATAATGGACTTGGATGGAAAGCTGAGAGAACAGTTAGTGATTTTCAATGTAGAATTGCACCGTTGTATGCACTACAGAAAAGGAGTGTTCGCGTCAAGGAAAAATTTGAAGTTATTAAAAATATTGAAGACGTTGCAAGAAAGTTTCAAGGATCAGTGCCAGAAAGTTTAATGACTTGTGAATATAAGAAAGAGAAAGTAACTCTTTTTACTGCTGAAATGGAGGTAGAATTTCTTGTTTTCACTAAAAAGACACCTTTGGAAAAGTCTAATTCCGCTGTTATTGAATTCGGATCTGAAATTCAGAGACTATTCAAGCATCCTGATAGTCCACCGTGTTTGACAGAATTAAATGATACATATAAGATTCAGTTGAATTCCAATAAACTAAAGACAGCAACAAACGACGCATGGCACATCAATGTATATTCCGATAAAATACTGGCTGACGAATTGAGTACCTCAACTGAGCTAGTAAGGAGGGTCAATTTAAACGTTGAAGATCTAAACACACCATCGGAAATTTGTACAAAACTGAATGAAAATGGTGCACACTACCTCAACGCAGATGAGTACTTCTTTTCATATGATCCCTTGAAGAAGCGAATGGTTTTAAAAGTAGGGAGAAATTATCTCATTAAGCTCGACAAGATGTTGGCAACAATTCTAGGGTTCTCAAAATTCACAATAAATGAAGGTACAACCATTGGTAATTCAGCACCTTCATTAGAGAGAGACATCAGTAACTTATATATTTACTGCAATATTGTTGAGTATACTAGAGTTGGTGACATCGAGGCTCCATTGCTACGCACATTTCCCCTATCATCCGTCCGGAAGCAGTTAATCAATCGTGAATTCATCAACAAAATGTATTTACCGATCAATCGAAGTGTTATCAATAGAATCGACATTTCAATTCATGATGATGCGGGTGAAATTGTTCCATTCTATGGTGGTGTTACTGTGCTGACACTACATATTAAGAATCGAGACTAAGGCTTTACGCTATTGTGAAATTCTTCAGAATTCAAATTTACAATGACAGGCTTTTATAGCAGACCATCATATCAAAGCGGATATCCCGTATTTGCTGGAGGTAGGCGACAAGTAGGAGGAGGAATATTTGGTGCATTAAAGCGTGCATTACTTCCTGGACTTAAACGCTATGCGTTGCCAGTGATGAAACGCGTAGGAAACAGAGCTTTAGATTTTGGTGCAAATGTTGCTGCAGATGCACTCCAAGGAGCGGATATAGGAGAATCAATGAAAGTCCGTGCTCAGCAATCAGCTATTGATGCATTGGATGACCTAACAAAGTCGAGACGACCTGTTCGTAAGAGGCGCAACAAGACAAGACAAGTTGGATCCGGTCGAGTTACTAAGCAAAGACGAAGAGTTAGGAAATCTAGATCGAAGCTTCCTGTGAAGAAGATAAGAAAGCGAAAGCGAAAGCGAAAGCGGAAATCGAAATCGGTTGGAAATAAGTCGAAACGAAGGAGATTAACGTATTTCTAAACTGAGCGAAATGCAATCGACTATCAATTCAGCTTTGTGCTTTTTTGATACATCACCCCAGCAAACTGACATAATTTCGTCGAGAATTGTTGACTATTTTCCCTCAACAAATATTGTGGGTAATGACATACCTATTCAGTTTGATGTTACTGCTAATGCTGACGACTACATCGACTGTCAGTCTATTGACTTGGAATTGTGTACAAATTAAAAAAACTGATGGTACTAACATTGATTCTAAGGACAAAGTGGGGTTGATTAATCTCCCAATTGCCAGTCTCTTCTCAGATGTCACTTTATCACTAAATAATAAGCAGATTGAAGGAGGAGATTCATCATATCCATATGGAGCTTACTTATATACATTGACTCAGTTTCAAAACCAGGCCAAACAAAAGCACTTACAAGCTGCTGGTTGGTTTACAGATCAGTCTGGTAAGTTCGATGATTTCGCTAATAATGGTTTGAAAAAGCGTGTGGAATTAACTGCTGATTCAGCTGAACTACATCTAAAAGGTCCTGTCTATCTTGATTTTTTCCGTCAATCGAGATACCTCCTATCTCAAGTACAAATGCGATTGACATTTGTTCGTGCTAAATCAAAATTTGCTTTGATGTCATTCGGACCTGCTGCATCCTATGATGTACACATAACGGAAACTGTCCTCAATGTAAGGCGAGTAAAAATGAATCCCACAGTCATCAATCAACATGCTGTAGGACTGAAGAACCACAATGCTATATATCCAGTCAATCATAGTGTACTAACCACTTTTACGATTCCGGCGACTACCTCATCTTTTGATTATCCCAACCTCTTTCCAATTGCCCTACCGAAGGCGGTGTACATCGCGTTTGTAGAAAATGAATCATTTTGTGGTAACTTTCAGAAGAATCCGTTTCATTTTCAACATTTTGGTATCACGAAACTCGGTCTATTCGCAGATGGCAATTCAGTTGCTTGTAAGGCCTATCAACCGAATTTTAAGGAAAACAATTTTGTTCGCGAATATTGCTCTACTTTCATGGCACTAGACATGTTTAACACTGACGATTCAAATGGTATTACGATGGATATGTATAAGAATGGCTACTTCTATATATTATACAACCTCAAAGCAGATTGTGATATAACTGGGGAAAATGTGGATGTTACAAAAGCTGGTAACCTTCGATTGGAACTCACATTTGCGGATCCTTTGAAAGTTCCTGTAACCGGTTTACTTTACGCAATCTGTGACAGCAGCATTGAAATTACTAGATTGAGAGACGTCTTGGCCAACTATCAGAGATGAGCAACCTCAGTAATGTGGAAATCTTAAACTTAATGAAGAAAGCTCATCCCTATTCCAAGAAACTGTTTCTCAATGTTTTCCCAAGAGATTAACTACCTACATCAATTCAGTCATATCTCTGTTCTCTGATTATAAATACAGACACGGTTAATCTTCGTGGTAAACATTGGGTTGCCGTGTACATAAATCGCAATAGAGTAGCTGAATATTTTGACTCTCTCAATCAGCCGCCATTACATGATATATCAATATGGATGAATAGATTCTCATGGACTAGAAAGAAAGTGACATCGTTCCCACTCCAAAGTAATAGATCCCTCATGTGTGGGGGCTACGTACTATATTTTGTTAATGAACGACCTTTGAAAAGTGACGTGTTATTCGATTATTCTCTAGAAATTGTGCTAAAAACGATGTAATTCTCAACAATTATATGAACTCAGTCTTGTAATAAATTCATTATATATGCAAAATTTGTTTTATTTCCCAGAGCGTAATGTTTAGAGGGAGAGCAAAGTTTCACAATTGAAATGTATATTTACAAACTATTTACAACAGTCCATCAACTTTTTACAAAATAATTTTTCAAATCACTTATTATTTGGGATACAACTTTCAAGTCTTTAATGCCAGTTATCACAACTTTCCCATTGTGGAACACGTGAACGTGATAAGGATGCCAATTTGTCATTTGCGCAGCAGGAAATAACTCCACCTCATAAGTAAGATTGGACGTAGAGGAAACTTTGCGAAAGTCATAGCGATAATTCAATTCGCATAACACTGTCATGGTTTTTACTTTCCAATTAGGTAATTTATCCCGTAATAGTATTTCCAACGCGGAGTGTAAGTAATTGAGATCACAATCATCGAAGCACCCAACACACTGCACTGTTCCATTAGGAAAGAAAAGGACAGTCATGGATTTCTCCTTCCTCAAGATTCTCCATGTCAACATAGTGGGTCGCCCCAGATACAAACTCGTCGTCGGCTTTCGCCTCTTCTTCACTATTAGCCATTGATTTCTGTTCGGTATGTCTCGCTCGATTTGATGTAGATCGAGTTTTGAGTTTGCTTTTGTAACCACCATGCGATTCACCACTTTCATCTGACTGATGTCGTCCATCTCTGACGAATGAAATTATACTTGGTAGAATCTCCTTTATAAAGGAACCCCATGTGACGTCACTAAACGAAAAAATCGATGATCAACGTCTTTCCTCTTGGATGAACATACGTAAAGTTTGACAGTTGAATCATATTTTATCCATACCTTTTCATCCAGAGGAATCTTCATCCGAGTATCATGTCGCTCAATCAGATTAGCAAAATCTTTAAGTGAGGGCAATGCGTCACTACTAATAGAAACACCACGATGATTTCTACTATTTGTTACAGAATGTCGAAAAACTATTTTGCTTGAATCTGTTAGGTGAATTTTTTGTCTGTCACTTAACTTCCATGTTCTGATATAATGAGGCATATTCTGAAGTTATTCTTAATGTAATTATTATAATCTGATAATTGCCTAAAGTTAGTTTATGTTTGCAAATCAACATATCGGAAGGATGCTGAATGCTGTTATGTATTCAAATTCAATTTCTACATATCGGAAAGATGTAGAAATGTACACTCAAATATTTACTACCTACGTGTTATTTTTATTGATTCTACCGTTGTTCTATCCGCTATTCTACATCACCTGCTGTGGGAAGACATTTTCGTCTTTTTGACGGAGGAGGAAGTCCAAGGCTATAGTGTCCATATGGTAAAGATAAGTTCTTATTTATCCAGCAGCGCTTATCTTCCCAAAGTGAGAGCCCTCGCTTTCTAAACGTTTTTGTTTCAACTATGTGGTTTTTTGAAGTTATGACGGTTATTTGCTCATTGGTATCTTTCTCAGTATAGTAAACATTTCTATAGTCACTATGTTCTATGCGTCTAACCACTGCTCTCTGTATACCCTTTCCTCGCCTAATGCTATGATGTGTTGAATCTAGAAATTTCATCGAATACATTTTTGGTTTCAAAAGAACCATCTCCTCAAGCAACTTTCCCGCGCACTCATCCTTAAAACAACCGAGTCTAGCCTTGTTTGTAATTGAATATAAACGGTGATTCTTATCATAATTTGAGGAATCAAATTTTTCACCGAAATACAGGAATATATCCTCTAGACGAACAGATGGTGAGGTGTATAGACAAAGGAAAAAGCTATCGGTATCACCTCCACAAAGACGTGCTCTATTTATCAGTGGACATCTAATTAAATCTTTATAATACAACTGGTACATTTCTAATTTACTATAGTCAAGAACTGCTTGACCAACATAAATTAGTTTATTTAGAACTATTGAAGGTTTATACAGTTCCATACCAACTAAATCTTCATCGAATATCTTATGCTGGACATATAGGGGATGATTGGCCAATTTAGATAGTTGCAATGTTGTATTTACTAATTTGAAGTTCCTCCGACGTCTCACATTCTCCATAGTCTTACCAAACAGGGAGTTGTTTTTTAATTTATAAAACGCTTTTTCAAAATCAGATTTTGATTGAGCTCTTTTCTGCGAATTCATATCAATATATTGTCTCAGCCACGATTTTTGTGTGAACTGGATTCCAGCATGGACCTTCTTTATCTTCATTCCCATAGAGAGGTAGAATTTTAGAATCGAGTAATGAACAACATAATTTTCTCGATCGAACTGATGCAGCAACAGTTTCTTTGTGCTTGTGAAACACATATTTGGTCTTAAAGTTTCATAGAAATTTTTCATATATGTAGAAAACATTTTTTGCTCTACCAGTTGCATTTCTGGAGCTAATGGAAAGTCAGCCGTGTCATCGTGAATGTCTGAAGGATATTCTAAATCCAAATCAAAGACATAACCTATATCAGCCTCATTATCAATATTTTGAATGTTTTCCTCATTTGAGAAGTACACTACTTGACCTTCATCAAGCCATTTGAAGTTTGAATGTGGGAGATTCTCACTTAGCGACGAACCGTAAAGATTGTTGACGTCTAAATATGCTAAATGACGGCTCTCTTGTGGATTGTTTTGCAACTCTGAAATACGAGCACGCGCTCTATGAATATTTGTAAACGTCATACCTCCTCGGATCCCCCTCTCAAAAAGATTATACATGCTCTGATCTTGAATGTAGTGTGGAGGATCATTCGAAGCAAAATTCAATGCTAATGTGAAGCTAAGGTGAGGTAGGCTAACAAAATGAACTGGATCTACTTGATCTTCATCCTGACTTAATTTCCTAAATGTCTCAAAAATGTCTGCCAACAGCAAGACATCTAACTTGAGGTATGCAAGCATGTAGTCTCCAAATGTTTTGCAATTAAACGCATTCCATGCTTTTTTCGCGTGCTCATAATCTATATCGTTGCAATGCTCAAGAGTAAGATCGTTGTAAAATTCCCTTTGAGGAGGAAGACAGAGCTCCGTTAGAGTTGCCAAACTACTAAAATATGAGTACGGAAACACTCCTTTTTCGTAAAGAATATCATCAGTTAATTTTGGAAATTCATTTCGCAGCGCTTCTACATGTTTGTAGACTTTCAGACTTTTGGCTAATTCAGCAAGCGATGCACTCAGAAATTGATATGAGTCCAAAAATTTCAATTTAAAATATACAGGCTTTCCATTATATTCGCTTACTGGAATTTTTGATGATAGAGTAATATATTTCTCAGCAGTAGCTGCAATAACATCTAACTTCCAAGATTTCTTTTTACCAATTGCTTTATAACAAACAATATGGCTGTCATAGTTTTTGAAATTGTGAAAGAAAACAGGAAGCTCTCGTCGATTCAATCTTAATCGCAAATTGCACTTTGAACATAATGCTTGCCTGTACTTTCCGGTTATGTGATCGTGATCACGAACTTTTGATATATCTTCACTAAATTTTATCTTACATTTATTGCAATTTTCTGCATTTTTATGAGCAATATCTTCCACTGCTGTCAATCGCATCGGCATTCTGGTCATGACATTTTGATTATCATATAAATTTTGGACAACGTCTTCTAAATGATTTAGGAACTCAGCGATGCAATTTTACCCTTCAAACAGATAATAGGTGTTATTGTAGGTTGACTGAAGTGCCTCATGCCAGACGTGGTACACACCTACAGCCGCAGGTTTATGAATTTTGTTTTCTATTAAACACTCGATATCGGCGTATATGACTAAAGGTGGACTGAGTTGGTGCTCAGTACTACTTATCTGAACTTCTAAATGTTTGGGCATTTTTTCTATTTGCGCTTTACCACGACTACAGAATTGAAAATGTCGTTCTAAAACGCTTCTCTTTGAAAAGGATTGAGTGCATCTTTCACAAAAAATCTTGCGACTTGTGTAAAATTTGCTATATAACCTAGATAATTTTCGTATGCCGCAATAATGGGCAAAACCGTTATGTAGCACTAGCAAAATATTAACGGTTCTTTTATCAATGAAATTGCTGTTGTATCTTACTCCCTTGAGACCATTTTCATACAAGTGGATATTTACTTTTATATCATTGTTTTTCTCAAACTTAGGAAAGTCCTTTATTGACACTGGTGTGGAAATGCCATCCATAACCAATTCAGATGTCCACTTTCTATATGAGTTTACCTCGTTTATCTTTGAATGAGTAACTTCATCGTAGTGAATGATTGACAAGATAGAATACATGAAGCAGTCATTTGAATTTGAATTTACATTTATTACAGCCTTAGAACTTCTTAACTTTTTAGGTAAAGTATTCATTTTACCACCAGATAGTAGAGGAGTTGAAATTAAATTGAATTCTACATTTACTACTTTATCAACAACCCAATTGCTTCCTCTATTTGCAAAAGTTGAAACATGATTTGATAAACTATTTAAATTATCCTGAAACCATGTGTCAAAGTCATATATATAATTTGATGATAATGAGGTGAAGTGCGCGAGAAAAGTTTCTTCCTCTTGAGGATTAGAACGGACATAGCGAATTTGAGCAATTAATCGACCACGTAGTTGAAGACTAGTTCGCAAGTCATTAACTAAATTTTCTAGTAAGGTTCGCATGTTGAATAAAAAAGATGTTACATCTACTGTTTGAATGGTTGGTGTAATGTCATACACGCGAGCACGTCCGCTGAAGGCGCTTTCACTAAGGGTGAGTGTTCCATAATTATTGTGACTACTCATTTCAATGTTCATATCATGTATATTATTGTGTTGACGGAATCTACTTGTGCTATTATAATTCTTACCACAGTGAGAGCAGCAATGCCTAAAAGCTTCATCATTATTTAAAGCGCTATCTGGAATGTCCCTAACATGACTACTACAAGTTGATAAATTCGTATTATTTGTTTCTATTCCTTCTTGACTGCAACATATGAGATTGTGTCTTTTTAAATTATCTTTCCTACTGGTTTCATATGGACAATTACTACATTTATGCTTTATTCCTAGCTTGCAAAATTTTTCATGACGCGTTAAATTGCTAACAATTGTAAACTTCTTTCCACACTTAGAGCAGACAACCATGATGATCGTTGAGGATTAACAATTTCCGTCTACTTATATACTGTCTACATATTATATTACGTAACCAGTGACGTCGACCAATGGAATTTGTTCTCAACCTAAGACTTATATTTCCACTTAAATACATAAATAAAAAGACATACAAAGTGTACAAGTAATTTTTTTAATTAAGAAAAATTCAAAAAGAGAAGTTACAGCGATTGACATTTAATGATATCACTATGCGTCACCTTGACGTGGGCACAATGTCCATGACACCTTGAGAAGTCATCGACATGTGTCATGCGCACTTTGTTAATGACTGCCGCTTTCGATAGCTCAACGTGCATTATTGTTTCACGCTTCGCTATCGATTGCGACAGTTGCAGGTTAGCCTGCGATATGTTGCGGAACGACTCAAGCAAAGACTTGTAGTCAGCGCGAAGAGCCGTCTCGCGTTCCTCTTGTTGGCGCAACTTACGTTCAAGGTGACGCACTTTGTCCTCCGCACTTTTAGACACAGGTGCGGGCACCTCGACCACTGAATCGACCGTCTCGTCCAGGTCAACGTAAAATAGGGGATCACAAGTTGGGAGAGAGTTGGAGAGGATCACAGTTGGAGTTGGGCTGTTGGGCATCGGCGTAGGAGCAGGTGGAGACGATGGGAGCCAGTAGTCATCGAATGTTGGTTGAGGTGGAGTTGGCTGAGGTGGAGTTGGGACGCGGTGCAGAATTGGAGAGGGTGGGAAGCTGACCTCAATGCTGGGTGAGGCTCGAAGTTGGGAGAAGGGAATCTCCTCTTCCGGAACAAGTGTCAACTGTTGCTGGAAAAAAGAGAGATTTGAATTAACGAAAGGGACATAACATTATAGTTTGAATTATTAGCCTATTCCTATGATTGACACTTACGTTTTCTTCATCTGAAGAAGACTCCCAGATGGAGTACGGACGCTCCTCATTCTCCTCCACTGAGGTCGTAGTGGCCGGAGTCAAGCCAAGGAGGTTGTTCCGGCTCTTCTTTAGAGAGAGCGATCGGTAGCTCTACAAGGGAGAATACATTTTAAATTCCTCTTGAATTTGAATGTATGCATGTGTCCTAAGTTATTAATCTAATCATGTTATTTTATATGACTAAAATAATTGTTGTCTATTACTTACTCTCTTTGAAGGCGGCGTAGGCTTCGCAACCCAGCTGCTACTTGCGGGCGTACTAACGACTACCTGTGGATGGAAATGAAACATAGTTAAAGTGTGAAGAACGGAAAATACATACGAATAGATAAAGTGCTGATTTTGATATTTCAAACTTACATTCCTTTCCGGAACTGATGGCTTCCGCTCGACTTTCACTTTCTTAAGTGGTGGCTTCTTGATCTGAAATGGTGAAAAGACGTGCACATTATTATATCTGATAAAAAAACAAAACAGAAGTCAACTTTCCCTATACGTTTTGAAATCTAAATATTTTCTTTAACTGATGTTACTGCTAATATTCTAAATATGAACTC
Organism: Prostheceraeus crozeri; assembly: GCA_907163375.1. Taxonomy (NCBI): domain Eukaryota; kingdom Metazoa; phylum Platyhelminthes; order Polycladida; family Euryleptidae; genus Prostheceraeus; species Prostheceraeus crozeri. The sequence goes on along the minus strand of CAJQUW010007374.1, from coordinate 55,633 downwards.
ACCTCAACATCACTAGCCGAGGAGTCGGAATCGGTGTCGATGTATTTGCGGGACTTTGGTCTAGGTTTCGGCTTTGGCTTGGGCATCTCAAGGGTGGACTCCTCCTGAACTTGGCTGAGGATTTCCTCAAGAGGTCGCTCCTTGGCAAACAGCCTCTCAACTCGCTTTTTCTCCTCAAGGCAAGTGAGGTTTCGGCCTTCCCGTCCGTTGCGTAAAGCACATTTCGTGTGCGTTTTTATGAATCTGCTAGGATTTTCTCCTTTAGCCTCCATATCGGTTTTAACATAGCTCTTACATGATAGGCAGTAAAGGAAACTGCACTCTTGACGAAACGTGCAGTCTTTATGCTGACTTTTCATCGAATGTCGGACCGCCTGTTTACAGGTTTCACAATAATGGAAGATTAATCGCTGACGTGGCAAGCAACTGGGACGAGGCATGTCTGTAAGAAAAATTAAATCCATACTTAAAACTTAATAAATTTAGGTTTTAGAACTTATTAATGTACCTACTTATGAACTTAGAAGAAAGTAACATGTAAATTGTTCCAAACTCACATCGTGGTAGTGAGTATTATACGTAAGAGAATAGCTAAAGTCTTTAATAAATTTCATAAACACAACTTTAAGTCTATTAATTTTGATCAAGTTATTTTCTATCTCTTAAGGTTTAGAACTTATTAATGTACCTACTTATGAACTTAGAAAAAAGTAACATTTAAATTGTTCCAAACTCACTTTAGAATATTGATTAAGGTTTGAAAGAACGGAGCTGACGTCTTGCTAGGCAGGCTGATAATTCAAAAATGAGTGAAGAACTGGCTTCAACACTTTCTTTATATATGAAATGCACAAAGCAACTACGAACAAAGACCTACTGACGTCATGCCATTGAGATGATATAGTTAAACAAAATGTATTCATTTAAACAAGATTCAAAATCAAACAGCTGATAAATTCTAACATTAATAACTTGACATTAAATTGTAACAGAGTTTATTAATTTGATCAAGTTATTTTCCATCTCTTGAGGTTTAGAACATTAATGTACCTACTTATGAACTTAGAAGAAAGTAACATGTAAATTGTTCCAGAGTGATAAATCTTAATAGAATTATCACCCAATCAAAATTTCGAATTTCGCGCACTTATCAAATGATCCATTTAAACAAACCATATGGTGAACACATGAGGCATCAGCTGAGGATGTTTATGTGGTCATCGCATTTTCAAATTTTGCGCATTTATCAATTGCTGCATTAAAACAAGACTGTGGAAGATATGAGCCTCTGGTTAGGGTTAGGTTAGGGTTAGGGTTAGGGTTAGGTTAGGGTTTGGGTTAGGGTTAGGTTAGGGTTAGGGTTAGGGTTAGGGTTAGGGTTAGGTTAGGTTAGGGTTAGGGTTCAGTTGAGAAGAAAGAGTACCTATGGCGCCCGGAGCCCATGGGTAAATAAATTTTCGAGTGCGCGTATCGCACGAGAAAATTTATCTACCCTATAATCCGAAAAATTTCGAGGGCGCGAAGCGCCCGAGAAATTTTGAGGCCCCATGAAGGTCAAAGGTCAAAGGTCAGGTCAGGTCAAGGTTGAGGGTAAAAGTGTTAAGTATTGTGATAATTTTGAGTTGTAAACTTTAAGTTTGGAACTTGGTCAAAATCTGGAAAATCAGTCATTTTTCGAGAAAAACTTGGAAATTTTCCATTTGCATACACGTGCATACAACATGGATTTTTTAAGCAAATGGGTGCATACCTTATATCATTGGAAAGCTCTTTTCATTGTGATTCCAATGGTGTATTGTATGCATCATGTATGATACCTTCCTGACGAGCTACATGCGTTTAAAAACTAAATTGATTTTGCAAAATTTTAAAAAGTCAATTTTTTTCCATCGTTTGTCTATCTTCAAGGCTGACATACAGCAAGTTTTTTTGAGGAAGTGGGTGCATACCGTATATCATTCGAAAGCTCTTTTCATTTTCATTCTAATGGTGTATTGTATGCACTACGTATGACAATTTCTAGGGGAACTACATGTCGTTCCATCCTCATATGTAAGTAGATGTTATTTCAAAACTTTAATCCCAACTTCCACTCAAATCTTGGAGGCAATACTCCTTTGAAAAGAAATCAAAACACCAATTTTGTACTCATAATAACATTGATATTTTGAAGATTACAAAAAAGCGTTACGATACAGAAAGCTTGAGAGTCTACAAATTGTCCAAGATCGGGAACGGTGGTATCTTCCGCAGGTCCACTTGCAGACTGACCTTCGTCTTTCGCGGCGCATCGGGATATCGCCTCGGAGTTTCTGATTCAATAAAGGAGAACTCTATCAAGTTCTTTAGCTTCTCGTCGTCAGGTTCAAGTCTCAACTTCAGCCGCTTTGTGTGCACTCTTTCTGGAGCGTTCCACACCTTAACACTTATGCGTGCTTCTATCGGTGGTGTTGTCTGATCTTCGCTGACATGCGAGTCAACCAAATCGAATATGTTCGATGTCGATCCCTCGGTTGGAACAGGCGATTGAGGTGGTGTGTTGGGGCCTACCATTTTGACTGTCTCTTTCAATTTCACAACAACTTCAGGATTGGAATTGGTACAATCTCAGGACTTATATACTTTCTAAACAAAGGAATTCCCAACAGCCAATCAGAATTGTTCTAATTCTCCCTCTTTGGCTATATAAGTCGTGGGATAGTTCCAATTGTTATCTGTTCTAATCCTAACAACTACCATGGCAGGAAGCTCAAACAACATTATCTTATCGGGGAACACAACGGAACCCATTGAAGGCGGTAAACTCGATGTGGTGATTGGAGAAATAAAACATAAGTCCAGGAGTGGTGAGATATTCTTCTCTGGTACCTCCTCTGGGATATTCCTCATTGGTGGAAAACTGGATACGGTTATGAGACTATCATGCGGCTGTGAAGTATACTTGTGGAGAGTACTTGTAGTGACGGCCCTGCAACTTCGGAGCAGTCAGCCAGTCGTTTGCCCCGTCCACATGAAGGAGCATGACTACTCCAATAACACTGCTTTCCATCAGTGGGGAGAGGGCTTTCTCTCTGAGATGGCCATCATGTACCCTAACGTATTTTCGCATATATAATTAAACATACATAGTAAATGTTGTCTTTTTCACTTTGTAAACTATTATGGAATTTGGGGAATCATATTATCAATATTTGACAAAAGAACACAAAATAGAAATGAAGGATTCAATGGTCACAATGGTCACAATGGTCGCAATGGTCACAATGGTCACAATGGTCACAATTGTCTCAATCGAAGACAAACCATAATGATAATAATAAACAATTCTCCATGCATATAATATATATATATATGTATAGATATATAGATATATAGATAGATAGATAGATAGATAGATAGATAACCTTCAACATAATCATTCAAAAAAAAATAACAAGTTCAGCATTAGAACATTACGTACTCATCCTCAACACAATTAGAACATTACGTACTCATCCTCAATACAATTAGAACATTATGTATTCATCCTCAATACAATTAGAACATTACGTACTCATCCTCAACACAATTACAACATTATGTATTCATCCTCAATACAATTAGAACATTACGTACTCATCCTCAACACAATTACAACATTATGTATTCATCCTCAATACAATTAGAACATTACGTACTCATCCTCAACACAATTAGAACATTATGTATTCATCCTCAATACAATTAGAACATTACGTACTCATCCTCAACACAATTAGAACATCTGCGTACTCATCCTCAACACAATTACATCAATCCTCAACGTTTCAATCCCCACACTTTGCCATTCATGTTCAAATTAACAACTCTAGAACATTTAAATGTACCTAACCGAACTCACATCATCAACACATTACACTATTCTCTTCACAAATAACACAAAACAGTACACTTGTGTTCGCAATCAACACTTCAAATAACAGACGACTACAACCACAAGATCAAGTTTAAAAACAAATCGGTACATTAGGTTCCAATTCAAAATGTACTGATCCTGGGACAGTATGAGCCCTTTTAATACTACTTCCGTTCTGTAAGGCTTACCATGCGACCTGAGATCAATTTCTATGGAGCTATATGACTCATAGTCGAAGCTAAATTCATTACCTGAATAAAAGGTCATCCCAAGAGAAGTATGTAGTTGCGAAATATGGTGATTACACTACAGAAAATGCTGGTCACAATTTGTGACCGTTTGACCGTCTACGTATAAATATTGCATAAATATTGATTACTTTATCTAATCAACTCAGGATTTTAACACAGTATTTTAGGCTTGAAATGGTTCATCGTCCATGAATTCCAGACCGATAGATCCAATACTTGATGCATTACAAAACTCAAAAGATGCTTGGTCACAAATTGTGACCGTTTGACCCGATGAGGGTTAATGTGCAGTACTATGGAAGAATAAGTGAAACAGTAGCCAATGAAATTCACAAACAAATTGAGCGAGCTTACTTTTCGCTCAAAGCAATGCCAATTTTCCGCACTCAAGTTCTGTCTCCCGACTCAGTGAAAGACATTGTTCCCGGAAACCGGAAACCAATGATTGCATATTTCTTCGAATGTTCTTGCGGAGAAAGATACGCCGGTAAAAGTGAACGATACCTGGCAACTCGTGTGAAGGAGCATATCCCCAAATGGCTTTTCAATTCAAACAGTCGACCAAAATCAAGACAGCCACCACAATCAGCTGTGACCAGACATTTATGCTCCTGTGAGTCGAAGCAATATATGCTCAGCCAAGAAGACAATGGCTTTCGTGTGTTCAAACAGGCTAGGAACAGCTTAACTCTTGCCATACTAGAAAGTGTGATCATTCGTCACTTGAAACCGGCTCTGTGCTTACATAAAGAACGTTTATTTATTCTTAAATTTCTTTGATTTTGTGAAGCTCTACAGTTCATTTTATTCATTGATCTTTTATGATTTAGGAATTTCACTGTTATTACTGTTTATCCTCGTTAGTACTATCTATGAATCAGTTTTACTCTAATACCTACATATCAAAGCTTGTAGCTGCATTGGTTGTGAACGAGTTTTACTTCATTATTATCATAGCTTCATGTTTGGAGATGCTGTAACCTAGATCACTTTCTCGTTGTATTTCACTAAGAGAACGAGCGTGGCCATGAAACGATGAGAGTTTTCATTTTCAAGTTCTTTTGGAAGATCGCTCCAACAAACAAGTTATTCACAAGATGGAAGATGTATCAAAGTGTTAAATGTGCTGTGAACACACTTTTCCCTTAACTTTCTAGCCATTTATGTAAAGCCTACATAAAATTTATGTGTAGGCTTTAGATCAATCAATCTATTTTCATAGAAAGTTCTATTTTACACTTTGCATCTTTCAAGTAGACGTGATATTTTCATGCATAAGTAGGCCAAATAATTGATTATGTCTACGAAATTGGTCAAATGCACAATTTGGACAGTTATTATGTTCATTTGAGCTTCAAAGTAAGAATATCGAGAAATTTTCAAGAAATTTTCGAGAGTTTTCAAGAAAACAAAATTTCTCGAAAAAATCAAAACCGAGACGAGAAGAACATGTGAAATTCCCGATCGAGACAAGAAATCAGATTTCTCGAGTCTCACCCGTGTATACATCGTATGTCTTGTCGCGACTGTCGAGTTTCACGCTTTATTGGAAAAGTGATCTGATTAGCAACGCTATTCGGGGAAACTGATGGAACGATCAACTTCTGCGTTTTCCATACTGATCAGTTGTTGAGAATAAAGGACCAGACATTATGAGAGGGATGAAAGAAGCCCTTTGTATTGATAAAATACTTTCTATGAGGTCGAGGCCTATGGGACGCACCAAGTGACCATCATCAGGTGAAAGCAATCATTAAACTGTACATCAGTAAGTCATGTCATACTGCTGAACAAGAGTCATGTGGAGCTGGACGGCAAAGCATAGCTATCTATATAGATTACACAAGAATGGATTAATCACGTTACGTATGCAATAATAATAAATAAAATGACTACTGGTAAAATAAGAAGTAGACGAGAAGTATGCATAAAATGTCAAGAGAAACAAAATATAGAAAGAACTAGATAAAAACTCCGCAAGTCACTCCAAGAATGCTTCACACGATTGCATGAGCCAAACTTCCTTGTCCGTAGGTCTTCTTTCACTATCCTCTTTCTCCATAAAGATTCTTTCTCCACTATTTGCATACTTTCGAAGTCCACTTGGTGATCACTTTCAAAGACGTGAGACTTCAGAACGCTCAACATCTATGTCTATCAATAGGTTCTGCAAAGGGATGCATCCCCTCCCCCACCGAATAGCCTAATTGTGTTTCAGTTTTCTTCATTCAATTAAACTTGTAATCATGGGATAATCTGGAATTGGCAATGTCTATGAGAGCTGTAGATTATTGATGTTGTGATCCGTAATTCATTTTTTCTTGCAAGTGAGGAAGGTGCAAGTGTGGAAATAATTAATGAAAGAGCTTTGTATTTATCAATGAGCGTGTCCAGATCTCTCAATTGCTGTAGTTTTGTTATGCAGGGAACTGTTCATGTCATGTTTTACGCTGATTGATGGCTATACCTCTCGGAAATTGGACCTGGATCTGATTTGAAGTGCCTGAAGCAATTAAGTGACCATCGACGTCGACTTCCATTGAGACCTGAGAAATAACCGTTTACAAATTTCAATAAAGTCGATCTTTTACAATACCAAAAATAAAGAAATTGAAAAAAATCCTCTACACTTCATCAGGAACTACTTGCATTGATTGGTGTCATTGATGTATGCTCACCCTGAAGCTTTATGTTGATATCGAAACAGTGACAGACACCTTTTCATTGAAGAATAATCTATCTAGGATCAGCTTTCAATCAAGTAATTTGTAAATGAACACATTATTTATACATGCACGTTTTGAAAACTGCAGTAAAATCATCATGTTACGGCAATTATATTTACTTGCTTCCAAGGCATTTGAACGAACGGACTGAACGAACGATTGAACGGTATTTTTTTCATTTTTCTGATGAGCGAATTATCATACGGTATGTTTAAGAAGCCGATGAACGGTGATCGGATTTTTTTGCTTGATTGAACGTGATTGAACGGTACTTTAACCCCGGAAAACCAAGTGTAATAAACAATTGTTCAAAATCCTTGATACTTTCCAAAAGTGCTTCTTTATACACTCTGACTTCAATGAAGTAGAATCTTGAAAATTTAAAATATTTATTTGATAATTACGAATGATAATATCAGTGACCTATTAGGTTTTCGTGGTAGTGAAACCTCGGAAATTTCGATAAAAGAAAAATCTATAGATGCTTTTCGAAATTGCTTGTTTAAGCATTAAGACTTCAGTTCAATGACATTTCGTGAATAAAATGAATGACACGTGACTTGCTATTACACCATGCTTCCACTTCTTGTCATTGATTTAGTATTCCGAAAATACATGCACTACTCATACTACTAAAAAATCACGCATATCAGAACTTGCAGACTCTTCGATTTTTGCGGGAAGCGGATATTCGCCTGCGGGCATGGGTATACACAATAATGGCTTAATCTGCGAATTCATATCCGGTCAGTGGATATGCAGGTAGGGATCCATTGCGGCATGTGACTAATGTACATGTAGGCTAAGCATGCAATTGTATCTAGTCACTAGTCATCCTATTCTTTAGTCAACATCTCTGAAGGCTAGACCTAGGCCTTTGTCAGCTGGCAAGTTCCAAGCTTTGCGTAAGCGAAGTGTGAAATGGGTAAACATCGACACACATCATCACCTATAGCAACTTCGTGCAGCGTGATGCTGCTAAGGCGTACATCATAGGCTAATCATAGGCTTGATATTCTCTAGTTTGATTGGGTTTGATAAAAAAAGGCGCGTGTGACATGCAACGTTTGACGTCAACTTATGTTTCGCATTTTTCATTGCGGGACAATACCGACAACGAATTTTCCGACAGTGCACTGCCAGCTTCCACGTTTCTCTGAAAACCATTGTCAGCTGGAAACGACAGCACTACATAGGGTCCATTAAAATTGAATATTGTTTTGACTGGAAAAGAACAATTGAACAGGTGTTTTATGCCATGAGCAAACGGAACGGGGTTGATGGCTCATTTGAGTGAACGAACGGGTCTGAAAGAATGAACGGAAGATCGAACAAACGGAAAAAATGCGATCGTTCAAATGCCCTGCTTACTTCACATGGTGGCAATCATTGAGGTTTTTACACACGTTCTATTTTTCGAAGAACTATTTTAGTATCTACTAAAGTCTGTAAACATAGCCTGCGAATAAGATGAAGGATTTCACTACTGCATTTCAAATTTTGATGAAACGTGCAAATATGTAGACATGCGAGTGCCGGTGTTTCAAAAGGTTTCTGTTCATTGATTACTGGAAAATTTAAATGATGAATTTAACTTTTTATGAGCGAATGCATCATATGCATTCATCAGACTTGGGCGCACTCCGACTAAATGCTTTGCGAGCCGCAGTCCAGTTTGGCGAACCCAAGTGCGCTCCGAGCTCCGGAGCGCGGTGCTCAAAGTCGGAGTCTCAAATACATACAAATCTCGCGATACCCCCTTGTACAAAGAATCTGCTAAGATATAATTCAACTCTTCATTTTTATTCAACTGATTTAATTATTCACTGCGAAATCAAGTCAGTGAAAGTCAGATTGAATAGTCATCACTTGCGGCGAAGAACCGATCGAACACACGTGTAAACAAAAGAATGGATTTACCGACCTTTTTCGAAATGAAACCCAACGTTTCGAAACTACAAAGTTGAAGAACTTTGACGGATTTGAAGAAGCGACACTCACTGTCAAAAATTTTCCATGAGAGCACATCCAAAGGGTCCAAGAACTTAAGGAAACTGACTATGAAAAGCGTTTTTCCAAGGTTCTTTGATTATTTCTATTTGAATGGTTGTGTGTTGAATTGTGTTATTTGGGCGCTTCCGCATGTGACTGTCACGTCAACAATGATTTTATAGCAGTATTGACGGTGATTCCTATCTTGCTATGCTCCAGAGTCATGTTGTTCCCTGAAACAAAGGCGAATGCTCTCTAAGACGACTTTCCACAGACATAAAGAGGTGCGTGGCTGATTATCTTCGCAAGAATTATCAGCCGATGCTTTGATCGTCCATGGCCTCCACGATCGCCTGATCTGTCACCGGCGGATTTCTGGTTTTGGGAGTGTATCAAAGGTGTCCGACGACATTGGATGAGCTTAGCAGAAGCTGTGAGAATATTCTGGTTCGTCTTGAAGAATTGAAACTTAAAGACTGTACACATTTTGTTTGACTACATTTATTTGTTAATGCTACCAATCAATATTTCGAATAGAATACAAGTTGTTTTTCTTATAAAAACTTGCTCTGGAACACTATTTCTTGAATAAAGAGTTGAATTATATCTTAGAAGATAGATTGAGTGACGTAAATACAGTACTTGTCTTGAGGCAGATCTTTATCAAAGTTCTTTGTACAAGGGGATGTCGCGAGATACCAGACAATTTGCCATGATAAGGAGAATATATTCACAGTATTTGGATTTGTATAGGTGAGAATGCCTGGGAACAGGGTGTTTTGAACATCCTGCGTGACTTTATGGCCGGCCTGTACATACCTGCCCCTGGTATTCACAGACCCTTTTTCTATAGTGATTTGTTGCGCAGCATCTCTGGATCGCTTCCAGACCTCATTTTTAACCGCTCTTTGGATGCCGATAAGTGAGATTGAGACTAGGAATAGGCCTATTATAATAGGCTACATCTGATAGCGCGAGAACACATCGTTGATCGGTAGTTATAATAATGATAAGTGGCAGATAGAATAGTCACACGGTTAACATCAGATTAGGTCTGATAGAACAACATGCGTGACAAATAAAGTAAAAGCTTCAACAGAGGAGACTTAAGTGACCTGTGGTCATTGGAGGTAGATTTTCCAGAACGCATGGAATCAGAACCTATCAACTCTATTTAACTATAGTGGAAGCATCACTATCCTTAAAATAATTATCATGACTACAGTCATTTAATCCCATTCACTTAAACATATTACAATAGTTGTAAAGTCCTCTTCCGGTCAAAATGACCGGTCCGGGGATTCTAGTGCCAATATACCGATTGAACATTCGAATTTCGCATTCATTCATAAGTATAGATTTGAGTAGATAGTTTTTAAACATGAAACACTGAACACCGATGACACAACGAAAACGCATCCATGCAAATGAAGAGTTTTACTATGAAGATAGTAACAAGTGTGCGTATCAGGAAAATTATAAAAGTAAAGCCTGAATGAAAAAATAGTGAAAAACACGAAGTATCTGACATTATCATGAGTTGATTCAATCTTCTTTTTCGTCTCTCGTTACAATCCCTTAAATCATGTTCATGTGTGTCGTCTGTGTGCCATCAAGCAAGAATACGTGTGTCACTAATTTCTCCCATTACAGCTCAATGCTCCAATTTTGGAACATTTCGACCCGCATATTGGAGAAACGTTGACCTCAGACAAAAGAAACAGGAGATCAACGCGTTTCTATTGTGATATTCTCAACCTCGTATATTCGTATATTATCTGGAACGCCCACAAATTGCGTTTGAAAAAAAACTAAAGAAAATTGGGTCTTAATGGGTTCATATTTCATTTCAATTGTATGTTGCGGCAGCTTGGACGCGAGATCTTTTTAATTTGGATTTACTTCATGGGGATCCCTCTACACTGATCATATAATTTTCTCTGAAATTTCGTATGGCGTGCAAATGTCGCAACGTAATTAAGTCTTTATATACCATAAAGGTGGCGAGACGCCATTGCTATTTTTCATTCTCATGGTGTATTCATCTTCAACATTGATACAAATTTTAATATTTGCGAATAATTTTGTACCGAATGGTTGCACACGCGAAGTCAAATTCATTGCTTACTCCTTTGTGTGTAAATTCTGTAATAAGAAATATGAGAAATCCTCAGAGACAGGGAGTACGCAGGATTTATTTCGGGGGGGGATTTCGACCACTTATTTGTCTTATATGCATTATTTCTCTTATATCACATATGCTAAGAGAAAGCAATTCAAATTCTTCGGATACAGTGTATTACATAAAATACGTTGCGACGTTTCGCCTTTACCGGCTTGATCACGCACAATGAACAGAGACGAGAAGGTCAGAAGCAACCATGCATAAAATCAATAAGATTAATAGATCATTCCATAAAAAAAGAGACATTCTTATATACTACTACTTAAAATCAATAACAGTATAGGCTAGAAAGGATATCAGTAGGAAAGAATAAAATCAAGTAGGTTTATGCGTAACAAAACGACCCTTGCAGCCATTGATGAGACTATCAGCATATGCCCGATATGTACAGTCCTTCCATAACTTTCCTCCGACTATACTCAAATAATCTACCGTGCAATATCTCCCATTGTATATTGATTGCCGCTTGGTGTAATCCCGATATGCTCATCCTTGAAATGGTCTTGCACTGCTGAGTACGAAGTTGCCTTATGCTCCTTGATACGCGTTCCGATTGCTCTGGCTGTTTCTCCAATATATTGCTTTTGGCATAAGGTACAAGTTATTTGGTAAACTACAAATTTCTGACGGCAACGGTAAGGTAATTTACCCATTTTGCAGATATCACAATCATTGCACCGGAACTTTTCTTTAGGGGGATGAAATACCTTCTTCAGCGATCTTCCTCCAGAGAAACACAACTTCACTGAATCTCCCAGGCCACTTCTTTTGGTGAGACTGATCATCTTTCGCTTTATGGCTTCGTTGACAAACGGGACCCTCAAGAAAACATTTCCATCAGCAGGCCTATCTCTAGAACTCCGTTTCCTGTTGGTGTTGAAATTCGTCAGACAGCGATTCAGGAAATTCCAGTGATATCCATTCTTGCGAAAGCGATCCATGACCATATTGATTGAACATTCCTTGAAAGTCGGATCTGTTGAACGACTAGCTGCTCTATGAAGCTCACCAAACACTGCAGCTCTCTTCTGTGAAATCGGCACAGAGGAATACCGCGGAAGTATACATCCACTGTGCACAGGCTTAAAGAACAGTTTTGACTGAAATTCATTATTCAGTAAAGTCACATTGCAATCTAGATAAGAAATGAAACCGTCATTACCTGGTGAATATATGGGGGGGGGATATGATGGACAAACATAGTAGACAGTGGCTGCTTCTTGCTTTGAATCTCGAATATCGAAGGAGGGACAAATGGTTCAAGTGTGTTTTCCCACTTAATATGGATGAGACCATCAGACTGCAGAGCCTGGATTGGAATCTTAGGAATACCAAGGTGAAGAAATTGAGTTCTCTTACAAAGGACGTTACTTCGAGAGATAATTGTAATCAAGGCTATGTCAACGGTTTCTGTAATTACGCTAGTACGGAAATTTCTGATAATCTTGTGAACCTATTGAATAGTGGACCTTCTCTTACTATCCCCACTACAGACAATCGTTCTAGAAAAGTTGAATTGATGGAGTATCGCGCGAATTTGGAGCTATGTATAACTCAGTTATCGGAACATGGTGTTCCAAAGGAATCTATCAATAAGTTCTCTGGAGGAATGACTAGCCTTCTCAAACAAGTGGAGAAAATCAAACCTATTGATCCGTTTCAAAGTGGAAGATTGAAAGAGGAAATTAAAGACATTCAGTCGGAAGGGACTGTTATCATTCCTACTGACATGTCATCCAGACTTATTGCTGTTTCAGATGACATGTATAACGACATGCATTGCAATGCAACTATTTGAACCATTGTCTTTGATTGGAACTGGTAACTTTGTGAAAACTAAAGCAGTTCTGCCTTCGACAAGACAGGCAATTACTTCAACAAAGAACTTATGAAAATTGCTAGTTCATACAAGGATAATCAAGTGAACATCTATAACTGGCTATTTTCATGCAAGTGTTCGGAACCTTCTTTGAACTCAACTTATATTCTTCCTAAGGATCACAAGAATGGACCCCTCAAAGGTCGGTCTATATCCGCCTATATCGGCCTATATCTATTGGTGGATATGGTTCCCTGGATGTAGTCTATCTGTATAACACTATTCCCAGATATGATGCGGATGGTGTTGTTGGTCTTTATACAGTGTTGGTAAACTTCCTATCGTCATTCTCTCTCTCGGATTCTACTTTGATTCAAATGCACATCCCCGACATTGTCGCACTTGTCAAATTATCATTGGAAAATGATTACATTCTTTATGAGGGTGATACCTATAGACAAAGAAATGGTCTGTCAATGGGAAACGCGATCGCTCCTGTTATGGCAATCATTTATATGGACTATATCGAAGGTGAAATTCAAAAACAATTCAGAGATCGATTAAAATGGAAGAGATACATTGATGATGTATTCGTTATTTGGCCTACTGATATCTCGTCGGACGATATTTTGAATGTATGCAATTCAATCAACAGCTGCATCAAGTTCGCCTTGGATTTGCCCGATAATGACGGTTTCATTTCTTATCTAGATGATCTTATCTAGATGAAAGCGAAAGATGATCAGTCTCACCAAAAGAAGTGGCCTGGGAGATTCAGTGAAGTTGTGTTTCTCTGGAGGAAGATCGCTGAAGAAGGTATTTCATCCCCCTAAAGAAAAGTTCCGGTGCAATGATTGTGATATCTGCAAAATGGGTAAATTACCTTACCGTTGCCGTCAGAAATTTGTAGTTTACCAAATAACTTGTACCTTATGCCAAAAGCAATATATTGGAGAAACAGCCAGAGCAATCGGAACGCGTATCAAGGAGCATAAGGCAACTTCGTACTCAGCAGTGCAAGACCATTTCAAGGATGAGCATATCGGGATTACACCAAGCGGCAATCAATATACAATGGGAGATATTGCACGGTAGATTATTTGAGTATAGTCGGAGAAAAGTTATGGAAGGACTGTACATATCGGGCATATGCTGATAGTCTCATCAATGGCTGCAAGGGTCGTTTTGTTACGCATAAACCTACTTGATTTTATTCTTTCCTACTGATATCCTTTCTAGCCTATACTGTTATTGATTTTAAGTAGTAGTATATAAGAATGTCTCTTTTTTTATGGAATGATCTATTAATCTTATTGATTTTATGCATGGTTGCTTCTGACCTTCTCGTCTCTGTTCATTGTGCGTGATCAAGCCGGTAAAGGCGAAACGTCGCAACGTATTTTACAAAGAGGTTTAATAGGGAAACTAGAGCGGACAGAAAGGCCTTTTACAATAGAGACTGATGGCACCACGCAATTTAATGATAAAATTTCAGTTTAACAATAGACTTTTTCTATCGGTTTGTTTTACCGACGATAAGTGGCTACTAACTAATTTATCAGTAGATCTAACTAAATATTGAACTTTCTGAGATGTTGTGAAGATCATCGAAACGAGAATTTATTATCATTGCACAGTAATTTAAGTAATAATAATCAAGTCATCAAGCATCAAGGAGTAAAATTTGATTGTATGTAGCACAAGTATTTATTCAATTGCGATAGCGTGCAACAATTTGAAAGTGGACGCAATAATTGAAATTGATAGTCCGCGCTCGACCACACGACAAATCTTGATTAGTGAATTTTACACCATTGTTTTCATATTAGCTTTGAGGACAGCATTCATTTTTTACATGTTATCCAGGCCAGTTACGTGAAGACAGTACACACTTATACCCTCGCCATGAATTGATCTATTCGTGTTCAAATGTTTGCAACAATGATGTAGTGTAGATCATATTGCACACTCAAATGGCTGCACTTGAAAATCGTTCTCATCAGTTGAGACACTGAAACACTTGTCGAACACTCAAAAAGATTCCTCATTGACGCCAGATTGGTTTTGATCAAGAATAAAACAACAGCAAAGTACCGTTGTTGTAAAAGGCGTTTGCATGCAATTCCATAAGTAATAATTAGGCCCGTCATTTGCTGTAAGCGCACCTCATATCCAGGCGCGTACCCAGGATTTTCGTTCGGGGGAGATGATATTTGAATACTGACCTCAAAAATTTTAGAACTTGCATGAATAGACCTAGTCGATTTAGCTGCATGTGATTTACCTGTTGAATCAAGCCAAATCAAATATCATATGCACTTGCGCTCAAACAATACAAAAATCTGTAAAACTGCGTTCAAAATATATTAAAAGAATGTAAATACATATAATGGTACCGGTACATGCATATCTCTCATGCATTCATTAGCCTATATGTATTCAATAGATATTATAAAAATGGATGAATAAAACGGATAATAATATGATGCAAATTTATTCTATCAATCGCAATCGAGAATCAAATATTCTCACATATTCCTGTACAACGGAATCGTAACACAACTTAATGTCCTTGTGAACGGCCAGAAGTGCGAGTCCGTTTAGACGCCTTTGGCCCATCATTGCCCTATGATGGGTTTTAAGTAAGCGAAGCAGACTGAAAGATCTCTCAGCTGTACATGTTGTCACTGGGGTGACCAAAAAATGGTTAGGAGTTTATGTACATTTGGATAGAGATCCTTATCACACTCTCTCAGCGCCTCCGTCAAGCTGAGCTCCAATCGGTTGGACGATGGCTGTTGTCGCCAAAAGTCTTGCCAGCGTTCAAACTCTGCCGAGCAAATTGTAGGGCTCTCTAGAAAGTACCGGTATTCAGTAAATGCATCCCGGGCTATCGAGGAACTGTCGGCATCATTGCAATGGGCAGGCAGCAATTTCGCCATTCGCATTGCTGTCTTCGCCGATACCGAGAAGCGCTCTTTGAATTCACTGACCATCAGGTCTAAGAGCTTGTACCAGACGTTCCGTCTATAGTAGTCGAAAGCCGTTTCCGCCTGAAAGGGAAAATCTGGGTAAACCCTCAGGAATAGTTGTGAGGCGTCTGACTCTCCAATGTACCTCTAATAGGCTTATGTGTATCCAAGAGATCGATGAAGCCGACGAACCTCTCCTGAATTCCACCATCCTTGTCAACATACCGAATATTGACGGAAAGCTGTTCAGTCCGCGAGACGTCGCTGGAACCGTCGACGATGATGGCAAAGAAAGAAGTTATCGGCCGAACGATTTCCCTCACCATGATGCTCTCGACGCATTCAATCATGCGGTTCTGCACTTTAGGCGACAGGAAGGTTGCATTCAGAGGGGATGTTGACATGAGTTTTGCCAACTCAAGATCACGAAGACAGCGCTCTTGAAGGAGTACTCGCAAGTTTCCTGCAGAGTAAAAATGTATGGCTTTGGATTTTCCGTTGCATATCGATATACTTGGTATTTTTTGAAGTACTGTGGATGTATAATATCTCTATCATGGTGACAACATAACTGATTAACAGCAAATGAGAAAAATAAAGTTATAAAATTATTGATTCTCGAAATGCATACAGTACATACCGGTACGTATACACGTACATACCAAAGTGTTAAGTAGGAGTATATCTTACCTTGGGTGTAATCGATTGACTCCTCGTCTGTCGGAATGAACAGTCGTCCACTGTCTTCTCGGTGACCTCGAATACCTTGGTTAGTGCGACCGAGTTGCTCAATTGCGTGCAAAAAAGCTTTGAAGATGTACCTGTAATTGAATTGAAAACTGAAAGCCTGTGTAGGCCGTTTCATAAATTATAACTGCATCTAGCAGCAAAGTTTTCCTTAAAAAACACGCTCATAATATTATAGCCATTTCATTTCATACTACTTTTCTAGGTCTGCAACTACCAGTTATTTATCAACATAAGCATGGATTACAATGACTGGGCCACTACCAGTGTATACATGTGCTGTATAGTCTGCAGCTAGTTAACAACTTACCTATTAGCTTCCAAATCGATAGCTGCTTTGGTTTTGATCTGCTTGGAGACATCACCAGGGCCATCAACTTTTTCTTGAGAAAGAATTTGTCGTTGGGACTCTACCGATAGAGCATGATAACTGCTTGCCAAATGCTTTGTATAGTAACCATCAGCTCCGTAGATCTTCTTAAAGTTAGTCATAGGTTTCGTGACTAACATGCCAACTTCTTGATGACCACCCTTGCCAACCGAAGACGGTGCGAATAAAACGCAGGGTCTGTAAATAATGACAAAAATAGTATTTAATCACTTCAGTTTGAAAAAAATATATCTATGTTTAGACCTACGAATTGTAAAATATTTTTCTATCGAAATTTCATCTCATATAGCAAACACGTTTATCTAATACTAATGGATACTAATCAATAGTAGAATACCGCTTTCAAATATAAGCAAAATGCTGTAGGTACATGTAAATCAATAATGCCATATTAATAAATGCATCATTTTAATATGCATTACGAGTGTAAGAATATCTTAGCCGTTATTTGTTCTTCTTAATTTTTAATACGCAACCTGTCTTACAGCAACAGATAATTACAAACACAGAACTCCCTTCAGTTTAGGAGAATAGTAGAAACAGCTATTTCGCCCTTCCAGATGACTGTGTTTAAGATGGTACTTCTGTACTTTTCCTTGCATGAAGGGAAGATCATAGTCGGATCCAACTTTTAGGGTAGTCAACATGAATCTACGTTTAGCTTCGTAAGTCATTTGACCGCTATTGCGAAGTTCCATGGCATCGGCTATGTCCAGATGTGGGGCTAAGGAAGAGTTCAAAGGTTTAGACACGGCGGTATTTGACTGACTGCAAGTCATGGTTGTGGACGGCGGGGCTTCGAAGAAGGTTGTGGAACTTGTTGATGGGTCGGTTTCTGAAAGATGCATTACATGAATGTTTGTAAACCTCGATGACACCGAATGAATTAAACGGCCTACAACTTCAGCTAATAGGACAAATATGTACAGCCCTTGCTTGTCAAAACAGAAACACTTTCTGATTTTCTAATAATTTCATGAGTATTTTCAAGGATGCATGTCGGCTTACATGTGGATGTGTGAATGCAATAGCGGCCAGTACGGTATGATATGCACCGTAGTATACGGTATAAATGTACAACATGCATATGAAAGTTGAATTTTACCTTGCAAGTTATACTTGTAGTTAAAATATAAATATATGTTCTTGTACATGTACAGTACATGTATATGTCTTCTTACCGTTAGGAGTAACTCTTGAAGACTCATGGAGAGTAGACACCAATGACGACTGCTCTTTTCTGGATTTTTTGAAGAAGTTGTCTAGTGGACCACCTTTGCTTCCTTTTCATTTTGTCAGTGAGCCCTAAAGTAGGCACATAATGTAAGCAATAGGAAAATAATGTATAGTATTGATAAGTACGTGTACGTATACGTAGCATACAGTAAGTGATGGCCAGCCGTCACCTGTGGTTATCTTACACATTTATCATGACTGAATCAGTGGTGCAACTATGCATTGGAAATTAGTTTGGGGGCATCGCTTACCGACAAAATTTATTCAAGTGCCGACAAACAAAAAATACGAAAGAGCTAAAATATTACTAACGTGTTATCGTATTAATGCCAATAATGATGGCTGATATTCACGTAGGCCAGCAGATTCAAGTGATTGACTTTTTTCCTCAAAATGTTTAGTTCATCAACCTATTTGAATTATTTCCATGCTTCGTTGAATCATCAAAATCTTAAGATAAATCTATGTAACCTTAACAAACTTAGGAATTACAATAATCAAACACATTTCGTCTTGTTTCACTTCTCTCTATAAAATCTTTTGACGGTTCTTTGACGTAATCTTATCCAACCGTTCCTTAGTAGGCCTATCTAATCAGCAATCGACTCTTCCGTCAATGACATTTCCTCAGAGTGGGTTACGCCTTGACTACAGACATCAGATAAACCTATTACAGGTAATGTTCAGATAAATTATCATACGTTTACTAACTCATACATTTTAGATAACGGATCATGATTCTTTTGTGTATTTTGCAAGTATATTTTGGTCCTTAATTCCTAACCTAACTACCCTCAAGGTGAGAAGGAACCACCCTCTCACGATCGGAGCTGCTGGCGAATTGAGTGCAGCATTAAACTTCCGTCTCATCTATCAGGTCGGTCCTTCTCGAATGGTTGATTCGATCTGGGTACCTGTTAGATTCACTGACTGTCGAAGTCGCTGCATTCAGCACTACCCCCAGACAGGTCATCCGATCAAGGTAGGGGCGGAAAAGTCAGACTAATTTATTAAGGTGGCCAACTTAACTAGGGGACATCGTACTGCTATTGGCCTAGTCGGTGATGCATCTAAGCCCATGAGTTTTTCTTCCTCCGACTGCTTCGTTAGCGTTACTCTAACGCATTCCCGCCAAAGACAACCACCCAGGAATGTCACGTCGAAGTAAGTCGAATCTGCTACCAGAAGCGACGCAGCGGCAGGGCTCTGTTGCCGCTGTGGAGGTTACTCCGTACAGTATATAGCATCACCGACCTTGATTGAGATTTCATCATTTTATTGCATTGAAAATGCAAATCACTCATAGGCATACATGTACTTACTCTTCAGTTAAAATATAATTTGACAAATAGAAATGTTCATTATATAGACTGCAGCAAGTCAATGTGATAAACTGAATCTGTCTGTAGCTACGACTAAATTACTTATAAGTCAAGCCATGCTTCTATGAACAAATGAAACGCGAGAAACTTGGCCTAGGCATGTTGATTGGAAATGTGGTGATAAACAAAACATGTACGCACGGATCAAACTCACCTCATTTCTTCAGTTAATGGATTAAACAGCCGCTGGAAATTGCATCCCAATATCTCCAAATGTGTTATCACAACAGGAAGTCGCAACGATTCTCGCTGAATCGCCTCTTTATCATGATAAACAAAGATGTTGAATATTTCATTTACGGACGATAATAGCAAAACTACATCTGCATACTGAGCTCCTCGCCCACTTTCAAGAAATATCAACAAAGATACATTAAATTTCGACCTAGGAACTTGGATGGAAATAGGATTAACGACTTTCACATATTTGTCGATGACATAATCACCTTCCTCATACCCATACCCGTGTATCGTGAAGGATGAAAGAGGAAATTTGATCAACAGTCAAAACTGATAGAAACTTATAGAGATTTATAAGGTATATATTCAAGTGTTGAATCAAGTATTATTGGTCTGAAATTGAGTATTTTTATTTCAAAATAAAGGATGATTTATTAATTTTTACGGAAGCCGACACTCGATATTTTCACATTCTCAGTATGCCTAAGTTTCTCCCTTTTTCATACCACTTAGAGTTTCGAATTTCGGGGGGGGATGCATCCCCTGCATTCCCCCCTTCGGTACGCCACTGCTCATATCACCTAGCTCTGTTGGGATTAGGTTAATGATCATTTCCAAAAGAGCCAAAAATGATTCAAAAAAGCCAAAATCACAAAAGAGCCAAAAAAGTCAAAGAATTCCGCCGATAACCCAAAAAAGCCAAACTGATAGTGTGGATGTAGACTGGTGTTGTGAGCTTAAGTTTGGCTTTTTTGGGTAATCGGTGCAGTAGCGCAGAATATTTTGGCTTTTTTGGATTTGAGTATCGAAATGTGGACTGATTTTGTGGATTTGAATAGCTGTGGAGGAATGGCATCGATAGCTATGGTAGTGAAACTGATAGTGTGGATGTAGACTGGTGTTGTGAGCTTAATTTTGGCTTTCTTGGGTAATCGGTGCAGTAGCGCAGAATATTTTGGCTTTTTTGGATTTGAGTATCGAAATGTGGACTGATTTTGTGGATTTGAATAGCTGTGGAGGAGTGGCATCGATAGCTATGGTAATGAAACTGATAGTGTGGATGTAGACTGGTGTTGTAAGCTTAAGACTGGCTTTTTTGGGTAATCGGCGGAATTCTGTGGCTTTTTTGGCTCTGTTGTGATTTTGGCTTTTTTGGATCATTTTTGGCTCTTTTGGAAATGATCATTAACCAATAATGGTACGATGAGATAAGTGGCTGATCCACATCTGTTAAAGGAGTCTTATTCTCTCGATTTACTGCACTGAGAAGCCATTCGATGAATAAGACTGCCAAACCTGCGCATGAACGCACGCGCGTGTGTGTGTCACAGAATTAGATTCATCTGCGCGCGCTTCGAACCGAAGCATATAAACAAAATATTTAATTCTGTGGTGTGTGTTGGAACTGATGCATACCGGTTCCCTTGATGCTTGCAACGAGTTATAACATATTGTTACACTTATGAGTGTGTGTTACCGGCACGCGTCTGTTACCAGATGCGTGATGTGTGCGCAGGGCCCGCGGAACAATTT
The DNA here is from genome assembly GCA_907163375.1 of Prostheceraeus crozeri. Taxonomy (NCBI): domain Eukaryota; kingdom Metazoa; phylum Platyhelminthes; order Polycladida; family Euryleptidae; genus Prostheceraeus; species Prostheceraeus crozeri. The sequence continues at coordinate 34,324 of CAJQUW010007374.1, read as the reverse complement.
TTCACGAGGGGGGGCCATAAGATTTGTACAATGCTTCATCACAATAAGATTGTATAGACATAAAAGATTCTGTTTATTAACAGTTTTCGCAATCACAGTGTAAGCATTATTGATCTGCATCAGTATCTTTATTTATTTTCTCTATTTTTCTATCTATTTAATTATTTGATTTATGGTCATAGTGCAAAGTATAATCATGAAAGCTAATCATAAATCACAGACTTAGATAGAAGTTGCAGATATAATTCGACGAATTGATAGACACAATCTGTTGATCAAAGTGAACATCTTTCTTGTGAAATATACCAATGCAGTATAAGTAGCTCCAATGCTCTTTTAGAAGTAATATAGTTGTATCACATGTCTAATTGAAATCACTGTAATTCATCGATCATCTTAAAAATCAATTTATTGTATAAATTTTAGCGATATCTCACTTCTGTACTACACCATTATACTTTATTGCCATGTTAAATGAAATGAAAGAAAAAGCAAGCAGCCTATTCAAAATTTCAATAATAAGTACCTGTTAGTGTAGGGCTTTCAATATAATCTCATACTGATTGTGATTATTATAAACAAGTGCTTGTTTGTGTATAACACTATATTTCGCGCGGAAGAAATCACATGCGCTTGGAAGAGAACACTTTTCGTCGTTCATCAGTCTTCGAAATGAAATTGTCACATAAGTCATTCGTGTCGATGTTGTCGAGAAATGCCTTGTGAATATTGCACATTGCCAAAGCGGTAAGCCGTTCCTGTCCCATGCTGCTTCTTTGCCAATTCTTCAGTCTTCGAAGGGTGCTGAACGTTCTTTCAGCACTAGCCACAGAAACAGGAAATGTTAGTAAGAGTCTTGCTAACCGAGTCACCTCCGGAAAGAACACCAGTGATGTCTCAGGACTTGATCTTAGCATCGCTAGGAATTCATCGAACGACGTCGGATTGGACTTGGTCTGCTTTGCTAATGTTGGTAAAGTCTTCAATTCATGTTGAAGGGCATCATCGTCGACTGTTGGGAAATACTCGCTTCTCCATACTTTTTCTATTTCTCGCGCATTCTTTTCCTCCTTGCATGCATTGACCAGAGATGTTTCAATGTCATGACAAGCTTTCAAAAAGTTGTCATCGAATCGCTTGTCTAATGTTTGAATCATTCTATCAATTATGCTGAAATAATCTACTCTGTATTGGTCATAAATTGATGAATGATGGAAGGTCGACCCAGGATTCTCATCCAACCACTTAGGCAGACGTTTCCTTCTCACTGCTTCAGGACAAGGTAATCCATTCTCTTCCCGAAAACTGTTTGTCTTCTCCAAAACATCTGAGAAGGACTGATCCGTACGCAAGGTTTTCATGTGGTGTTTTAACAGGATAATCGCCTGATGTGCATGTCCGATTGACATCTTTGGACTTTGCAGTTTCTTTGCCAATTTTTCCGATTCTTCAAAAATTGTGAGAGAAATATGCAAGCCCAAAATTGTTTCGAATTTCATCAGCTTCTTATAATTCGAATCAGCTTTCGATCGAGATTCCGAAGAGTAGGTTTTATCCAACGAAATTTTGTAAAAAAGTTTAATCAAAGGTTGGAAGTTTCGTAGAATAGCTGCAATGCCTTTAACACGGATAACCCATCGAGTAGGGCAAAGGGCAACTAACTGACTGAAGTCTTTCGAATCGTCCTCCAAACTGTTGGCAATTTCTTCGCAAATGTTGTTGTACTGCTGTAGTCGCTTGCCCGATTCTTTGACGAAAACAGCAACCCGACGGACGCGTTCCAGAGTATCACTTATCAACTTTTCTTTCTTTGCTGTTTCTTGAAGACAGAGGTCGAGACGATGGTTTGCACAATGTTGGTATCGTGCTGAGGGGAAGTCCTTTTTAATTGCAGCTTGTGCCCCCTTGAATGCTTCGATAACTGGGTGGGTATTGAAGGTTTTGCAAGATTTTTTAGAGCGGATCGGGCGGAAGTATGCTGAGTTGACCTCTCGTGGTCCACGAACCTTTTCGGACATTTTTTCCAATTTGAAAATCCTTTTTCGAGGAATGAATTCTCAAGTCGTTGTGTTGGCAAAAATAATTTTAAGAAGTATGCTCGAGTGCAGATGCTACACGTCACGCTATCAACACTGCCATCATCAGACGTTTTTGGAACATAATTTAACCATTCGTGCTTATCAAACCAAATTGGGAGGAAAGCTCGGTGGCGGTCACCAAACTGACGCTTCGGAAAGTCAAATCCTCTCGGTTGATATGGTGTTAAATTATCATCTAGAAGTTCCTGAGTAGTGCTAGTCGTTGGGTCTGAGATCGTGGAGCATGCTTTTGGAAGAGATGATTCAATTGGCAACTTTTCTTGTGCTGTTGACTCGTCTTCCTGAAGTTCTTCATGTCGATGTGGAGAAGTTGGAGACATCACTAATGACCTTGCAGTAGATGACTGGGCTATAGCAACGGGACATTCGGAGACCAGGGGTGATTGAGAAGGTGTAGAGGTAGAAATAAGTGATGGGCGGTATTTCTTATTGCTGTTGGACTCTTGGTTCAACCAATCCAAAATCGACTTTCTTTTGCTCCTGAAAGAAAGTGAAACTATATTTCATCTTCCAAAAAATACGTCATGTTGTGTAGATTATGTAGTTGGTTTTTTCAACATAATTTCAGATTTGTTTATAGTTTTATCTCTAAGCTTCTGAAGCTTTTGTAGAACGTGAAATTAATAATCTATTCTAAAAAATGCAGGTAAAATTCATAAAATATATAAATTGCCTGATAAAATCCATAATGAAGCATCAGCTACTGCAAATCGAATAATGTTGAAATAATGCTTGCGAGAGATTTAACATGGTGTTAAACTTACATGGTTATAGACAAGGCTGGACTGACAATTGACTCAACACTTCTTAATGACTCCTTGTAATAGATTAGTCGAACTGAAAATGCAAAAGAAGAGTGTTAATTTAGTGCAAATCCATCACCATCATATCTGTTATTACAAATTATGGAGTGGCAGAACTCAGTTAGTAATATTCAACAGTGGTTTATTATTAGAGAAGTGACAGTTTTACTTTTTGGTGGACGAGGCAGAATAACTACGAATAATATTGAAAAATTAATCATAAAGGCAGAAGTATGAGTGCGCCTCACTAACATTTGACATGATGACCTGGTAATGATGAATCGATTTAAATAACTAATGTCTTATGCCTAGGCATAAGATAATATAATATCTATTATAGGCATAATCATTTCCATTGTAACAGTTTATACACAATAAATTCGATTCACGAAATGATGTTAGTATCTATTTCTCAATCATCTGGTTCCATCTGTGGTCCTCATTTATATAGTGAACTGCATTATCTTTCCTAAATATTGATAATATATGTTTGCTATTTAATGTACTTAATTTCGATTTTGAGTTCTTTTTTTAAAATTTAGGATACATGTTTTTATTTTCCTGTTTCAAGTCTCCACGTCTCTTCCAAGTGAAACCCCAAACATTTTCATTTAGAAGTATGTCATCACACTTACGTTTGACCATTGGTCTACATATCTCTTTCTCAATATTATAATGGGTCCAGTTCGGATCCAAGTAACGTAGGCATTCAATATACGCATCGTTTAATAAACTCTTTTTCTATACTCATAATTGTGTGACACAATTGAGCAAAGATTATTGGCTATATAGACCCGGCTATAATTAAGCTTACTTATTCTAAATTTGAAATTCGATTTTGCAGATAGTTCATAGATATATAGCTCTGAGTATTGATAATCACATGAAAAATATCTTAAGATAATCTAGAATTAAGATTATAATGATATTCTAAGATAAAAACATCAAAAGATATTCTATTCAACACATCGATCCCTTTCTGCACCTACGAATATTCTTTATTGCATAATGTCATGATGATCATCATTTCAGTGAAGAACTGGAAGTAGGCTAGCTTTTCCATTCAGTCGTTGTTCTTTTCATCTAGTTTCTTGGCTTTCATGTTCTTCCGCTTTGTGTTTACAGTGCATTATGCTCTCATCTTCAAATACAATAATTGCAATGTTGATTGTGGCAATAGAGCTGCGCATTGGCTTCAAAATGAGACCTTATTTGTTAGTTCCTGTTGGATAACTAAAACGTCATGTTACATTGAAATTTAGTTACTATTTTTATGCCGCAACATACACATCGAATTTGACATTCTTGTAAGGAGCATCTTGGTGTCTTTGGAGGCGTGGACTTCTGAGAAATTATTTCAACATATTTAATCCTACCTTAAAGCTACACGCAAGATGATACATGCCACCATCTCTATTCCTCATTTAAAAAATGAATTGTCTTATCGTTCCTAATTATTGAAACTATCTTTGCTATTTACTTGATTCATATGAATGATTATGATGCGATGAGCATTTGAGTGCATGCATTATAGTGTGAGTGTCATCGAAAGCGTGGACTTTTGAGTAATTATTTCTACACATTTAATCCTACCTTAAAGCTACCCACAAGATGAGACGTGCCACCATCTCATGATCGGAGCTGCTGGCGAATCGAAAGCAACTTTAAACTTCCGTCTTCACTCTCAAGCCGGTCCTTCTCAGACGGTCGATCCAATCAGGGTGCCTGCTAGCTTCTCAGACTGTCAAAGTTGTTGCTTGTCGACACTACACCCAGACAGGTCATCCGACCCAGGTAGGGGAGGAATGCTAAAATGTCTAATTAAACATACAGTAACTGGTGGCCAACCGTTTCTGAGGGTGATCCTACTTCTATTGGCCGGATCGGTGGTACGCTAAGCCCATGAGTTATTCTTCCTTCGACTGCTTCATTAGCGGATCTCTTCCGCGTTCCAACCAAAGAGAAACACCCGGACATAAGTCCGGGGCCGAGGTCTCTCACGTCGAAGTTAGTCGTAACTGCTTCCAGGAACGACGCAGCGACTGGGCTTCTGGAGCCGCTGAAGGGGTTACCCTATACCGTATTGTACCACCGACCTTGAGTGTGAAAACATCAATTTCATCATTTCATAATGAATTTTACTTACCGTGAATTCAAGTCAAAGTGCAGAAAATCCGCTAAACGTTTAACAAAATCTGTTATATGTGGACGATGCGACAGAAGTCAACTATGGTCTATCCTTTGATGCATAAGTTATCCACCAACATTTAAGACATCTTGAGAGCGAATCGAATAGCGAGCACATGTTGTAAGCATTTCAATTGGTAAACCACTACACATGTGGGTGGACGGTCCATGGGTCGCACGGATTTGAAAGCACTTTGTCGACTTTCTTGCGTCAGAACTCGCAGAGTTGATGAGGAGAACATCTGTTAATTTAAGTGCATAAAGATGAATACGCAATATCTCAACAGTTGCCGGCAGCCAAAGCTGATGTATCATAAACAAACACTTTGCGGAGGTGGTTACAATCCTTGGTTTCACATGTTTATGTGTTGATTAGCTTTCTGTCAGTTAATGTTAGCGGAAATGATGCAGCGCGATAGAGGTCGTTTCATCTCCCGACTTTGTACTTATTTAATAAAGAATTAGATTGCAAATTATCATCAAGATGAATATTTTAACAGCCCAAATTTGAGGGGGGCCAAACACACACGTGGCCCCGGCAAATTTTTCGAGGGGGGGGGGCCTGGCCTCCCCTGGCCCCCCCCACTTCCGCGGCCCATGTGTGTGCGTGCCAGCTTTGTCGAAATTCATGCAGAGAAAATGCCATGACTTGGGCGTTTGTATCTGCCAAGCAGAGGCGTCGCTAAGGAAATTGGGGGGGGGGGGTTTGCTAAATTTTACCTGATTTACAACTAAGAGCCAAAATTTGCCTGATTATTGCACACACGCATACTCACACACATTCCAACATGTTTCATGTTTATATCCTACAGAAGAGGTACCTGCAATGTTGGATTTGACGGGAGGGAAAGTGGGAAAGTTCCCCTGCACTGCCTCATCTCATCCCCGGCACTGGAGATGCACCTTCCTTCCCTGAGGGGGAAGAATATTTCCAGTAGATAGGATTTACATTGCCTCAACCAGATTGATTGAGCATCAGTTCATTATTTTAGTGAATATGAGCAACATTGACAGGCGCAGGCCTAGTTTCCTCACGATTCTTCATAAGCTTAATTGTCTTATCATCAATAATTGACCTTCTTTGTTCATAAAGATAACAAATAAATTCGAGAAGCAGAAAGTGCTGAATGAAATAATTAGAAGGTAGCGAAACCATCACAAAAAGAGTGGAATCCAGAATGCTATCTTGATTCTTTCAGGGTCTTGATGACAACACACACAGTATTTTATTCATATTAATGTAATAGAACTCTTCACAATCAATAAAATCAAGTTTGGGAACATTGTTTAACTTTCACTCTGTGAATATTGACAGAAGGCCGATTTTTGTGAATTCATTATAGGTCTAATTACAATAAATTACAGAATGATCATCTGCGGAATGTTTGTGTGGATCTTCACATGCGAGACCTACTATGAATTTCTGATGCACAAGGGCATCCACGCACCTTATTTGAAGCATTATTTAGTCAAATGCGGGTGGCACCAAATGCATGCATTGGAGAGTCTCTTTCAAGGATCAAATGGGCATATCTCCTACTTTTTCCATTTATAGTTCAACTGTTTTCAAAATAATTCGCGGGCGTTCTTAGTGCGAGGATGATAGTGGTGCTATATGAATCAATATCCTCTTCCTTTTGATCACCGTTTTTCCGGCTTTGGTTGCAGCGTTGACCCAAAAACTTCCGTTCGAAAGCTTCCCCCTACTGCTATCATGCTCAAATCCAACACTAGGTACCTACCTAATCATCTAATCGGTCGGAAATGACGCCTATAGATGAAAAATAATTTAATTGGTGGTTATTTAAGTGGCCAATGAAATGCCGATGACGTTAAGTTAATTTGTGCGCAATTGGATCCCGTAGTCTCGACTGTTAAGGAAATTTTCGATGGTGTTTGCATCGAGAAAGTTAACACGCTGTTAACAATAAACTTCTACGCACAGAGAAGACGGTGTGCCTTATTCATACCGTGCGCTTTCCGCGGTGCGCGTGTGAATGACTCGGTATGAGGAAGGTTCGATGAAATCCACCGTAACAATGACGTCATCTCCTCAAGGGACAGCGCAATAGCCAGAACTCACATGAATCAACGGTTAAATATACACTACACAGCTAGGCAGAATGAGTTGCAGGCGTTTCAGCGTTAGGTGATTATGTGCCAATATTCACTGGCAGTAGTAAGAAAACGGCGAACACCAGATAGCGCAAGATGGCCGCCATCGCTGAGTCCCCCCCCTCTGGTCCGCCAGTGTCGTGATGTGCCGGCGAGGTTCCGCTGCCGTCCCCCCCCCTCTGGACCGTCAGTGTGTGAGTCTTGGGTGTCTGTGTCCGACCGCCTGGTGGACTTGGGCGACCGTCTAGGTTGACGTGGGCGACCGTCTAGGTTGTCTTGGTTAAACTGTGGTATGTTTTGGTGTGTAGTGTCCAAACGCGGCCTCGATGTGAAAACGGAGGCCAGATTCGGATTCAGCGTGAAATTCTGCATCTGTATGGTGAATTTGAAAGCAATCGGAGATAAAAATTTTTCGCTGACGTCCCCCCCCCTCTGGACAGCTTGCTTCGATCTTGGCTTCTAGTGGACGGATTTTGTCGAGTGAGGTGTCATTTGAAAGCTAAGAGTGAGACAAATTCACTGAAACAAACGGCTTTGTTCCTATCTGTCTTCGTTTACATGTGAGACGCCATTTAAGATTTTAGGTCGGAGCTCACCTGAAAAAAATCCTAAGTGTCAGAGTGACTTTGTATGGGAAAAATTAAAAATTTTCCAAAGTGTGGAATTTCGACCTGGGACCTTTACCAAAGTTTGTTTCATCAAATTTCGCTGACTCCCACCCCCCACCCTTTGTTCTATCTTTGGTTCTAGTGGACGGATTTTGTTCGTTCGACTTGCATTGGAAAGAGGATGAAACACTGCTCGACCGCATTTTTCGTTGCGAGTCAATCGGAGCAGCCGTTCAAAAGTTAGAGCGGTTACAAGATTTTAGGTCGGAGCTCACCTGAAAAAATCCTAAGTGTCAGAGTGACTTTGTTATGGGAAAAATAAAAATTTTCCAAAGTGTGGAATTTCGACCTGGGACCTTTACCAAAGTTTGTTTCATCAAATTTCGCTGACCCCCCCCCTGTTTTTCTAACTTTGGTTCTATGGACGATTTTGTTCGTCGACTTGCATTGAAAGAGATGAAACAACTGCTCGACCGCATTTCGTTGCGATCAATCGAGCAAGCCGTTCAAAGTAGAGCGGTACAAATTTTAGTCGGAGCTCACCTGAAAAATTTTCCCCTAAAGTGTCAGATTGAGCTCCGACCTAAAATCTTGTAAAACCGCTCTAACTTTGACGGCTGCTCCGATTGGACCTCCGAACGAAAAATGCTGGTCGAGCGAGTGTTTCATCCTCTGCCAACGCAAGTCGAACGAACAAATCCGCCCACTAGAAACCAAATTAGAACAAAGGGGGGGGGTCAGCAAATTTGATGAACAAACTTTGGTAAAGCCCAGTCAAAATTCCACACTTTGAAAATTTTTAATTTTTCCATACAAATCACTCTGACACCTTAGGAATTTTTTTCAGTTGACTCCCGACCTAAAATCTTGTAAGCCGCACAGAAATTTTGAACGGCTGCTCCGATTGACTCGCAACGAAAAATGCGGTCGAGCAGTGTTTCATCCTCTTTCCAATGCAAGTCCAACGAACAAAATCCGTCCACTAGAACCAAAGTTTAACAAAGGGGGTCACGAAATTTGATGAACAAACTTTGGGTAAAGGTCCAGTCAAATTCCACACTTTGGAAAAATTTTTAATGTTTCCCATACAAAGTCACTCTGACACTTAGGATTTTTTCCAGGTGCGCTCCGACCCTATAATCTTAAATTGCATCCTCTCATGTAAAACGAAGACAGATAAACAACCGTTTTGTTTCCGTGAATTTTGTCCTCCACTCCTTAGCTTTCAAATGACCTCCTCACGCGACAAAATCCTTCCACTAGAAGCGAAGATCTGAAGCAAGCTGTACCAGAGGGGTTGGGACGTCAGCGAAATTTGAATGAAATACGTTTTGGTAAAGGTCCCCAGGTCAAAATTCGGCGAAGTTATTTACAATTTATTCAAAAATTTTCACCACACTACTGAGCTCCCAGCACTTAGGAATTTTTTCACCATTGTGGCATTTATTACATATGGACATGAATTGCTGACACAATAACACCAACATTCCCGTGGTCATATGAGAATGGTTGAGCGTGTCCCATATTGTAAAGAATGATGAAGACAAATCGTTTGCAACAAACCGCATGTCGCTCACGATGAATACATTTTCGGAGATAGAGCCATTTTAAGTTTTCTTCCGAGCATATATAATAACCACCCGCCCGACAACGCAAGTCTGATCACTATTATCCATCGAAAGAACGAGGTAAGCGAACGGTCCCGTCGCTCGGAGCTCCCGATACCGGGTGCAAAGGACTCTATCATTTGAAGTAGCAAGCTATCTTCTACATACTCTTCAAATAAGTTTGTGTGATCAAGAGTTTGATAGTGTCTTTACCTACTACTGATAAAACTTGTTTTCTAAAAGTAGTATGAGTAGTAAAATCAGGAAATTTTTTTTAAAAAATCTATGAATAATTTTCAGTTTTTTTTTTCAAAGTTCTTAAACATGTAGACTAAGGTTTTCAAGTATGCTGAGTTCAAATCTGCTATCAGATTTGAAATGTAACTAAGTCTAAGGCAGCTTTGAGGGTTGGATCCCAGTCTACTGATCACTTAGACCTTTGACTCGGCGGTTTTCCTGTTACCACTTCGCGGCGTAGGGGGCAGTGACAATGAAGTCTTCAGCTGTAAAGAGCGGTAATCGGGGAAGATCTCTCACTTCCCTAGTGATCAGTACAAGCCTTCGGGCTGTCGACCGGGATCTAGTGCCAACTACCACAAAAAGAAGCACCTACACATCAAAAATCTACTCATTATCCATCACTAAGATGATACCACTCATACTATTTTTCTTATTCCGTTATTATAAACTAAAAAAACATCATCGCCTCAATCTAATGCCATCACACGTTAACCGGACAATATCCACCTTGATTTAACCCCCCCCCCCCCCCCCCTTCCTCCCTTTTCCACTTCAAAAAATGGTTAACTACAACACTGGCAAAAACCGGCTTTTAAAGCATATAGCGTCTGTTTTCAAAAGTAATTTATCGGTAGCGAATAAGCCTTAAGAAGCCATTCTGTGCAACAATAAGCGACAGTGACAGGGGCATTTCGAATACTATTGAAGCATCAGCATAACTTGCATCATCTCTGCCTAGTCAGCCCTATACCCGACGAGTGGCAATGCGAAGCACAAGCACAGCTGCAGTCACTCCCGAGCTGAACTGAGGAGGCGAAGCAAAAGTCTCCTTTCAGCCTCAGAGTTGAAAGCTCTGGAGACCCACAGTGTGCTATCCGAGGCTAACACGCGTCAGCAAAGCCTCCTCCCTTCAATATCTTGTGCACCAAAGCAAAGGCTCTCTCGCCCACCCCGATTTCTAGAGGCTCAGTCCTGACGAGTCATCACGACCGCGAAGCTCCATTCTTCTAAGCATGCCAGCAAAGGCCTCTCTCACCCACTCTCGATTGATCTTCTCCGTTAGGTCGAGTAAATCCTCCTCCTCCTCCCAGCGATGAGTCGCTCACATAGTACAGCGACAGAGAGAAGAGGAGGATGATAAAGCGCGACGAAGGTTGACCTAAGTCGAGAGTGTCTACCCGATAGGGGGAGGTAGAGCGGAGAGGACGTTGACACTCGATAGCGAGGTCAGCGCTAATTTTCCAACCATGGTGTGATGCGCTCAATTAGCAACTTCATTATGCTCCCACCACTGGTTGAAAATATGACTCCAAGCTGAAGAATGAGTTGAGGTTTGTGAAGAGGGAACTGTTTTCTTCTATAAAGCAGTTCGAAACCTCTCGCAGTTCACTCAGACTCAAGGAAGACGCATACTAGTCTTTTTGAGAAAGAAGAGACTCGATCGCGGAGAGTTCACGCACCTCGCTAGTAAGGCTAAGAGAAGAGCACCCTCATCGAGAGAGAGATCAAGAAGGAGTTAAGAAAATGAGAGAGGTAGAAGGCTTTGCGAAAGCTTTTGGTGAGGTGGTGGGCGACTAATCAAGCGGCACCACAAGTAATCGATTTGCATACTCGACGATCAAGTCCCTCCAAATTCCCCTTGACGCAAGAAATGACTTGTTCCCGCAAAACCGCTCCTCTGTGAACTAGCAGAGACTATATTGTGTTATGAGCAGTGCTAAAAAAAGGTATCGAATCCTTCACTTTACATTCGACCACAAGGAGGCGATCACATGATTCCTGTTCGAAGGCCACGTCCATTGTGAAGATCTGTAAGTTTAAAACAAGTAACTTAAGTTCAAGATAAAAACTAACAACTTCTTTCTTTACAGATATCAAAAGAGAATCGACCACTGCTCTAACGAAGCCGGAGCTAAGCGGCAAGCTTATCCTTGAAATTATCCCGAGAGATGAACATCGTCTCTTAAGGGCCACCTAGTGTCAGAACCATGATAGAACCTCCACGCGTTTGCCCCTGGGCCATATCTTCGACTGGCTAATACAATCATTAATTGAATCTGCTATCAGTCTACTTAACGTTGCAAATGAAGTTCGTTGTATACTTCCTTTCGACGGGCCGATCCGTAAAGGTCGCGTGAAACCCGTATCTATGTAACCGCAAGGGACATTCGCAATGGTCAATCTTGTTAAAAACCCTCTCGTCATGTTTGCAAGTGATTGCCTCTGTCCAACGTAGTATGCTTCGCGCCAGTCGAACATTTAGCCAACTGTCGAAGTGCCTTAAACTTTCCAATTGCATACGTTATGAAGTCCATATTCTACCTTCTCTATCAATGAACGAATTGATGAATGATGATAGGAGATACTCACGCGCCACACGCAACATAACACAACTTCTCTCTTCTCTCTCGTCCGTATCTAACTACTCTTTACACATGGAACGCAGTCGATTGCTATCACCTGAAGAATTCTGATCGCTGTGAAGCAATTCATTGTTGAAAACCCTATAAAGCCAGAAGAATTGTAAGCCGCTTCTCATTCAATTTGAAGTCACGAGAAGCCACATCGGCCGACAACATTCCCGTCTTCCATTGATGAAGAAACCACTCCGAGTCGTCATCCTCGACGAGTGGATATAGGATGGAGAAGAGGGGAACAGATCAAGAGGATCATTGGACGGATGAAGGTGTGGACTCCAAATAACCCACCGCATCCGAAAGGTGCCGGATGCACCATAGACCTCGCGTATAGGTTTATGAACAATCTATCGTCGCCATATACCCCATGACTATTCAAGCCAATAAGTCAACCTAAATCCCGAGAACGAACCATCGGCTCTCTTAAGGGCCACCATGGGGCAAGACATGATAGAACCTCCACGCGGTTTGCCCTGGGCAGTCTTCGGACTGGCGAATACTATCATTAAGTTGAATCTGCTAGCAGTCAACTTGAACGTTGCAAATGAAGTTCGGTGTAATACTTCCTTTCGACGGGCGTTCCTGTAAAGGGCGGCGGTGAAACCCGTAGCTAATGTATAAACAACGATTTCAAAAAAAATAAAATACACACAAATTAACACTACTAACAAAAATATAAAATAACAAACAACTTACACAACCAATGTTATCAAACCAAAAACCAATAAAACAACAAAACCTGCAAGGGACATTCGGCAATGGTCAATCTTGTTAAACCTCTCTGCGTCATGTTTGCAAGTGATTGCCTCTGTCTCAACGTAGTATGCATTCGCGCCAGGGCGACAGTTAGCCAACTGTCGAAGGTTGCCTAAAACTTTCCATTGCATACGTTATGAGAACCATGAGTTCTACCTGTCTCTATCAATGAGACGAATTGATGAATGGAATGAAATGGGAGGACACTCACGCGCCACAGCGCCAACATAACACACTTCTCCTCTTCCATAGTCTAACAAGCTCTTTACACATGGATATCTCAGTCGATTGCTATACACAGAATCATGTAAGCTAATCTTCTTTATTAATTTAACACTATTTCATCTACCATTATCACCCTTATAGAAATGTTTAAAGCATTGTGCAAGTCAAACTAAGCGTTCTACTATTTCCAAATGAACAAAGTATACATGGGTTTAAATAATTCACTAAATCCCCATAGTCAAGAAGTCAGTATAAAAGCAAAGATAATACAAATAAACATTTATTATAGCATGTAATTTTAAAAGGTCTTCAATCGTCAAATATCGCGTCCCAGAGTCTGACTTCGACATAGATCACAAAAACAGTTAGCTGCTTTTAACGGATCTTCTCAGCGCCCCTCTACGTTGTCAATGTACGCTCCACTATCCGCCACGGTTCGCGGTTGGGAGTGTAGGGGTGTACCACTAAACCCATAATTTGATGCATCAGCGACGTGCTGGGCATCTCCTTCCCCCCTTTCGACATCAGTAAGTGTAAATATTCCGCACCGACGATGCCTGTTAGGTCTGTCAACTCCTCTTCCTCGTCCTCCGATAACTTCTAATTGTCGAATTGTTATTCTTCCTCCACCTTACGTCGCCTTTCTTGGTGCATATGTGTAACGAGCACCTTTCTGATGTCATGAGAAAGAGAACTCCAATGCGGTATTTGGTGTTGTGAGACTTGTCATGTTGTCTTTGAAATGCTGACTTGAATATATGATAACTTTAACATTTACTAATTCGTTAAGTACAACAAGCAACCAATCAAATGAACATCCAATAAATGAAAGAATGAAAAATATAAGCAAAGTGACATCCGTGTCATTTCACTCTGTCTTGAGACGTATAATGGAAGTATGTCTCTAGCGCATTCTGCTATTATTTGAGCGTACAATGAATTCCAAATTTGAGACATATTCCAAATTTGAGTGAAGTCCTCTATCTTTTGAAGCATCACCCTTTAAACTTGATTTCCATATTGAAATGGTAAGTTGAAGATTTCCTCTCATCATCTCCCTCAAACGTGTGGTTCATAGTCATCTTCCTCAATTTCAAGGCATCAACTTTCATCACGCAACTCCCTCCCTTCTCGAGGAAAGTTTAGAGTTTTTGAGTCCAAGTAGGTTGCAAACAATAACACTGAGGCTTTGAACAGAGATGATATTATGATTTCTCTTTCAGGTGATACCAGTGAGTTCCAGCTCGTGCGAGTCCATATCAACATTGTCCGCACATGAACGATGGACAATGGTGCAGACTGTGGCACATATTCACGAGAACGTGGATCTCACCCCGACACATCAAGCGAGTTTTGGTCGACCTAACCGGCATCAATCTCCGGAGGTGGGATGATTCTGTTAACGGTCGTCCTCCTTTTCTTGCGACTTTGCGCTCAGGTCATTCGAGACACGTTTTGAAACTATCTTCGCACAGACTTTCAACATACCACACCGAACATATCTACACCGAACGGTACCAGCCTCTATCCGACTCAAGACGTCCATAAATAATTTATGAGAACTACCAAATGACTCCTCAAAACCATTGCTAACTTTGAGGGAATGGTTTCATCAAAATTCATCATTGATAGAAGCGCTCGTCAACAATTTTTAGAACAATTTTAGATGAAGCGCTCATCTATCTTAAACATAAAATATGTAAAATATCGACCACCAGTAACTGGACAAATAGTAAGAGAGTTGGAGTTTCACATACCCTACCTCTCCTGCAACCCGTGTGTAGACAATGTGAGTCTTGGATAAAAGTTTGTTCACATCCCAGGAGAAAAATTAAATAATTGATAAATTTAACGAGCGCGTTAGCGGACTCATCTTTTGACCGGCATTGAGATCCGCCTTATTTAAAAATCAGTTTATTAGGAAATCATAGTAGAGTCGAGGCTCCTTTAAAACTTCCAAAAAATTTAAAAAACAAAAACAGCAGTCATCAATTCTGTAATTGCGAATCGCAATGTTTTAAATATGGCTGTCCTCGATCCATTCTCCACGATAAATGACAGCAATGCTAGTCGAAATCGTACATAGTACTATAGGCAATTGGGAGAATAATGAAACTTCGTGACTGTTATATGGACGATATGAAAATTAAAATATAGAAAAATATTAGAAAATTTGAACAAACATTGAAAATAGTTCTCCATGTGAGGTGCGAAAAGGATTGAAGCGGTGATGCGCTACAACTCGCGTTTCGAGTTGTTATGATCATTAGTTCAGTCAAGGCCTATTTTGATATATAAGACAGATGATGATAGTGAGAATGGAAGGCTACTAACTAGCGTGCATTCCCAAAATCTTACGGTCCTCGCTTATACCACCACTTAAGAAATTCTACCTCATCAGAGATTTATACTGTACAGATGCATTCGGAACTTTAGGAGTAAAAACAAATTTGAAACTCATTATGAGTGGTGTAAGCGAGGTAAACTGCAAATGGAACGCATGCCCAAAGATAAGATTTTCATATTAGAGAGAGAATGCGATGAACTAAGTCCTCTTCGTGTCATCTATGCTGACATCGAATGTTATATCGATGATAACATCCATCGACCAGCAGCCATTTCCTGCTATGAAGTATGGCATGACCATTTCCAAAATAGAAAAAATAAAATGCACGTCTGGCAAGGTGAGGATTGTATTTACCAATTCCTACAATTCCTCGAACAGGCTGTAAAATTTCAACAAAAGTATGATGGTGAACTCTATCGCAGATCATTGCATATGACAGCAGATGATCAAGCAAAATTTGATAGTTGCAACGTTGGCCCCAAATGTAGGAAAACATTTGACGATGATAAGATTAAGAAAGTGCGCGACCATGACCACATCACTGGTAAATTTAGAAACGCACTCTGTTCAAAATGTAATTTTTCGCTGAGGATGAAGCGGCGTACATTACCCGTCATTTTCCATAATTTCAAGGCATACGACAGCCATATGATAATAAAAGGAGGTTTAGGTCAAATGAAAGAGTGGAAGCTTGATGTAATAGCACAAACGAGAGAGAAGTTTATGGCCATGACAGCAAAAGTGCCTGTCGATAAAACTAAAGAAAATAAGACGGTCTATTTGATATAAAATTTTTAGATTCCTACCAATTTATGACTGCATCACTGGCCTCTCTCGTGCAAAATCTAAAGTCTCTTCCACTAACACAAAATCTTAAGAAACAATATCCAAATCTAACCGATGAAGTCATCACACGGAAAGGAGTCTTTCCATATGCATATTTTGATGCAATTAGTAAACTCGGCGAGACTTCTCTTCCGCCCATAGATAAATTTAAAAATGATTTGACCGGCGCAGAATGTAAGACCGAAGATTATGATCATGCACAAGATGCATGGATAAAATTTGACTGCCATACATTTGGTGAATATATGATTGCCTACCTTAAGTTAGATGTATTTTTGCTGGCTGATGTATTTCAGGAGTTTCGACGAGTGGCATTAGAAGAAGATAAGTTGATCCCGTCCACTTTGTCAGTCTGCCAGCCATGTCATTTAAGTCTGCTTTTAAAATGACTGGTGAGACCATTCATCTCTTACAAGATCCAGAGATGTATAATTTATTTGAGCGAGGAATTCGCGGTGGTCTCACATTTGTAAATAAACATAGTTAAAATCAAAATAGTAGCAATGACCAACTCATCTGAAGTATTATGACCAAAATAATTTGTATGGTAGTTCATTATCCAAACCGCTACCTCACTCTGAGTTTAGCTGGTTAGATGATAGTGAAATTCAACATTTCTCCAACCCTTCCAACATACTAGCAATTCCAGATGAAGGTGATTGGGGATATTATTTTGAGATAGATCTAATCTATCCAAATAATATTAAACATAAAACCGTAGATTTTCCACTCGCACCCGAATCAGGTGAAGTGATAAAGATATGTTTTCCGACTTTATGAAACAATTTCATAAAGATTTAGAATCATGTGGACAACCCAAGTATAAGCCTTGCCGCAAACTTTTACTCACTCAATATGATAAGGAAAAACTATCTAGTCCACTTTAGCATCTTAAAATTTTATTTAGAAATGGGCATGATTTTAAAAAGAGTTCACCGCATTATTAAATTTAGACAGAAAGCCTTCCTCAAACCCTACATAGATAGTAACAGTCAGAAACGTGCACTAGCCCAAAATAATTTTGAAAAAGATTTTTATAAATATAAGAACAACAGTCTATTTGTTAAGACGATGGAGGATGTTAGAAAGCGCGTAAACTACAAACTAGTTAATGATGATCAAAAGTATCACAAATTGACCTCATCACCTCTATTCATCGATAGAGACATAATCGATGAGGATCTTGTAGGTATTAAAATGATAAAATCTGAAGTTGAGTTGTGCAAACCCATCTATATTGGTCAAGCTGTTCTAGATTACTCCAAGCTTGAAATGTATCAACTCTTCTATAAAATACTAAAACCGTGTCCTCTCGTAAAAGAGGTTCGTTTGTTGGGTGGTGACACAGATAGTTTCTTTTTAGGTATTACCACTCAAAAAGATTTAAATTTTAATGAAGTAGGAAAATCTTTAGAAAGATATTTTGATACATCAAATTATCCTGCTAATCATCCACTATACTCCATCAAAAATAAGGCAAAACTTGGCTGCTTTAAGGATGAGACAGCAGGGAAGGAGATAGCTGAAATGATTCTCCTCCGCCCTAAAATGTATTCTATGAAATTAAAGGATAGTGATGATAGCATTAAGCGCGCTAAAGGCATATCAAGATCATTGGTCTCTAACATGAAACATAAGAATTTCAGGAAAGCCTATAGAAATAAAAATATAACGTTTGTCAATATGACAATCTTAAAATCTAAGTCGCATGAGATCAAAACTCATACTTTTAGGAAACGGGCGCTTTCAGCATGGGAGGATAAGAGGTGCTGGCTAGAACACAACATATCTCTTCCACATGGACATCCTGACACAAACATACCACCACCCAAAAGAATTAAACTCACACTACCACATTCAGGAGACGTCTTAGCATAATCATCCTTAACTTAGTATTTTGATGTTGATTTCTGTAGATAAACATTGTTGTTTTATGTATCGCATGAGATTGTTTTTTTCCTTGTGAATATGTGTCCACATCTGTACATTCCCCATGTGATGACTTTTCCACTGAAAGACATTTTCCTATCCCTGTATATTTCCACCCTTCACGAAGTAAAAAGACTTTTTGTATATAACAATGTTTATTGAAGTGCGCTCATGTATATATTTTCAGTGGATGTTGTATAAAGTCTATTCCTTCACATTCATGTACATATTTCAATAAATGTTGTATAAAGACTTCACTTTGTTTTCCGAAACACTAACGTTATGAGGGATTTAGTATCTTTCACATGGATGCACTCTTGTAAACCATTGGTAATTTTGATAGCAATAGAGGGTATAGTTTGTTTGACGACGGATGATAGAAAATAGATTCAAACATCTTCTCGACTATTCCATATGAAGCGTCTTTATCATGAATGAAATCACGTAAAATGTATTCTTTTTTCTCACCAACAGAAATAGGTAGAATCAAATCACTTTGAATGTAAAGGTGCTGTTCATGTTTATCAAGTGTCATTGGTGTTTCTATACCAATCGTATGCGCAGCAGCAAACACAGTTTGTAGCATTGAAAAACCAAAGAGTTTTTTCAAATTTTTACTCAATTGACATTGAATGTCATCACCCAGGTTCAGAACAACGCGTTGATTTTCAATTGAAAACGAAATGTGGTGTGTCTTTACATCATATTTACTTTTCATCACATGCTTCAACTTCTGTTGTATATAAGGATTTACTACATGAATGAAGCTTTCAACTGTATGATATAGACGCGGCATTATATTGATAGCAACTTTAGATTCTTCATAAGACTGGTAAATTTTCTTGATGCGATCGCCATAGATGTCCACCCACCATTCATCATTAACTGAATCAGCTTTAGTGTGATATTCATGAGAAGCATACACCACACCGCTTCCAATAATAGGTGTATAATGTCTTACAAAATGACGCAAGGTTGGAGAGAAATAAACTGTAAGTTTGTCATTATATTTCTGAATAACCAACTTATTTTTGTCCGCCATAATTTTCTCTCCATACTTCTTACCCACAGTCTCATTCCATCGTTTTACTAACTCAATAAGTGATAAAGGTTGAACACCACGCTTTTTCAAAATGATGCGTTCTTCGCATTCTACAACATCTTCATCAAATATTTTAAATCTATAATGAAATTTGTTGATTCGATTTGAATAAACTTTTCTAACATTTGCAGTAGCAATTGACGTTAGATGTAGTCCATGACCAAAACCGAGATGCGGATAGAATTCACTATCCAACCTCAGCGTAAGACCTTTAGTAAAAGAATGAAAGCGGAGGAACTGTCTCCCACTCCAATGATAGATAGTAAACTCATAAGCTTTCTGATTTTTATTCTTCATGATGGAAGTATTACCACTGTTGAATGCCTTAATAATTTTCTCATTCCCAAATGGCTCATAAGAAATCTGATTTTATCTGAATCCATTCATAGTTTCCACTTTCCATCTGATGTTAAATTGTATGGGAACTGAAATGCATTATTCATCGTTATTCCATCATGGGTGCGAGGAGTCAATATCATTTCTTCCAAATCATTCACATTCTGAATATTGCTATCATAGCAAATACTAGAAACGCCAACCTCCCATTCACCTTCTAAATGCAGTGGCCGATTTAATTCTACTCGATAGTCTGATTGTTTATTTTTGGAAATTTATTCATAGAAGCATTACTGGGCAAGTAGATTAGAAACGAGTCCTTATTTTCACTTTCCATATTATTCACATTGGAAAAATATATTAGCATACGTTTGCATTAACTCTTCATTCGGAAATGGAGTGTGATACTTGTCACAGCATCTTTATGAAAAGGAATCAACGCACCAGCATCGTCATAAATGGCAATATCAATTTGTGGATGTAGTTTGATTTCAGCTTTGTATAATGCACTTTCTTGAAAGTATGCTCAATAAAATACTGCAGCTTTTTGGCTGGTATGGTATCATTGCTAGCAATGGAGCTTCAACATCTCCCACACGTACATCTTCACCAATATTGGAATATATCTGAAAATAGTTAATACGACGCGATAGCGACATGTCTGCGCTAGCTTTGGTTACAGTACCACTTTTAAAGATATTTTGGTCAAACCCCAAAATGTCCATTAGAGTTTTATCCATAATTAGTTCAATACCTTTTCCACTTATAGTGAGAGACAAAGTACCTTCTTTTTCAGAAAATGAAATATGTTGCTCATTAATCACTTCATTTAAATAATCTACAACCAATTTAACCGAAGTAATGATGCGAGGCATCAACACTCTTGTTTCATGTAAGATACCACCGAAAGGCTCTACACACTTTCTGTATAAAGATACGCGCCATTCTGTATCCAAATTGATTTGACCTTTCACATGGTAAATGTTGCATATCAGATTTTCCATGAACAGCTGCAGAATGATGTCGTAAGAACTGATGAAAATCTTTTGAACAAACTAATACTAGATCATCATCATTTAATTTGCTTATTGCAATATGATTAGATATTTAATATAAGACAATGTTGGTACTTGTTTACCATCAACTCGAAGGAGATAATTAAATTTCTTCAATAATGTTTCAGGAGTCATGTTTGTCTTTCTTGGCTTAATCACAATCTTCTTCACCAACGTCTTCTCATTTCTTGGAATAAGATCTACATAATAAGCTTCCTCTCGATATATTAACTGTTTATGACCACTTATGTGGTAATTAACGTTAAAATTATCATAGCTTGTTAAGGCGCTAGCGAGGTAACCTAAATCATTTATTAAACTTGGACTTAAACCAACAATCCAATCTTTCTCAACTACATGATGTACATAATTATAATCATCATTGTGCGGAGTAAATTGGACAATATGTTTACACGCTTTATCAAGAAATCATATATAAACTTTTTACATGATAAGAGATCTTTCTTTGACCACTGTGGAATGTATACTCGCACCCCCTTTTCACATTGATAAGCAGCTGTACGCCTCATATTAATAGTCATCACCTCATGATCAAAAGTATAGACACAGTTGCTATAAACAAGTTGAGTGACACCCACTTCCCAATTTCCCATTTAGCTGTTGTGCATGATCAATGGGAGTAGAAAAGAGTGCGGCTCGATTACTAGTAAATCTCTTTGTAGCCGCATTGCTAAGCAAAATATGATAAAACGACATTTTTATATTGCTAATCTGCAACTTTGCATAACATCATGAAGACTTGGATTTTGGACTCTCTACAATATATCAGAGTTGATCGTGATGGAAACGTACATTTCAAAAATTCTCATGGTCATACATCAAGAGGAATTACATTAACATGGCGACAATTTGTCAACCTCAATGATATCATGAGGGATTTGGAATATTTTGAAACATTAAGATTCATCTCCTTGGGTGATCAAGTTTGGCTTCAACATTACAGAAATGAAATTCAAATCTACCATTCTCATTCCGCAAACTGTTTCTCATTTCGCAAATACAATTGGGAGAAGTATAGAAGATACATACATCGCTCCATCATGACATTTATTCGTCGTGAGTTCATCGCCCTACTATGCAAATCTTAATCAGACATGACTACCACACACCATGAGTTGGAAATTAGATTCCCTACAACGTATTGAAACGGATCATGATCGAAACGTCTATTTCAAAGATTCAACTGGAAATGTGAGAAGAGAGTTTGCTTTATCTTATCGTCATTTTCAATCTCTACATCATATCATGAAGGACTTGAAATACTTCTATATGAAAAGACATTCACGTATTGGAAATCGCATCTGGCTGCGCGTCAACAATCGGCGAATTCAACTCTATCATTCCCAACTTCATACTAACTTCACATTTCATCAAGGTAGTTGGGAAAAGTATAAAAGGAAGGTACATCGCTCAATTTACTCATTCTTTCATCATGAAGCGCCATCGCTACACCATCGTCAACATTCTCCGTCGCTTCAGACTCTACACCAAAATCGATCTCACAACATTACACCAACAGCTTCCAAACAGCAAGTATTACCCGGGCCGTCCTCAAATGTTAGTGGTGAAGATGAACAATTCACGGAATCTTCAACTCTTCCCAAATGGGACTGTACAGATTCTCGGCGCCCTTTCTCATTCATCGGCGCAGTCAATGCGCTTAGAGCTACAAAGACTACTACGTCGGATATGGAAGAGGGAGAGGTGTGTGATGTCGAATCTGACTGTGGACAATATGGTGATCTCTACTCAATTGAGTGACAGTCTATCATTTTTGAAGATTCGTACCAGCAGTTACAGTTTGTGTTATGAACCCGAACTTTTTCCTGCAGCTCTCATTAGTTGTTGGTTACCTGTGCATGTGGCAATCTTTCATAATAGTAAAGTGATCATTACTGGACTAAAATCTCATGTACAAGCAAATATGATCCTAGACTATCTCATTGAGTATGTACGTACCCAGCGGATTGTAAAATAAAAAACAATTTTTCCAACATGATGTTTTTATTTCAAATCATGATAGAACTTACAAATCATTTTTTCATTAGAGGATGGATTACATGAAAAGTTTTGAATAACAGATGCAAATCGAGATACATGTAAACGTTTTAAGATGAAGTACAGTACAAAAGCACCACACGTTGATGAAAGTGGATGTTGTAGTATGCGTTCATTTCGCTGATATTGACGCGTATGTTTTCTCAACCACTGCTGTGTTGGTATATTTGGAGGTTGAGCAAGAGAGTCAAATAGTTCACCACGTCGGTCTTCTCCAATAAAGATCGCTTTCCAATGCTCACCGCCTAAATTCTGTGAATGAGTGTTTAGCACAATAAAGATGGGATAGTGATTTACTGCAGGTGGTAAGGTATCGAGTGAATAGACATTATCGAAAGCTTTCAACGTCGCTTCGTCTGCATTACGCTGCACTTTAGTCTTAATATCGTCAGCAGTCAACCAACTCATTAACGATTATACTGAAGAATCACGTCACGATACTTTGTAATTTCAATATTTGAATCGAAGACTGCATAAATTAATACATTGATCGTCTCAGGTAGTGTTCTTTTGAACGTCAAATCCAAACGAATATTATGAGGCACGTTCGCTTGACGATAGGGTGCACTAATATCGCTGTCAGCAGTCAAATCAAATGCATAAATAGTATATCCACTCTTAAACTCTTTCATAGTCAGTCCGTTGGTGTCATCCGTATTGTAAAAGCCAAAGACATCCATAAAATCAACATAACTGCGCATAAATTGATCCGAAGCAAAATCTGGTTTGTAGGGTGGACCAGGATGACTCACACCATTTACACGTAAAGCAATTTCACTTAACTGATTGTGTTTAAAATTGAAAGGATTCTTCTTTATATTACCATTAAATGCATCATTTTCAACCATTGCCACCATGAGGAGCTTCGGTGCTTCCGATGGAAAGAGGCCATCTTTCATGAAACTCTTTTGATCTTTCGGAATTGTAAAGGTGAGAAGCTTTGTATGCTGAACGGGGTAAATGGCATTTTGGCGGTTAAGGCCTTCAGCATGCCCTCTAATGACACTTGGATTCGGTACTACTCGACGAATGTAAAGTGCAATATCTTCCACATGAATTCTAAAATTGTCAACTTTAGCAAATGCATTCAGCGCAAATTCAGGCTTATTCAATGTCAGCTTGAGTCGCATGCTGGTATTACACAGTAAAAACTTTGACTGTCTAAAGAAGTCTAAATTCAGCGGACCATATAGCTGACATACTCTACTATCTTTAATCATAGCAGATCGCTTTACAAAGCCACTGTTTGTTTCAACATCAAATTTTCCTGCTTCATCTCTGTACCATCCCATGGCTTCCATATGACTTTTTTGTGCTGCTGGATGAAACTGTGATACATGATTGAAATATGATTTATAGGGATAATCGCTTTGACCACCTTCCACCTGCTGCTCTCCAATCGTTAGAGAAACATCACGAAGTAATGTAGTCAATGGTAAATTGTTCAGTCCAACTTTATGTGCATCGTCAATAGCAGTTCCATCTGCTTGCTGAATTCTAAACCTCAAATCAAGCATCGCATAACTCAAATCTATGTAGTCATCACTACCACCAGGAATAACAAATTCAATGGGGCCAGCATTCTCAGCTGTTCGAGGATGATAATCTACAATACTTGAACTAAGAATATCTGTCTGTATGGCTTGTTGATCGAACAAACAAAAACCGGAAGTTTTACACTCCATGATTAGAAGTTATAGCAGCGTCGTCGTTTAGCGCCTGATGAATGATTAGAGCCTCTGCGACGTTTGCGTGAATGCCTTTTGACTGAAGATCGCACCTTACCAGCTCCGCGATGTTTCCTCCTTCCTTTATTCATTCGTTTAGGTGATTTCTTTCCTTGAGTAACACCAGCAATGGTCTGCTTCAATGTTTTTAAACCGCGTTCCTTCCCACGATTCAACAAACTGCTCTTAAAACTTCTACCTCTGGAAAGATCACTAGCAACATCACCAGCAAAGCCAACGGCATTACTTAAAACATTTCGTTTTAAAGATCTACCGACATTGGATATGAGAGGTGCTACAACAGATTTCAGTGCACCAAGTATGCTACCTCCACGTTGGCGGCGAGCACCGATGTAAATTTGTCCTCCGCCACTTACATAGGAGGGTCGTGAATAAAATGAGGCAGTTGGATTCATAGCTCAAACCCTAAACATTGTTAGTTACAACTTTGCATGAATCACTGTCGATCACTTAGATGAAAGATGTCGGCACGACGCATCCAAGAGTTCATACTTGAAGGATAACCAGTCCATTTAACAAGACACCATTCTTCACCTTGCCGTTTTTTACATCGAATGATTTTCTCTACCAAATATGTTTCACTTTCAGTGACTACCTCAATCTCATCGCGGTAAAAGCTACCCTCAATTTCTTCATTATCGTAATCTTTCAACTTGTAGGTGGTCGGAGAGTCTTTTTGATTAATCCTTGATACTGTAAATACCTCCTCTGTCCAATTCGGAAGGTACCCTTTAGCAAAAACACTTTTCACTTTTGAGATACGAACTTTATCGCCAATTTTCACATCACTTTTCACATGAGTGCGTTTACGTTGGAATGATTCGCGCACTTTATCTACATTGTCAGCATTTACATCTACTGGTCTGAGTCCAATAGAACGATGGATAGAGTGATTGTAGGCATGGAGTGTATCTTGTAGAACCTTTGTCCAATTTTGTGTCAAGTTGGCAGTAAAATGTCGCCACAAGCGATTTTTTAATGTGCGATTAAAACGTTCAACGAGTGCAGCTTTATAAGCGCTCTTTACACTAAACAACTCAATGTCATGCCTCTCAAATAATCTTGTCACATGCTGATTTTCAAACTCTTTTCCTTGATCACTCTGAATTCTTTTTGGAATGCGACCTTCTCGAAAAATTGTTTGGAATGCTTTTGCTACTCCTTTCCCTTCTTTAGTTTTTAAAGGTTGAGCCCACGCATAACGCGAGAAAATATCAATGACGGTTAAAATAAAATTATTGCCCGAGTTATGTTTTGAAATGGAGGCAACATCGCACAAATCTGCTTGCCACTGTTCATCGATGTCATGAACAATATAATGGCGGGTGCGGTACTTCTTTTTCGCTTGTTTGTGGAGTGTATAGGTAGCCTGACCCTTTAACCATCGTTTCACTTGTGATTGTGGAAGACCACTCGCTTTTGATAATTTCTTGATAGATGCAAATCCTGCCGGATGTTTTACATCATAATAGATTGACTTCAAACGTTCAGTCGATGACGGCTGACTCTTTTTCCTCCTTCTCATCTTTTTGTCTTTCTTGCCTTTCTACATTTACAACAACTGCAGCATTTAGCTTTAGCGGTTTTTGCGATCGTGTTCACATTGCTTAGGGGTTTCATTATGAGAGCTGGCGCAGCAAGTGCAAGTGACAACGACATTCACCTCTGGCGGCTCATTACATGGCAAGCAACACATCTGCTTCATATTAATAGTCTGAGAACATGTATTTCCTAGGAGGAGCTGTTTTACGTTTTCCTTTTACCAGTTTTAGTGGCGATGTAGATCTACGTCGAGTTCTTCCTCTTGTTTGCTTAGTGAGTGTGGGAGGGGATGTAGCAGTCGACGTCTTAAACCAATTTGTTGGCATTTTCATCGCCTGAAGCATTGGAGTAGTAGCCACTGTTGAATCAAGTTCTTTCAACGTCTCATTATTTAAAGCAAATTTTGGCACATTATGCTTTTTCAATAGTTTAAGAAAGTATGACCAACCAGGTGGAACATAGCCCTGACGGCGCTTTCTACGTGTCGCATACTGAATCAAGTCTTCATAACGTGAAGCATCAATCACTTTATTTTCATCTGTAATGATTTCTCCTCTATCATTTACATTGAGATGGGGTTCAATACTGTTGAAAAGAGATATGGCATGTGCGCGAGATGCTAAAGGTGTAGCAGTCGATACAGAGTCACGCATCTTATTCTTCAAGTTTTTCAATTGCTCAACAGTTTCCGATTGTAATAATACAGCACGATGTGGATCTTTGATGTGAACATTTTGCTGATAATCTATTTCTTTCCTATACATTTGATTTGCAAGAGGTTGCTTTACTTGCTGCATGGCAGTCAATTGTACATATTCATCCTGAGGAATAACAATCATGCGAGAATAAGAACTCATAGTTTGTAGATAATCATGGGAGTTTTCAAAATATCACTTCGAAATCTAAATTCTTCCGGACACTCTTGCGTAAAGTCAATGAATAAGTAACCGTATGGTTTTTCAGTAGCTGCTTGAAAAATTTCAATTAAGGCTTTTGATCCTCTGGGTGCAACTTGTCGCGCTAAAATTTCAAATTGACTTTTATCTCGCGGATTCTTGAAAATAGCATAATAGTGTGTATTCAGGTTTCGTGTACGAGCTTCTTTTCCATCAGGAAACAAATTTTGTGTAATATAGATGATAAAACACCTTTTATGGTGTGCTGCGCGAGTGAACATATCTGTAACATCTTTTGAATTCTTACTTTCTTTTAATAAATCATCCAATACAACAACATCATTAGACTGAAGTTTATCCACTGGAATAATTCCTTCATGTCGAATAAAGTTGCGACTTTGCAATTCCTGAAACAGCGACGGTTGATAAATACCATAACACCAAATCACTCGATTGATAGGTTCCTTAAACAACTCCCTTCTTTTATCCAATAAATTCAGCGTGAAAACAGTTTTACCTGCATGAGATGGACCTGATACAGTCAGAACTTTATCACATTGAAGTCTGAAATCCATTTTATTACTTTGAGACTCAACATTTGCATAATTAACGCTTAGAGCCAAAGATATTTCCCAATAGGTTGCCCACGGCAGGAGCTATCATTGGAAGTATTGCTGAAAGGAAACCGCCCTTTTGTGTTAGAGTTTTCCTCTTTCTTTGAAGGGCGACTTTAGGATTGGAGATGAAACGCAATTTCGTAGCATATCGCTTAAGTAACTTTCGTTGTTTTGGCGCTAATTTCTTCGTCCTCAACTTCCTCACATGAGAAATAATTTCACAAATGAATTTATCGTTAGCATGTCGTATAGCATTGTATCGCTGATTTGCTTTCATTCGTCGGAGAGCTTGAATGGCTGAAGAAAACTTTTGACTTTTACGTTTCGTCATTTTACGTTTCGCCATTTTCCGTGTTAGTCTTTGCTAAAACCTATCTTTACCACATTTGCATAGGTACTAACTATTGCGACATAAGTGACACTCGAAATGAGCAATGTCACAGTGGTTACATTGGCAAAGTTGAATGCAATTACGTATGAAACAGCGTTGACAAAAAGCATGCTTACATCTCTTGAAGATGCGCTTTTCATTTCCATCCTTTCGCTTACATACATCGCAACACATAGTTTCACCGTTACTGATGTCTATAGCAAGTCTTTTTGAAGATATGAATTTGCTAGCCTTTTCTAAATAATAGACGCATGTACAGAAGGAATATACTTCGAGAGTGAGCAGACATAGCTCGAAAACCAGTTGTGCTACAATCAAGTACCACTGCATTTTCAATTTTTCTTTATGGAAAGTTGAATGTGAATATCTGAAATCGCTTCAATCACTAGACTGCTACCATGATGGTTAAATGCGTTAAGACGTTCAGCAATTTTTATCATATGTCTTTTAAAAAATTCTTCGGGGTGATCTACCACTTCCATTGAATAAGAAGCAAAATGGAAAGAGCGACTTTCCACCTCTTCCTTTCCAAAATGACTAAACTTAATTTTCGCAACTAATCGCGCCATGACAATGCTATCAGAGAATGTATTCATTAACTCTAGAAATAGAGTGCTAGCATCATCGACCACTGCTTCGATGTCGGTCTCATCTTTATGAAAATTTATCACATAATCTTGAACAGCTCCTTTTAAACTTTGCCTATGAAAACGTAATGTTCCGCAGTCGTTTGAGAAAGACATGATCGCCCTTTATCTAACCCATCCATTGCATGAAAACAACAACTCTTCTCATAGTAACATTTATTGAATAACGGTAACAAGCATGCATTATAAATCAATGGTTTGAAAGAGATAAAATAGATACAGCTGATAACTATCATACAGCGAGCAATGATAACCATACAGGACTTTGGCAGTGTTGAGGTAAGGAGGAAAGAAGCATTGGTTATGAACGTAGCTACTACAACGAACAGACAAAATAGGAACACACAAATCCTTAAAACGTTTCGTGACTTCATGATAATGTTGATTCACTCTACTATCCCAAGGCGGGAGCAAAATATCATCAATGATTAGATTGGGAAATACTTTCCTCTCCTTACCAGGATTATTACAAAAGATGCGTATAACATTGAAAGCAGCTAACCATCGTTTAAAGTCAATAAGAAGAGCACTCTCACAAGAAAAGCCATAGTCTTGCAAATATTTCAGATTAAGTCCATGAATGTGTTTTCTCGCCCATTGATCAACATTGGGATCGCAGTTGGCATGTTGATGATAGACACTAACAATCTGATATGTCCAATTGTTCATAGCAATAGCACTGAGCTCCTGTACAGGTTCACCCTCACAATCCATAAAAATGATGATAGAAGCCTAAAACGGAAATTTACACATCTAAGGAAGCGTTCTATAACATATTACAAAATGAAGAATTACATCGATGCTTTTCACGACAAAATACACAAATGATATGATGGCAACGAAGAAGTAAAATGTATCTAATAAGACCACGTCTACGACACTCAAAGCACATAAGCGAATTGTCATAGGCTAGAGTTAGGAAAGGACTAGTAATTCTCCTTCTTTGATTTGCGTTTTGATGTAGCATTCTTCTCCGACTTGCGCTTCGTACCACTGCTGTTAAGGATTTGATCAATTATGTCGTCCACGTTGGTGGTTTTGGAATATATAGGATGGATTCCATATGCATGGAGAGAGAGGCTATTTTATTATCCTTGTGTCGACCATAATATAGCCCATTCACTTTGAAAAGGATATCCCAAGTACCTTCTCCGAGCTCATCACATCTGATGGGTATTGAATGATCTCCATCCTTCTTATAGTAAGTACACCAATGTGATACCGTAGGCAAATGTGATTACCATCCCAAATCTTTCTATAGGGAGTATCCTTGTCATCTCTCGCCTTCCACTCTTGAGCAAGAGGAGTAGGAATGTCCATATTTAATGTCACGTACTCCTCAATAATATCAAGTTGGTGGCGAATGTACGGACTCACGGGGATCAGTATGTAGTCCCCATACTGATTGTGCATTATCTTGACATCCGTGAAGGGAGCATTCCCGTTTGGAGTACTACGCTATGATCATCATAACGCAAGGCTTGTTTAAATTTACGCTGTAGCGGTGTAGGATTATGTACCTTGGTTGTTTCGTCCACGGGCCTCAGTTGTAGATGATCTGCCCGTAGCGAACCTTGTAACGTTTGACCGCCATTTTGTCCTACTAGTGCAGCAGATGGAGTAGATGCCTGAAAATGAAAAAAGATTGTATTAAGTTTACGTTCAAGGAGGAGAGGGAGGGAAGTAGCGACTTACCATTTTAGTTGGATAATAGAACAGGGAACTAGAGAGAGAAAATGTGCGTCCGTCACTCGTGTGATTCAACGATGGAATGATTCTCACTGTGGAAGGCTCGCTATTTATAAAGAAATGCTTGATTCTCATTGGATGATGATCCTCATTGGACAATAACATCAAGCTGATGAAACAAACTTTGGTAAAGGTCCCAGGTCGAAATTCCACACTTTGGAAAATTTTCAAAATTTTACCCATACAAAGTCACTCTGACACTTAGGAATTTTTCAGGTAAGCGAGCTCCGACCTAAAATCTTGTAACCGCTCTAACTTTTGAACGGCTGGTCCGATTGACTCGCAACAAAAAATGCGGTCGAGCAGTGTTTCATCCTCTTTCCAATGCAAGTCGAACGAACAAAATCCGTCCACTAGAACCAAAGTTAGAACAAAGGGGGGGGGTCTGCGAAATTTGATGAAACAAACTTTGGTAAAGGTCCCAGGTCGAAATTCCACACTTTGGAAAATTTTCAAAATTTTACCCATACAAAGCCACTCTGACACTTAGGATTTTTTCAGGTGAGCTCCGACCTAAAATCTTGTAACCGCTCTAACTTTTGTACGGCTGCTCCGATTGACTCGCAACGAAAAATGCGGTCGAGCAGTGTTTCATCCTCTTTCCAATGCAAGTCGAACGAACAAAATCCGTCCACTAGAACCAAAGTTAGAACAAAGGTGGGGGTCAGCGAAATTTGATGAAACAAACTTGGTAAAGGTCCCAGGTCTCCATGTAACATGCTACAAGTGAAAAAATTCCTAAGTGTGAGAGCTCCAGTGTGGTGAAAATTTTGAAAAATTTAAAACTTCCGAATTTCGACCTGGGACCTTTACCAAAACATTTTTCATCAAATTTCACGGACCCCCCCTCCCCCCCTCGTTCGGAGAAATTTGATGAAAAATGTTTTGGTGAAGGTCCCAGGTCGAAATGCCACACTTTGGAAAATTTTCAAAATTTTACCCATACAAAGTCACTCTGACATTTAGGATTTTTTCAGGTGAGCTACAACAGTCCACCCTCCCAACCTGGCCGGCACACCACGCCAACCTGGACAGCACATCACCGCGCGCTATACGACGGCCGGACAGGAGGGGGGGGACGTCAGACTCGAAGCAACACGGCGGCACACCACGACCGACTCGACGGACAGGGGGGGACGTCAGCGACTTTTTCGACGGCGGCCATCTTGCGCGGTCCAGTGGTGGAGTTTTGCTCACTACTCACGTATTCTTCGCCGTAAGTTTTACGTTGGTCAAACTGCCTGTAATTTTTATCCGAGATTTGGTTGCTTAGTTACCAAAAAAACAATAGTGCATTGTCCGACTACGCGAGACAAGAACATGGAAACCGTTTGATGATTTCTGATATCGCCGACAGATTATGAGCATAATATACAGGAAGAATTTTTCATAGGCATGGTAACTGCTGCTAAGAAATATGAATTAGTATAATTGCACAACTCTTACCTGTGGGTGAGATTTATCCGACACTACAACTGCTAATTTATGCAAACATAGCATGCGCTTCGCGGTGATCGTCTATGGCTCATCAGCACGAGTAATAAATAGATAATTTTTCTTCATCGATAAATTTGATATATTGCGATTCGAAAGGGAGAAAACTAAGACGTGAGATTTGAAAAACTATCATAACTCAAAACTACACTGCACCTACGAGTATTTCGACGTGAAAATTTACCTCTAAGCAGTATCACCCAATTTCTGCATTCTGCAAAGATTTGGATATTTTAATGAATGATAGATGAAAAGACAGAGTGTTAAATAAGAATATATGCGTGTAGCCTACCTTTTTAATAAGTCAGGTTGGACCTAACGTGGGTTTGAACTCAGGCCTCCCTACCACTCTACTGCAAGGCCACTCATAAGGTACCACTGGACCGCAGTCATGGCCTCATGGTAGAGTGTCCGCTCTGCGTCTGGAAGACCTCAAGTCAATCGTTAGACTTTTAAAATTGGTGCACACTGCATTCTTGATAAATGCTCAGAACGAAAGAATGGTAGTGGGATAATAAAACTCGGACAGATAGATCAAAGGCGATGGCCGAATGTGCTTCCGAGTATACACATGTTTCATTTACTTATATTTCAGTCATGTCAGTGTAGTTGAAATTCAGGATTTTCATCACTAATGGAGACAGCGAAGCGCTTCCAGTAAAAAAAACACTGTCGAAGTGAAAAGTGAACGAAAAATGACTATATCAGAAATCTCCGATACAGTTAATAATGAACGCGCTTCCGAATGTGTCAACAAATATAGAAGGATGAAAACAAAATGATTTTCCTTATTGCATTCGTATGAAAATTTAATTTTTCATGGAATAATATTGTTAATTTTAGTCTTTTGAAAACAATTATTGACTATTACAATAAAAAATAGGTATCTCCCCAGAAAGTTTCCGCATTGAAAAGTAAGACTATGTACGAAAGGGGCTAAAAGCAATATGTGCAAGCGGGCAAGCTTTTCAATGTCCAGAGTCAGGGACTGCATCGCAGTGGTGCGATGGCATATATGGGTGGAGAGATCAGTTACCACTGGGTGATCTACAAAAAAGTTCAACAAGCAGCTTGATAAAAATTGCTATAAAAACAAAGCTCAAAAATAATAGAAGACAATCATAGTCCGGCAGCCAGAACAAGTTAGGGTTGTACGGCATAGGATGTACACCCTATGCCTACTACGAATCGGCACGTCTGCCGAGTTCTAGTGAGTTCCTCTTCTTGTCAGACAGGATCAAAGAAAAACACGTGTGAATCCAATGGGACGCAGATTGCAGTTTTTGACTGAAATGAAATTTTGTATGTTTTCTCTGATTAAGCGAAAAGTATTAAGCCCAGAGTCATAATTTTTGGCATGGAATGTCTTCAAGTCTTTCCAATGATGTGCATGTGCTATCATCATGCATCTAATCCGCAATGTATGCAAAAATGTGGTTGAATGTGGATAAAGTTGCTCAAAATGTTTGTGTCTGCCGACATTAAAAGGGTCGGCAAATCTAAATGTGTCTAGCTTTATAGACAGGGATGCATGAAAATGAAAGGAAATGACTTGAAGGCATTCTATGAAAAATATTATGACTCTGAGCTAAGTAGTTTTTGTTTAATTAGAGAAAACATACAACATTTCATTTCAGCCAAAAACTGCAATCTGCGTCCCATTGGATTCACACGTGTTTTTCTTTGATCCTGTCTGAAAAGACTTACTAGAACTCGGCAGACATGCCGATTCGTTGTAGGCATAGGGTGTACATCATTCTGTGAAAGTGTCAGTTTCGGCCTCGTTCCCTGCAGAAACTCGTTCTGGCTGCCGGACTATTACGAAGTAGACACGACACAAACAACACTTTCTTTGGAAAGCAATTTTCTCAATGATAAGTGCAACGGAAAATTGAAGGGTCCAATAAAAAAAGCAATGTTTCCATAAAACTGGTGAACAACATGGAACATACTTGAAGCAGTGTATTTGTCAGCCTGTAACTATAGATAATGAACATTCAAATTGCGACATCTGTGACAAATTGCCAGAACAGCAAAGCTGCAGTGATAAGCTCACGTATTCTTCGCCGTAAGTTTTACGTTGGTCAAACTGCCTGTAATTTTTATCCGAGATTTGGTTGCTTAGTTACCAAAAAAACAATAGTGCATTGTCCGACTACGCGAGACAAGAACATGGAAACCGTTTGATGATTTCTGATATCGCCGTCAAATTCATGGATAAATTTCCGAGCCCGGTGGAGGCTAGAATTGCCGAAGCCAATTATATTAAAAACTATTGTCTGGCCTGTCCACCCAGTGGTAACTGATCTCTCCACCCATATATGCCATCGCACCACTGCGATGCACTCCTTGGCTCTGGACATTGAAAAGCTTGCCAGCTTGCACGTATTTGCTTTTAGCCTCTTTCGTACATAGTCTTACTTTTCAATGCGGATTAACTTTCTGGGGAGAATACCTAAATTTTTTTATTGTAATAGTCAT
Source organism: Prostheceraeus crozeri (assembly GCA_907163375.1). Classification (NCBI taxonomy): domain Eukaryota; kingdom Metazoa; phylum Platyhelminthes; order Polycladida; family Euryleptidae; genus Prostheceraeus; species Prostheceraeus crozeri. Next base: position 8 of record CAJQUW010007374.1, on the reverse strand, counting down.
TCATCATG